>CM076574.1:127693347-128162090 GCA_034641835.2 Pinus albicaulis | reverse complement strand
CATATAAAGATAGTTGGGAAGAATAATTTTATGCCTCTAAAATAAATGTGCTACCTGTTCTCGAACATTATCATTCCCAGAGGTAAGAAGTTCCACAAGTATAGGTAGTGCCCTGTAATCAATCACAATCTTTGTATTCTCAGAGGTTCCTGAGACTGTATTAGTCAAAGCCAAAGTTGCTTCAAACTGCATTATCAATCACAAGGTATCACCATCAAAGCTATAATTTTAAGATAACAATTTATCTACCATTGAAACTATAATTTTAAAATAGATACACCTAGTGATATAGACACCTAGTGAGAGTAAAGGTTAGGAAATTATAATAAGAATTATTACAAGATATCACTCACAGTGCGGTTGATTGTTCATTGTCTACTGTAACTATAATTTTAAAGAAGACACACTTAGTGATATAGACACCACCAAGTGAGAGCAGAGGTTATGAAATTATAATGAGAATTATTTCAAGATATCATATTACTCATAGTACAGTTAATTGTTTATTGCTTGGTGTAATAATTGTTTATTATTTATAAACACAATCAAACATATTATGAGGGACGGTGATGAAATTGACAACGGTCTCATAACAAACCATAACGGGCACATCCCCTGGCAAGATAGAATTTGAATAAGAAAGAAAGAAAAACAAAGTGATTACTTACAGGATCATAGGCTTCCTGAAGAACAAGATCCAGAGCAGCATCTGTAACCCCTAAAGCAACACCTCTCTCTGCAAGATGAATCACTACATCTTTCATATGTAGTCTAGCAAATTTTCTGAGCTCATCACGAGAAAGAGGATCAAATACAACTATCTCATCAAGTCTATTCAATAGCTCTAGCCTGAAATGTCTTCTAACCTGCAAAAATATTCAAAGGCATGTCAAAGCACTGCAGCCAACTTCGTGATAAAATTATATGAAAAATATGCATACACAGAGTCCAGGAGAATGAAACGGTAGGTGTATTGGCAGTTGCCGAAATGCAGCAACTAAAACGGCAGGTGTATTGGCAGTTGCGGAAATGCAGCTACTAAAACGGCAGGTCTGTCGACGGTTGTAGGTGTGTGGATTGTTGCTGGTATTTTCAGACCGATTCCATGGAAATATACCAGAAACCAGTGGTATGTCAAACCTAGAAGGTAACCCAAGAGACTGTGACCGTCAGATTAAACAAGTAACAGGTGTCGTGCCTAGATAAGAAGTGTTGACGAAAAAAAATTGATCTCTTTCATAACAGAAGGCCTATCAGCCTAAATATCTAGGACATGTGGCACTCCATGATAAAGACACATGGTGTGTGGATTTGATTTTTTTAGGTGGTCAAGTGGGCCGAAAATAGGTGAAATGTGGCACCACTCAGAGATTGACATGTGCCAATTGGTACAAGTGGTAGACAATTGGCATGCTCAAACAATGAGGTGATGCGGGAATGACATGAGGGAGAAAATATCAGAAAAGCCCCAAATCTGGAGAACTAAAGCTCATCACCAACCTGAGATTGACAACTTTACATGATGTAACCTATGAAATCGTAAATGGAGAAACCATAGTAACAATAAAGTAACCTATGTAACAATAAAGTCGGATTCATCCTGGGAGTGGTAATGGGAGAAATCATAGTGAACAACAGGAAACATGCATAGTTGCTTACAATCAAACAGATGAAAAAACACATACAAAAAACCTAGATAATAATCGTGAACAAGCTTAATATTGAATTATGAACTGTAAAGGAACTTACAAAATGTGACATTACGAACCTGGTCAAGCGCACAAGCAAAAATATCCTGGACATGACCTGGTTGACAAGTTGTATTGCTCATGATGCAAGAGGATTTGTACCTGCACTGCCAAGTCAATCAAAATCCATCATTATCTATACAATAAATACAAGTAATTGATGTAGTATTTTTACTCTAAGATGCATTCTTATGATAATGTTAGAACATATGTTGAAAATGTCAAAACATACCTGAATAAGCTCCTCTTCATTTCAAGAACAATTTATTGGAGTCGCATGAACTTGGAACAAGCCTCCCACGATCTGAAAGAGTAGAAACTAAGTCAACAATGACTTTTTTGTTGCTACACTAGATCGAGGGAGGTTTGCTCCAAGATTAAATCGCTCCAATAAATTATTCTCTACTAAACAGGGCCAACCACGTGAAGGTGGAAGCTCTTATGGCCTCTCCCCCCCCCTCACATCACTCTCAATTCCCCAATACCCAATCTATATTTCATTTTTTACTTTCATGAGCATAAAAAAAAATATTCAATAACTAATAAAAAAAAAATTCAACAAAAAGTACACAAGGAAACATTGCAATTAATGCTTGACATAAAAATAGTATGATAAATGAGTTTTTTATATAACGCAAAAAACATTCCAAGTATGGTAACGTTTGTCTTATAATAATACAATATTTTACATTATCAAATTTTCTTTTTCTTCTTCCTATTTCTAAAGCTCCTAATTACATCATCAATATCATCGTGCTCTGCTCCTATTTCGTGCCTTTCGACCCGCATTGCTGACTTAGTTGCGTAGTCACGATGTCTGGTCTCATCCAGTGACGGGGAATCGCCTACAAAAACAGGTAATATTAAATTTTAATTGTTATTTTTTAAATATCATTGAACTAGTTTGGTAATATTAATAAAAAAAATTGCAATGAGATTATTTACCTGGTGCACCAGTTGTCGCCATTGGGACTGTTTCCCTGTCTTCCTCTCTGGTGGTAAGATCCTCATGGGAAACATTCTTTGTCATTTAAACAAAAAACGTTATAAGGACAACCATCAAGGTATAATTAGAAAAAATTATAAGTGGAAATTAATTACCATCACGGACCTCACTGATAGTAGCATTGTCGGCCTGGTCCCCACTACAATCATCAGGTTGCACATGAGGAGCATCTACATCTGGCTCTAAAACTGGGTTATTTTCCTCTTCGGAAGTGCTGCTCCCCTGATTTAAAAAAATTTGTTAGAAATTAAATTTATGGACGAAAACAAACATATTGAAAGGTTAATGTTTTACCTTATCAGGCATTCTGGATCTTGGGACCTGCCCCAAGCTTCTGTGACTTTCAACTACGGCTTGATAGCCGAAATGGAAAGCGATATTTTTATCTTCCTCTGTAGTTTCTATTCCGAAGTCATCACCCTACATTACATATGATTGTGTATTTTTAATCATATTTGATAGGATTACAAAAAATTTGGAAGGTGATACAATTAATTATAAGATGTTTAGCTACTTAATTACAATTCTTGTGGCTAATTTCAATTAGCTGCCTTGGCCTAGCTTGTGATGGCCCTTTTTTTCAATCCTAGCTTTGGTTTCCTTCGAGGTGTCAGACAAACTAGCATCAAAAGATTTAAGTCAAATATGATGTAGCACAATTTTATCTTAGAATATAGAAAATTAAAACTATTGAATTAAAGTTGTAATTTACCTTGCAAGTCCAATTGGCATTTTTCCTTCTTTCTTTGCCTTTTTCTCTTTTACGTCATGGATGAGTGCTCTCCACTCACTCTCTGGAACTGTGAGATGACGCTCGTATCTAGGGTTAAATTGCAATTGCGTCCTATAGGTGTCCCTGGTATATTTCAAATATTTTCCGGCTACCCGAGCCATCGTTGTTCTGTCAAATGTGCCGACCCCAAAAAGGGCTTCTAGATAATCTAGAAGTTATTTTTCAGGTTGGAATTCTAGGAATTCCACCTTGTGCATATGGTTGGGACAAAAATTACCAACACATGGCTCTCCAAAAACCTGTAGAAATCATTGTTTCCTACACAGAAAAAAAAGATATTATCATTAATTTAAAAATAAAATCATGATAAATATGTTTTAGATAGAGTACATGAAATAGTTAAAATATTAAAATTTACCTTGGAGTTGTACGTGCTTTATAGGGACACCTTCATCGTTCACCAACAACATGCCATCAATCGTCCCTGTGGATCTGACACGTGTAGCTTCAGGAAATGCAATAATGTAGTTGGCCATATTAG
Source organism: Pinus albicaulis (assembly GCA_034641835.2). NCBI lineage: Eukaryota > Viridiplantae > Streptophyta > Pinopsida > Pinales > Pinaceae > Pinus > Pinus albicaulis. The sequence goes on along the minus strand of CM076574.1, from coordinate 128,158,062 downwards.
CCTCATCACTGCCAACACGTTCAGCGGTTGGCTGGGTGTCTTCTTGGGCAGGGTGTGTTTCTTGGCTGGCACCTAAAGGAGTAGAAGGTGTACGAGAGGGTTGCTGGGCAATCTCTTGCCCTTTTGTCCCACTACCACCAACACCGGGTTCAGCAAGTTCTAAAAAACGCTACATACAAAAGAACTTTTTGTTAGTTTAGTCAATGTAAAAATTAAAAATCAAACTATCACAATTCATCTCATGCAGAACAAAAAAAATATCCTTTTGAATTTTTATTATTACCTGATATGTTTCTAGCTAGGTCATAATTTGTTTTATCCTCTCTTCTATTTCAGGTGTTTGAGGCTCGCCTATCAAAGTATTTAATTCCGACCTTGCATCTCGTGCCTTTTTTCGCAACAAGAGCGCTGGAGATATGGATGAAGAAAGCTCTTCCTCAAAGAGGGAATCATCAGGCGTACCATGGCTAGGTGTCTGCATATTTGAACAAAATTAATATTATTTCAATTATGTAAATAACTAAAATACCTGAAGATAGAGCAATGCTGGCACTTTACATGTTCTTCCGCTGGCCTCCTTCTGCGATCATCCCGTCTCGGGGTTGTTCCTGTACTACCCTGATCAGTCTGCCACATTGCAATAAAATTATAAATGTAAAAAATTGAAAACAATATCTAACTTGAAAACACAAAATGAAAAATGAAATAATTTCTAATAAGACACCGGAAGACAGAGTTAGAGTTTCAAATATGCCTTGCATTGAATTCAGTCCTGGAAACATGTCATTGCACATTAAGGCACCCAAACAAAAGACGAGTTGACAATGAAGACCTTATTGAATATATTGTTGGAGAAACTTCTAGTAAACTTGTTGTGAAGACCTTGAGGACATTTTTGGAGCAACATTGTTGAAGCCGATGGTATAGCATTGTTGGAGATGATCTTGAAGGGCCTTGAAGTGAAGCTTTTGGAGCAACTATTGAAAAATCCTTAGAGCATTTAAGTAAGGCACTTTCTATCTTCCATCACCTTTTTCCTTTCAATATCCTTTAAACTATTTTTTTGATATTTAATGTTTGAAATCACGTTATAATTCCTTGATTATATGTGTTTGGGGACTTTCCCTTTGAAATTACCCAAAAATACCCTGGAAATTTTATCTTCGGGATGCATGTCTGACCCTATTGTTCAATATTTTGATTGATAGTAGTAAACATAGAGAGTTAGGGGGCTCTTGACTTGGTTTGGTTGGGCCATTAGATCCCTGACATCTACTAGGGAGAACCCCCCTTGAGTTGGAGGAGAGCTAGCCCGAAGTGAAAAGAGGTTGGTGAGGTGACAATGGGGCTATTGAATTACACATGGTATCACACTTTAGCTTTAGGACTTTGTCTTGAGAAGTGCGAGATTTTGCTATATCAATTCTCAAATTGTTTACAACACTATTTTTAAGAACTAATAAGAAGTGATGTTGAGGGGTTTTTGGGTATAAGAAACAATACCATTTAAAAACTAGGGTTCTCAGTCTTTGGCATTCCTTCACCTGGGCCTAGGGGCACACTAGAATAATTTCACACTAAACCATGCAAACTTAAAAGTAACTTAACAGATCCATAAAGTAATAATAATCATAATTCCTAATTTCTATTGTACAATATGATGAAAATTATTCAAACATGAAGCAATGAAGACATGCAATGTCTGAATTTCAAGATTGATGAACCAATACAAGAATTTAGAAACTACAACTTTGATTCAATACTCTGTGTCCTAACTCCAGGAAGGAATCTAGTTTGTAGTACAGAACATGCATCGTGTATTATCAATTCTTAATTGACAACAACTAAAGGACATCTACCTCATCGATTCCTTCCCATTTTGTGTTTTTATGTTATATTCCTTATAAAAGTGTCAAATTTCTCTCAAAGTAAGCAACCACTGAATAAAATAAAAAAATAGTTGAGATATGATTGAGAAATGGTCATTTATTTCTTGAAAGGATCTTCACAATTTCTTTGGTTGTTTTTCATCTCAAGAAACAAGAAATGACCTAAGAAACCATCGTGATGTAATATAAGAAACAACACGGTGCAATGGCCATTTTCAAAGCCAAATGATGTCCATTGAGGACATGGCCTTTATTTGGTTCCTGTTTCATAGGAGTTTCCGGTAGAAATGGAACTTTGTTGTACAATTTCTAGTAGTAAAAAGGGAAAACCTTCTTTTTCCATGGGAAATAATTTACCTTTCCTTTTTCAAGATAATATAAATCACAAAATTTATGAACTATACTGCACACATTCTTGGATAATGTGAAAGTGGAAAAGGAATACCCTACACAAGTGATGCACACATGTACATTTGAACACTAATAGATTTTTCTAGTTGAAATGCAATGCTTGTTTTCATTTAAATGTAGGGTTTTTAAAGCAGGGAGAAATAATGGCTGCCAAATTAATAAGTGTTTCTTTGGGAAAAATTTAAATCTTGTATTGGGTGATGAAGATAATAGAGGGTATTGAATCTTGATTCTTGACATTATGTTTAACTTGAATAACTCAAATGATTATAAATATCAGTGGATGAGTTCTTTTTTTCAAGTATGTCACTCAAAACTCTTATGTCAAAGCATTGTATGATGGTTAGCATTTGCTTGTTTCCCTTTCTTCAGTTCAATGTAAAAAGTATATTAATATATTGGAGCACGAATGATAACTACAATTGTTTGCTCTGCAGTATATCTAGCCCCAAGATTATGAAATTTTTTCTCAAGTGGAGCTATTGATTATTGATGAAGCAGTTGCAATTCCATTCCCTATTGTAAAGGCTCTGTTCGGGCCATATTTAGTGTTTCTATGCTCTACTGTAAATGGGTAATAATTATAAATGAGCCAACCACAATCACAAATTTTGTAACCATTCGGTTTCCATGGATAGTGATGTTGATATTAACCCTATATATCAGTGACCTATATCTATATGAGAATGATCTCAACATTGACCTTGATATGGTTGTATGGATGTGACCTTTGGTATGTCATCAGAAAATCCCCAAATATCAGAAAATAACCAAATCTGGAGAACTAAAGCTCATCACTTTCGATCTGGAGTACTACCCTTGTGATAAAGTTGATGTCTTTCGATCTCCCATTCTCTACCACTTTGCACTTCACCTTCAATATAGATCAGACCAAGGGAAATTTGTTACTGGGTGTTGAGATGGATGAGTTTGTCGAACTAAAATCCATAGCTTAAACTTCATGAAACTGGTGGAGTCAAATTCATGGAAGCACAAACACATCTTACACATCCTCTTTGAAACTCATCCGAAAGAACATTGGAAGACATCTAGAGAGAACCCTATAGCCTAACACAATCCAATGGAATTGACCAAAAAAACCCAAATAGAGTCAACCCTACTATAGGAGGAAGGGTCTGCAGTAAGAACTTACCATTTTGCAAGAGCTGAGGGCGAATGCTGAGGGTGAATGCTGTTATGCAAGAGCTGAGGGTGAATGCTATTCTGCAAGAGCTAAGGGTGAATGCTATTCTGCAAGAGCTAAGGGCGAATGATGAGGGTGAATGCAAGGCGAATGCTATTCTGCAAGAGCTGAGGGTGAATGCTGTTCTATAAGAGCTAAGGGTGAATGTTGTTCTGCAAGAGCTAAGGGAAAATGCGCGCGTGATATCAGACGTTAATGTAGTTTTTAATAAAATCATTTTTATGTAGCGTGCATATAAGTGTCGTAGTTTTTAATAAAATCATTTTTATGTAGCACACATATAATTGTCGTTATACCGACGACGGCAAAAGCGTCGCTATTGCGACGGCTACCTCCAAACATCACAATTGCGACACTTATACATTGTGTCGCACTTGTGACGTTTGGAGGTAGCCGTCGCAATAACGACGCTTTGGGGCATAGTGTCGCAATTGTGACGTCTTCCTCCAAACATTGCAATTGCGACACTTTGTCTAAGTGTCGGTATTGTGAAACTTTTCTCTAAATGTCGGTATAGCGACGGTTTCGGGCGGGATTGAAAAAATTTGGGGAAATTTCCGACATTTGGTCAAAAGCGTCGGAACCAAGTGTCGGAATTTCCCCCAAATGTACTAGTGAATTTTGGAAGTTTTTGAGAAAGAGAACCTTTCAAGGGGAGGGTGACTTTCCTAAACTTCAATCTTGTCTTGAGAAAGATCAGCTGCAAGAAAGGTAGCAAGAGAAAGTTGGAAATACTCCAACATGTGACTTTGACATCAAGTATGTCAAGGAGGAGATCCATCATGTGACAAATGCATCATTTCATACTTCTACGACTCTGTCAATGTTGGGAAGCCTAGACCCCTATTGGGAGTCCCAAATCTTGATGGAATATTCTAATGACCTATTCACATGTAAGGTTCTTGATGGGAAAGAAATGGATGGAAAGTATAAAGTAGTTGATGGGATCATTTATGTTCATGATCATATTTACTTAACTAAAGATTCCAAACTCAAGAATAAACTACTTAACACAATCTATGAGGTCTTTCTTTCAAATCCCTCTAATTTCATTAAAACATGTCATACTATATTAGATGGATTCACGTGGGAAAATTTCAGAGAGGAGATGCACTCTCATATGAGTAAGTGCATGGATAATTTGTTGGTTGAGGAGGAACATAGCTCTTGGGAAGAGTTATCATTATCACCTCCTTATTTATTGAGTGTGAGAGGGAGCTCATCCATGAGCTACCTTGCTAATTTTAGACAAGTGTATGACAAACATTGTATTGCTGAATCTCATGATGTATTCATTATATACTTGTATCTTATTAACACTCATGTGCAGGTCTTAGCTCCAAGAGGGGGCACTTTTTCTGATGGGCTTCATGAGCCACTTTGGGCCATGAAAAATGGTGAAGTTGGCCATTCTTTGGGAGATCTTGGATAGATGATACTCTTCATGGTGTGGTTCCTTCACACCAACCATGATACACCTTCTCCAAGAATGCAAGAAGGATGGGGCAGCAAACAAGTGTTGGGGAGAACGCTTGTCATATCATATCATATGGAAGTTAGGAGGAAAATTGTGTTGGTTGCATATGAGGGACCATTGTCCTTCTCCCTTATTATATATGGTAGCTAGCATGTTCTTACTTATGATCCCACATACTGAATATTTTCTTAATTTTGTTGGGGACATGGTTGGAGGAGAGACACATTTTTTGGGTGTGTCTTTGGGGGAAGAAAGTTCCCACCTTTTTTGCACTACATGTTCCAAGGGGAGCATGAGAAACTATATGGCCACCATTGCATATCACTTGTTTCTTTATGATGTGGACCATATGTCTTGTTGGAGCACTTGGGGCATGCCTCTCATGAGAAATTGGGAGGAGCTCTTCTATGAATTACCAAGCTAGAGGGTGATTAATTTTATTTGGATGATAGCATGGAGGAGGGAGACCCCCATTGATGATGAAATTCCCCATGATTGTCATCACTTCTATCTTGAGATGGCCATGGATCAGCAAGAAGGTTTTCGTAACAACCTTAAGTTATTTCATGATGAGAGCCATTGGGTTTATTCACCAAAGTCCAACTTGCACACTTGGGAGGAGCCATTGGGAGATGGAATTTTTGCAGAAACTCTCAAGCAATGGAGAAGACTATGGGATGAGAGGGCCACAAGAGGAAGAGGGGATATTTTGCAGGACCCTTGCAGTTGCTTGAGGACAAGAAACATGTGGGAGGGGGAGACTGTAATGTTCCTAATTTAGCTTCAGCTAATAAGAATATTAATTTTTCTTTTGAAATCTAGATGCATGTATAACTGAGCAAGGAGGCTCTGAATTTTCTCAATAAATGAATAAAAATCCTCTCTAATGTGAAAGGGGATCATGAAATAACCAATTCAAGCATTCACATGTGTGAACAAGGTCTAAACTATGTGGACAAGGTCAAGTTTGAGCAAGTCAACATGATTTATTCACAAAGAAGTGGATTCTAAATAAAGCAAGCTCAATGTGAATAGAGATCAATCCAGCTAGAAAAAATGAAGACACCTTGAGTGTGGAAAGGGACAGGGCATGAAGATTCAATCAAGGTTTACCAAGTCAAAAAAGTGTCTAGATACATTGAACCATCTTGATTGGATAGCGTAATTTTAGTGGAGGAGCCTTTACATGGAAGCAACCTCATAGTGGGTGGGACCCTTGGTGAGGAAGCTCATAAATTATATAATGAAGGAGATGGAAAGCATATGGACATATTGGAGATTATATTTTCATGAGGTCTGCTTAGACGTCCTGCATACTTGGCTGTTTGGCTAACTTTTTGCACTGCTTAGTGCAAGGGTTTGCCCAGGTGGGGATTCCCTACTCTTTCTTGGAGATCTTGTTCAAGAAATATAAGAGGAGGTTTCTGATCTTAATTTTCCACTACCTGTTTTTGGGCCAAGCATCTACCTTCAGCAAAAATTCATTCCCTTCAGAAAAATGTGTTATTTCTTAAGGTGTGCAGTGGAAGGGGTTAAAACCCCATTTTGAGGAGCTAGTTTCCCAAGAGGAGGATCAGCCTTTCTTTGGGAAATCTAGAGGGAGAAGCTACAGAAATTTCTTTTCATGTTTAGCCATCTATTGTAGAGCTGAAACCATACAACATTATTCAGCCACAGATTTGCAGCAGCTTTCTCTTGTACATCTTTTTGTCAAGAAACCCTTGCCGGGTCTTCTTGGATCTGTGTAAAAGAGATTAGATCTCTAATTTTGTACATCATTGAGTATTATAATAATATTATCATATATATTTCTCTATTTTCTGATTTAACCTCTCTTTAGACTACGCAATCACTTGTGCAACTACTTCGGCATTTTGTAGTCTTGGGGTTTTGGCAATTTTTAGCTGTCTTGAGCATGGGAGGCCTATTTAACTAAGCTAAAGGAATTTGTTTCTGAAAATATTTTGCATGAATGTCCTATATTGACTAATATAAGGGAAAAAACCGTTATTTTTCAATGTTATAGCTCAATATTCAGAAAATAACGTTTTTTGGGGCCAAATATGATGTTTTTCCCCACTCGGTGAATTGTATAAAAGCATAGTTTGTTGTTGTGATTGTTATATGAAGGAAATGTGTTTAAATACATTATATTAGATGATCACTTGCTTCTCTCCAACTTTGGAATACCTTAAGGTATTCTCATTTTTGTAGAAAATTTCCAGTTTTGGAACATTACAATCCCTGGGACCAAGGATGTACACAAACTATATAGCTATAAGAAACACACCAGGAGAGAAATGCGGTTGACTGCGTAGATTGGTGACTATGAAATGGATCAGGTCATATTATATCTTGGATCGAATGCGAATGTATTACCAAAGCAGACATGGAAACGGATGGGGGAGCCTAAATTAGAGTGGTCCACTATCCAGCTACGAATGGAAAATCAACAAAAAATCATTCCTCTAGGAAGGTTACCAAAAGTCATGGTTGACATCGCCTAGGTAAGGGTCCTAGCTGACTTTGAAGTAATAGAAATTGTGGAAGATGCGGATCCCTACCCTACGCTCCTCATATTGGACTGGGCTATAGACATGGGGGGTGTCATCAATCTTAAGAAACGCAACATGGTGTTTGAAAACAAAGGTACACGCATCATAGTGCCACTAGATCCAGCAGAAGGCACGCAGTATACAGAGCCCACCTATGAGAAGGAGGAAATATATAAAATTATAAATTAACTGCGTGGGATGAAGATCGGGTTAACCCCACAGATGAAGGAGTGCTCTGCTGGGAGAAGGATAGTGAATGTTTTTCCAATTCTGACGAAGAGTTGGAAAATTTGCAAGGTCGGTTGCACAAGGTTTCGGCGCTGTGATGTCTTCAGACCACCAAGAATTTCTGTCGCATCTCTACCAAGGAAAGAGACCTGCCTCACTATACTGACACAGGTGATAGTAAGAAGAGTGTTGAACCTAAAATTCCCACGGAACAAGTATTGCCACTAACATTACGCGGAGCACCTGTGCGAGGGCCGTTATACTTCACTCAGGAGAAGTATTGGAATAAGGTGATCCTGCGCTAAGGAACCCCAGTTGCCAGATGGGATCCGAGATCAGTCGACCTACGCAGACACTTGTTGCCCTACAAAGGGTGTGATCGAACCCTACAAGGATAGGCCCACTTAGCTATCGCTGACTTAGGCGTGTGTTTGCTTACGGTCCCACCAGAACCCACGTGCAATTGGGAGAATTTGCGCACACTTCAAGTAACAAATGGCACTAAGACGCATGACATAGCCCTATCATACAGGGATGTCCCGATTAAGAGAGACACGCATGGCTCGAGAAGATTTATGACCTACGTACAGATCTGGTACCTAACCCACGTCATGAAACACCTAGCATCGACCTTAATTCAGGGTACGTGAATGACACGTAGGCGTCATCCGAGGTCTGATGTCCCATGGAAAAGTCCTCAGGTACGAATAATGACCATCAGTACACCCCACTTTGACAATAAAGGAACCTTACAGTTACACGAAATAGACGGCAAGCCATCAATGCAGCCATTTATGGTAAGTTTAAACTGAAATGCTGATGGTAAGTTTCCCATACGGGCTACTCCACCATTAAATTGCTCTGAACGGTGTGCGGTTTGCAGAATAACTTCGCACCAGGCTATTTATTGGTTATGCAATATGCTCTTGTTATCGGCTTACTGGTTCTCTGCGATCATTGACATTCTCTGGAACACTCGTTCTCTTGTTGCTATGGCGGATCCTAACCTACTGAATGATTCATTCCCGGGCTGCTCAGCGCCCATAGACATCATCTTGAGAGGGCCTGGGACTGACGAGAGTGATCCAATGACCAAGCGATGGCCTCCTGAAGAAATAATTACCTGCGATCCACTGACATAGTGGAACCATTGCTGCGCACAAGGAATAACCAACCATTGCACCCTAGGGACGACCGCGGGACCTAGCCAAAGGGCCTTAGAAGATATAGTAGAAGAGGGTACGTTAGTACCACAGTCCCCTGCCCGTAGCCTTATGGTCAGGTCACAACTAGTTCTACACCAAGAAGGAATGCTGAGATACAAGGACATGCTACGACTTCTCCACAACTCCATAGTACCGCCCAGTAGAAGCAATGTGTGTTCATTCCCTCGCACTGACCCAGCTCACAGTCATGATCCAACCGCTGGGACATCCAAATCAATTTGGCGCAGCTATCTCACATAGAGCTACAAGGTCTATACACCAAAGTGTGGCAAGAGGTTCGCCATTGTGCCCAGACTATGCGACAGTAGTATGACATACCTCTGATAGTATGAGCCCAACGGATAGCATTGATCACAAACGAAACACATATTATTCAGGAACAGCTTACACGGGCTGTGCAATTGGTCAAAATAGCTATGTAATTATGGACAGTAGTCCGGCACCATTCTATGCTTCAGCATATCCAGAAGGAACTCCAACAGGTGGAAGCTGCTCTGGATTAGTTCAAGGCTTCCTCACCCTTCAACGTTTCCGTGCAGCGTCTCACCATCATGGACAAGCTTGAGAACCTTCACCGCACCAAGCATGTCATCCGAAAACGGTTGAAACCATGGGCCGACACCGCACTCCATCTCACCCAAGATGCTCAGTCCGCCATTGCGCACCTCCACCAGCTGCTAGAACGGGTTACCGTGGCTCCAGACGATCTTGCCTCCCTGACACTTGTCAACATTGCACAACAAGCTCCTACTTAGAGTCAGGAAATGCTTCCTCCGCTAGTCAGCACTCTTGATACCTTGCATGCACAAATAGAAGCCGCACCACCACAGTGACTCGGGACGAGTCACAATATTTTTTTGGGGGACTGTTGGAACAGGGTCTCCCACAAGCTGCGAAACTAGTCCATTTTGAATAGATTTAATCTAGTGCTGGGGTTTTGGGGCAAGTCAAAGCCCCGAACACATTGTAATGGGTAAAAGGGTAAACTAGGGGTCCGAAAACCATGGTTTGCGGACCATAGGAATGTCTAGGCTAGGTTTCTATAAATAGAGGGACATTTTGTATTGTAAAGGATAAGAATGATGAGCTATTGATACGATCTGTGGTTTAAGCTATCTGTTTGGGTTTTGAGGAAAGGACTCCTGCTGGCTATGTGCGCAGAGATCCAAGTCCAGCTGTGTGCGGACCCTGCTGCTATGTGCGCAGGTTGGGAAGGGAATTGTAAGGAAGAATTGATGAATGAATGAATAAGAAATATTGGTAAAGGACTGAATCTATGAGTATTCTTGTGCGAATTGTTGATAATTGTTGTATTGTGCCTTTTCTGTCTTTAAGCTGCGAATATCTGCGTAAGTGTGTTTCTGGATCTGGATCTTGTCTGTTTTGTTTATGTATTGCTGTGTTACTGTCATAAAAGCATATAATTATAGATATAGTGCACGTGGATGCAAACCAAGACCTAATTAACCCTATGTAGAACAAGGTAATATTGGAATTATAGGACCTAGCGCAGCACTGCCTTCCTTACCCATCCTTTCTCAGGGTGCGGAAACCTGGTTCCAGCACCCACCCATACTACTTTGGGTGAGACTTTGACTTGTGCAAGCAGGTCACTGCCGAAAGGACCAGTAGTTTAGGGGTTTGTTGGCAAACCTTGCATACCGAACCTGGGTCAGGACCTCTAAAGCCAACATGATATCTATAAGGCCTGATGTTTGGAGGAAAACTTCCTGGAATCAAATGAATAGCATTATCATGATCACGAATAGTTGGGAGCCCTTTGGGAGTTTGAAACACCTTGGAATGATTTTCCAAGACTTTTTGGAGATCTGCAGAAATAGACAATTTTGATGTTGAAACTTCTAGTGAGCATAATTTTGCAATTACACCTCATTGTTCTTTCTTTAGAAGCTTTGTCATGACATTAGAGCTTATTATATTTCCCGTCTTCTCCGCAATACCTCATAATTCGACTTCCTTTCCTTCTGAAAAAAATTTCAAGAAAATTTCTTGAAAATTAAAAGCTATCGTCCCAAATATTGTAACCATTATACTCCTAGTACAACATCAACACCTCCCATAAGAATGGAAAACATTGGACTATTCAATACATATTCCCCCATGGTTAGCTTGATATTATTGAATTTTCCATAGCAATTTATAGTTCCTCCATTTTCAACCATCACCTTGACATTCTGGTGCTGGGTATAGGAAATAATTCAATTCCTTGGCTACCTTACAATGAATAAAATTATGGGTGCTACCTGAATCAATCAACACTATTACCTTTTTCTTCTTGATATGTCCTTCTACCTTGAGAGTTTGAGGAGTGGTAATTCCTGCCAATGCATTACACGATATGGTCAGACTCATTTCTTAGTCTTCTAGGGCTGGTTCCTGGTGTATATCCTATTCTTGTTCATTTTATTCTTCCTCCTCACAATCTATGCAAAATAATTTCTTCTCAGCACACTTATGACCTTTAGTGTATTTGCTATCACAATTGTAGAAAAGCCCTTTTTCTCTTTTTTCTTCCAATTTTTGTGGTGTCAACCTTGTAGGTTGTGGAAATATAGGAGTAGCAACAATTCCATCTTTATAGGAGTGGTAGGCTTCCTTGTCGCCATAATTTTACATTCATTTTTTCTTTCCAACCTGAATGCCTTCTCCAATGAATCAGGTCCCAAAACACAAAATTCATGTTGGATGTTATCCTTTAAAGTACCTATGAAGATATCAATCCTGTGTTCCTCTGGAATACCAGTTACCCTTATATTCAATTTTTGAAAGTCTTCAATGTGCTCCGCCACTAAACCTTTTTTTTTTAGATTTATCAATTGGCTAAAGAAGGTGTTGCTTTTTGTATCTTCATAATGTGCTATCATTTCCTTCGTAAAAATCGACCAAGTCAATTTTTTTTTACGAGAGCAGAGCCATCGATACCATACAAATGTATTTTATTCTAAATGTAAAGTTGCAATGCGTACCTTTTGTGTGTTTTGCACATTATTGAGATCAAAATATTGCTCCATACGTAGTATCCATGTTACGGGATCCTTACCATCAAACTTCCTCATATCCATATTTGGAATATGGTGGTTCTTTAATCCAACATTAGAGTTTATGAAATCATGATTAAAATTTATTTTTTTCTCATCATGATTTTCATCTACTATCTTTTCGCCATTAGGAATCATTTCTTGTATCAACTTTGACAAACCTTCCTTCAAACCTTCCATGTCTTCCTTCAAACCTTCCATATTTTCTTCCATACCATCCATTTTATCTTCCATAACATTCTTCAAACCATCCATCATAGCTTCCATACCTTTCTTCGAACCATCCATCTTAGCTTCCATGGTTTTCTTCAAAACATCCATTTCATTTTTTGTTGCTCTTTGCGAGAGTGAATTTTGGTGCACTTGCTCTAGTAATTTTGATAGATCATGTTGCAATTCTTAATCTTCATGAGTCATAGTAGAGTACTATGAGGGCTTAATGGGTGTTGAATTATTTTTAGGAGGCATTTTAGAACCCAATACTGATATCTATGCTCAATAGGCCTTTGGAATCACTTAAAACTGATTTTTCAAACAAGACTTATGAAATTTGAAAAAAACAAAATACACACATTTTTCTTGATTTTGAGGAGCTTGATATTGAAACTAAATTATCTCTATGATTTCGGATCTTCAATATTTGAAATTCAGCCCTAACATATCCCCCTGAATCTTCTTTCAAATTCCATAGGTTTGAATTGATTTGGATTCATCAAGGAAAAGTTATTTCCAATCTCCCATAATGACCTAATTATGGACTGGTTCAGTAGAGTGAACTTGTACAACTTGCCACATGTCATTGTTTTCTCCTTTTTCTCTGAAATTTATAGATAGGAAACTAAAGTCTATGTACTTCCAGTCGCTTTTTACATAATTCCAATCCGATGCTCAGAGAGAGAGTTATGAATATTTTCCCATGATCACCTCTTTCAGATGAAATTTAGGAGCCTAAAAAAACCTAACTTCCACAGATCATATCTCTAAAAATATTGTGAACCAAGCTCTGAAATTTTGCGATGATGTTCCTCAGGATTTCATCTTCGCTCTCTAAAAATTTCAGCTTCTAAACCTTCGTATAAAAAAAATTATAGTGAAAATTCCTTGATGACCTTTTTAAGTGAAATTAAGGAGCCTGCAGAAAGACCTAACTTCCACAGATCATATCTCCGAAAATGTTGCGAACCAAGCTTTGAAATTTTGCGACGATGTTCCTCAGGATTTTGGCTTCGCACTCTAAAACTTTCACCTTCTTAACCTTCGTAGAAAAAAATTTATAGCAAAAATTCCACGATGACCTGTTTGGAGCAGCGAAACCCTAGAATTCAAATCTCCGATCCCAAATGTTGGGAAACCAGCTCCAAAAATAGAAGAAAAGAGATATCAACGCCTTAGAAATAATCCACTTCTAGGGGGAAACCTCAAATACATTACATGAATGAAAAATTCTTATATTATACAAATTACAAAACCTCCTTTCTATATATAGGAGTCCATGGGGCCACAATGTAATCCTAGTGGGGCCACAATGTAATCCTAGCCGACCTAACAATAATAATTTAAGGGCACAATAATAACAATATGGGGGTTATAGGGGTACAATAATAACAATAAGTGGGTTATAATAACAACAATAAGGGACTATACAAGTAATATAGGGACCTAACAAATACATTGAAGGTCTATCAACTCACCATTAGGATTATAAATCACCGAGGCTGCGGAAGATAGATTCCAGGTACTGCGGGAGGAACCATCCACGAAATGAACATAAGGAGTGACAGACATATGCGCAGTAAGAAATGACATAATAAGCAAGAAAAACTACTTGCAAAGCACACCAAGCCAAAAAATGTACAAAAATGAAAAAAACACTTATGTACAAAAGAACATGCAAGAGAAACTCATGCATAGTAATTTTTGAGGTACAAGCCATTTTTGGGCTGATTCAAAGGATAGCCTTCATAGTTAATTAGCTCATAAGCCCCATTCTACAAAATGTGCTCAACAATATAGGGCCCATGCCACATGAGTTCGAATTTGTCTACCCCCAGCTTATCATAAGCTTGCTCATACAAGAGGACTAGTTCTCCTTCTATAAAGGTACGAGGGGAAATTGTATGATCAAAATGAGCTTTGATCCGCTTTTTTTGTGATTCTATCACAAGAGCAGCAAAGCGGTGAGTTTTAGCAAGATTCTCCAAATATAGAAGATTCTCTTCCTCTGGCGAGGTATTAGGCAGTAATTCAAAAACTATCTTGAGAGAAGGAATTTCAAATTCAATCGGAAGGGTAGCTTCCAGACAATAAACAAGCTAGAATGGAGTGAATCTGGTTGCATCCTTCATCGAGGTTCAGTAAGCCCAGAGAGCTCAAAACAACATAAGATTCCAGTTGGTATTGTGCATCCCAATCGTATGCTGAAGCATAGTGGCTAGAACCTTGTTCACATCTTCAACCTGGCCATTGGCCTGAGGGTAGTATGGCATTGAGCTGTTGTGACACAGGCACAACTTAGAAGTCAATTCAGCCATCATGTAATGGTGAAAATGAGAGCCATGGTCGGTGACAATGGGTTGAGGGACACCAAACCTGGTAATCACATGATTGAACATAAATTGTGCATCCGTCTTACCGTCAACTGTGAGTGTAGGCATTGCTTCAGCCCATTTAGTGAATTAGTCCACAACTATGATAATATACGCATGCCCCTCGATCGAGCGAGGGTTACACATCATAAAATTGATGCCCCACTTCGCAAAGGGACTGATGGTAATGACGGGATGGAGGTGTGCAGGTTGCACGTGCATCTTGCGCTTGTAAATATGGCAATCTTGACAATTACGGAAAACGACAATGCAATCTTTAAAAATGGTAGGCCAGAAATATCCAACAAGAAAGATTTTTTGTGTAGTATAATATCTAGACATGTGACCTTCACACACACCAGAATGGTATTCATTCAGGAACTTTTCAGTCTCCTCAAAGGTTAAACACTGTCAGAGAATAAAATCAGCTTCAATGCAATATAGAGTATCTCTGACTATGCGATAAGGTTATGAATGATGGCGGATGCATCGATGAGAATCCCTCGTCAGATTAGATCGGAAGGTGGAAATATGGATATAAACAATGATATCACCGTACCATGATCGAGGGTGCTAATGAGAAAAAGAGTGTCATCTGGAATGCGTTCCTCAATACTAGAGGGAGCAGAGGAAGACAATAAAGAGAAAATCAAATCGACAACAACCAATTATTTGTTTGATCTAGCAGTAGTAAAATCAAAATCAAACTCTTAGAGGATAACTATCCACTTTTATTATTTCCCCCACTAACAATTGTCGATTCAATATCTAGGTCATGGGGTTACTATCAAAAATCACGGTTACTGTGTGAAGTAGAATATAATGGTGAAAAAGTTGGATGGCTTGAACAACAACCAACGCAAATTTCTCAACATGTGCGTAATGTGTTTTGTTATCGAGAAGATTGCAGCTCAAATAATAAATGACATGCTCGTCACCGCCGTCATTGTCTTGTACCAGAACCATGGAAATAGTGCTAAATGCGGAAACCAAGTAGAGGGAATAGTCGCGATGATAATTGGGTGGAAGCAAAAGAGGAGCATTGATAAGAAATTTCTTTAGTGCATCAAAAGATTTTTGGGAAATCTCATCCCAGAGGAATGGGATGCCCTATTTAAGCAATCATGTGAATTATTTTGCTACTTTAGCATAGTTCGGTATAAAATGGTAGAGGAAATTAGCTTTCCCTTGCTAACTCTCCAATTGATGTAAAGATGAAGGGGATGGGAGATTGACAATAGCTTTGACCTTAAGAGATTCGAGACGAATTACGTCTTTAGAAACGATAAAACCAAGGACTCTACCAGAATAAATGCAGAAGACACACTTATGTGGATTGATTCGAATGTTATAGCGTCTACAACGAATAAAGATTTGACTGAGGTGATCTGGGTGATCTTTAAATTTAGAAGAATGAGCCAAAAGGTCATCTAGGTAAGGTTGAAAAATGTTCTTAATATCATGAAAAGAGTACGACATTGCTCGTTGAAATGTAGCCCCAACATTATTAAGACCAAAAGGGAGCTTCTTATATGCGAAGGTACCCCAAGGATAGATAAAGGTGGTCTTGTGTTGATCAGCCAGAAGAATATTGATCTGGTTGTAACCAGGAAACCCGTCCATAAGGGAAAATATCTCACCCTCAGCACATTCGTCAATGATTTGGTTGATGAAAGGAGTGGGATAGTTATCCTTTGGATAAGCACGGTTGATATCATGATAATCCAAACATACATGAATAGTACCCCGGTTTTTATCCACAGGAACAATGTTAGAAACCCATTATGTCAAGGGAATTGGATAAATGAAGCCAGCTTTGAGAAGTTTTTCAACTTCTCCCTTAGTGGCAGCTACCTTTTTGGGGTGCATGGCACGAAGACGTTGGCGAATAGGCTTCGTGTCAGGATAAGTAGGAATCTCATGCATAACTATACTGGGATCGATGCCAGTCATTTATTCGTAAGACCAAGTGAAAATTTCTTGAAACTCTCGGAAGATACTATTATAGACCTTGATCTCATAAGGAGAACATGTCACCCCAATGTGGATGTTCTCGACAACCCCCAGTTTAACGGAGATGTAAATAGGCATAGTTTGCGTAATGTTTCCGAGGTTACCCTCTGTTATCACTCAGATTTTCCTTGAAGTTGTTGGGAAGAGGAAAGGGGTTCGAGGTAACCACAAACCAATCTTTTAGGTATAGAATCTAGCCAATCTGTACCCAAAGAGGGCTCTCTATGTAGAATTTAGCTTTGTTTTATAAGATATTAGGCTAGTTATAAATTTCAGGGGTTTTGTTTGAATTTTGGTGGTGGAATTCGATAGCTGATTGCAATATTGAGTAGTTCAGGCCATTGGGCTATATATTAGGCTAGTTATAAATTCCAAGGGTTTTGTTTGAATTTGGGTGGTGGAATTCGATAGTTGAGGGCAATATTGAGTAGTTCAGGCCATTGGGCTATGGAGTCAAAAATATGGCTTCACTGGATTAAGTTTTTAGACAAAAGATGGTTTTACAGGGCAAGATAATCAAACAGAGAACAATTTTAGATCTAAAGTGAATGGAATGGATTTAAATGGATGAAAGGCAATTAAGAATCTTTCAACACATTCATAAGAGGGAAAATTGAGTGATTATTAACAAAGAGAAATTAAGAATTCTTTATTAAACAATCAAAATGCTTAAACTAGAAAAAATAGGAGCAATTAAGAATTCGCTGTTTAAAACTAGTTTAGAAGAAAACATTTAGAACAATAATGATTAAAATCAGATTACGCTTAATTACCTTCTGATTTACTCCTTTTCATTATTCATTCAGAAATGAAACACAGTGATATAATAAACAGATATAGAGACTTAAAAACACAAGGGAAAGATGACTTATTGATTCGTAGTTTGACACATGAATCCTATAAAAAGTCTTTCGCTTCAATTCATCATCCAGCTTAGCCACAAAGAAATTTCTCCAATATAAATTTATTCCAAAATCTTCAATGTTACAGCAAAGTATAAGAATCCACCACAAAATACTTTCAAGAGTGAAGTATTTATATAAATTCTAAACTAAAATATCTTGAAAAAATATCAAGATTAGTTCACAAATCTCTCCAACTATTTTACATAAATAGAACTTAAGTAAATGAAACTCAAACTAATGCATCTATTTGGCACTATTTCTTATGGATAGGTGATGAAAAAGAGGATAATTTGAATTTGATCCAACTCTTAGTTGATGATGAGGCATTCAAGTCACTAACTGCTTCCTTTATTTGTGCATTCTGCTCCAACAATTCTGCAAACTTGAGGTCCAATGATATATTTTTATTTCTAAATCCGTAATATATATGTAAAATGTGAAAGAGGTTATTTTTAATTAATATTTTGGTGAGATAAACCTCGTTCATTTTCCTAAAATTCCTCTCTAGCTGTGCACAATAGTCTCTGTAAAAATATGTGTAAAACAGAGTTTTACAGAGTCTGAAACATAGCCTGTAAAGATGTGCACATATCTCTCATTCTGAAATCACTGTGAAAAAAGTGAGATAGATTTTTGTAGATGGGTCTCTTAGGAACAAAAACCTCCTTAAGTTTTGTATGATTTATTTTTTATTTACCACAATCTTCCCTGTAAAATGATGACTTAACTGGTATTTTCTGCAAAACGTTCTTTCCAACATTGTTTAATATTTCCAAAACCATAATAGCTGTTAGAAAAGTGAGAGAGGTTTTTGTATATTGTCCTCTTAAGAACATAAACCTCCTTCAGTTGTGAAAAATTCATCTTGGATTGATGACAATAGTTTCTGCAAAACTATGACTTAAACATGAAATATTTGAAGAATGTACCATTTTTGCTCTAATTTCATCTTTTAACCTTAAACTTCTTTTGACTGTTTTTCACTTTTACTTTGGATAAAATTCATTGTGGCTGGTGAAAGTGTTTTCATATTTGTTTAACCCTTAATATCTTCATGTTTACTTTCACTGTTTAGTGTTTACTTTTTACTTTTTACCGCTTTATTTTTTATCTGTCTTCACTTTGTCATGAACTTGTATGTTCTATTTTGTAACTGTCTTCCCTGTTGTTTATCTTCATGCTAGCTGATTTACTTGAATTGGTATTCAATCTGATACTCTTTAATCCTGATACTCTTTTACGGTTCTTTACTTTTTCCTTTTACCTTCAATGTGTAGTTTAGGTTTTTACTGTCTGTTTCAACAGTAAATCGTTTAATATCCTATTTCCTTTGCTTGTCTTTCAACTGTATGTTTTATCTTCCATCTCTGTTTGAATAGATTTGATAACACTCTTGGAGTAAACAAGTCTTATGACTAGTATTAAGACTGTTTATCTAAGGATGTGGTCTTCTGATCACGTGTAAAACAAAACAAATTGTTAAGAAAGCATTGGTTTGCAGGGGAGGTCGAAAAGGTTTCATTTGATGTTGAGAGGTCTGTGGAGTGAATCTAGAATGATTTTTGGGAGGTAAACCATGCTTGAATTGGTCAACAGAGGCTTCAGGTGGCGCAACTGGGTTACAAATGGTTTTACTGCACAATCAGGCGAAAATGAGCAACACTAGGGTGTTTGTGTTTAAACGGGTAAACGGTTGATATTGGCGGGTAAGCTTTGAATGAACAGTGGATAGATGGCACTGACTTGATGATGTGAAGTTTTGTCGTTAGTGGGAGGTGGTAATCGGTACGCGATCGCACCACTTTTGGGGAAAGGTGGTTTTTGGCGGAGGGCGAGCGATTCCATACGATGAATGACGCGTGGCGCGGTACTGTTCAGAAAACTGCTTGGCCATTGCGCGTTATCGTTCAGACGAGGATGGCTAGCGATATTGATATCAACTGTAGATCTAAGATCTGTTGATCGAATGGTGGTCGGGGTTATGAGATGACGGAAAGATAACGAGCGGGCCCAATGTAATTTATTTTTAATTAATCGCATCGGGGGTGATTTGATTGACGGATTCAAGTTATTAATTAATCATGAGGATTAATTAACCCTTATTGATATGGCGGAGAAATGTGCTCATGATTAATCAAAGATTTGACTAATTAATCATGATTAATACATTAATATGGTTATTTTTCAACCAAAGGGGCGGGATATTATTATTTGGGAATTTTATTATTAAAATAATACGGGAAAAGGGGAATTTACAAGGATTTAAATAATAAAATTAGAAGTTAATATGAAAAAATGAAAGAAGCGTTAAGTGTAAAAATTAGGTTAATGTTTTTAACTTATGCTTTTATGAGGAGGGTTTTTATGTGAAATATTACATGATTTTTCCTAAGTAAAATGGGATTTTACTTAGGAAAATATTTTTTAGAGGTGAATGAATGTTATGATAAATGATTTTAAGTATTTAGGCTTTTCCAATTATTGGGCCGAGGGTCCGATCCCTCCAAAAGTCAAGGAAATGCCTTGAGCCCCTTTAATTTTCAAATGCCTAGTACTTAGGGGAAATTAGTGAAATTTTTAGGGAAAAATGTGAAGGGAAGTTAATAATTTGACTTTGCTTTGCTTGAAATTCTTCAGTGTATTGTCTGCCGTTGCACTTGTGATGAAAGTAAAAGATTTTACACATATAAAGCCATCATTCATCACATGTAATTTTGCAACATTATCTACCTACCCTACCTACTTTACCCTACCATTTTTTCTTCTTTTTTAGGGTGCACTTAGACTGGCAAACCCTTATCACATTTTTTTCCTTTTACATATGAAAATCTATCTAATTCTAACCTTATTACATCCAAGGGCTCAAATTAAACTGTTGAACTCCTTTTATTCACTCTACCTATCTACTTATCTGCCAAGATTAAACAGTTTGGTCAGATTTTATTCTCTATCTCTAAAACATGAAATTGAAAGATGAACTAGCCAAGCTTAAACTGTTTGACTGTTCATAAATTGTGGCATGAAATACACGTTGCGCACAATTTTATTTATTTACAAAAGAGCAAAAAATAGTGGCATTTAGACTTGCACACTTTCCCTGGCCTCTCTTTTGGTGTGGTTCATTTTCTTTACTTTTTTGGCCATTTTTATTCTTTTCACCCTTTGATTTTTCTTTTAGGGTATACCCTCTTTACATTTTTTAAATTTTTTGATTTTTTGAAAATATGGAAAACCTTTGCAACAAGAAAAGGTATGAACATATTACATAGCTCATCAAGTCAATCATGAAATATGACATCTATTGGTATAGGAGTCTAACACTGGCTCCACTTGGGGATGGCTTTTCCTGGTGAAAAGTCAATAACAGCAGGTCAGTTGGCCTCAAAATGATTTTGACTGAACCATGGAATCTTCTTCTACTTGTTGATTTATTGTATGTATGACAGTAATACTTCTGAAGCTTAGGGCCTTCTCCTCGGGCTTCAACTCCAGTAAGTTATTATCCACTCAAAACTTATTTCCCAATTGGAAATCTTCTGCCTTAGTCCAATCCCAAACATGCATTTGATGTGGCTGAAAATATTGAACTGAATATAGTCCCTTTTTTCGCAACCTCAATTGATCCACCAAAAACAACACAAAAAAATTTTCAACCAACTTAATGAAAAACTAGCTGAAAATTGAAAACTAAAAAAAGAAAAATGCTCAAAACTTTAGCTTATTAGCACCTATTCACTCTATTCAACCCATCAAGCTCAACTCGCTTAGTTAGGTAAAATGAAATAGCCAATGTAAACGGTATTCAAGCATTCTATACTTTGATAGATTTTGTTGCATTTTCTTGTTGATTATCAAAACTGTATTTCAACCTATTAGAAATCTGTCAACAAATGAGATGAGAGAAACATCGATTTCTTGTTGGCTCGTGAACCTAATAAAGGATCTTCCAAATATATACATCGGCGTTGAACTGATCTAAACAATCATGATATCTGCTCTAGATGGCCTCCATGCCATGAATCTGAAATATTTTCGCTCTTTTATCTCCAAATCCTTCGATAAGATTTGCATGAGATGGCAGATTGCAGCTGCTTGACTATTGAATCCTTATCATCCTGATTCTCAAATCATAGTTGCTGCTAGGAATGCTTGCACGTTCTTCATGCAATATTCAACATACCGCTAATCCGGATCCCGAAAAACTTGGGAAATGGTTGCAACCTATAGCATATAGGTTTCCACAGAGACTACATAAAATTCAACAAGTTTCCATCCTTTTCATTAAATATGTTATACCATATTTTTCAAATATTCGAAATGATTCAAAAAATATAAAGAAACTTTCAGTTATTTGGATTTATTTGTAGCTCTATATTAGGAACTGAGAATCGCAATTGTGAAACTAAAAAATATTGATCAATAGTTTCATTATCTTCTTTGTTGTCAATCACAATTCCTAAAGATTGTTGATTAAGGATACATGATAGTTGTCTCTAATGAACCGAAATGAGCAAACAAAGAGTGTAAAAGAACCTCACTTATTTCCAAAAAGGATTTTTTGCTTTTCTTCCTCACTCTCATGGTTTATCTGTATTGGTTGATCATCGTTTTTCAATCTCAATAAACTGAAGTTTCTTCATACCACAAACTAGTTTCGATTGCTCTGCAGTTAGCTTGAGTTTGGAGAACATAACTATCATCATAATGATCATGTTTGTAAGGCAAAGAATTAAAGCATATTGTCATCAAACATACATTAGACGCCATTCCTTCATATTGATCTATAAATTTATTTTCTGATCTGTGATAATTTGAGTTAAGAGGAATTTTTTCATGGCTATCAACCTCTCTGCTTCTTCCTTCATGGTGATTTTGAATAAAAGTTAATTCTTCATAGTGATCTTGTGTTCTTTCATCTAGTTTACCAAAAAGGTTGAGCTTAGCTCGCACTGTTTTTCTTCTTCTTCTCGTCAACTTTTCCCCGCTTGATGCCGAGATTAATCTCCACATCAACTCCAATGTTTTGCATCTACAAGTATTTTTTGACTTTCTCTTAATCAAAATTTTATTTCTCGATCAAAGGCACTTGGATAATGCAAGAGAGCCGAATCATGAGGAGGTCTAATATTTTTCTGGCATTGAATAATAAACTTGATTAACCATGAAATTGTTGGTATTGTTTCATTTGCAATGTCTTTTTTTAATTGATTATATTATTCCATGATCACAAAATGAGCCAATCTGATTATCCGTCTATCAAGGAAAATTTTTGATAAACCTGCTGGAAATTTGAGATGCTAGCATTATGCAAATTTTTGAACCAATTCTTTTATTCTATTTTGCAAAGAAAGAGAAAAAAGTCCTATTTTAACATCATCTTCATCAATCTCAAATAACCAAGCACTTCAAACCTTGAATATAAGCTGGGCAAGGATACCATTCTCTCCACCAAATTTTAGAAGATACTTGTATATTTTTTAGAAAATCATGGAGTATGGGAGGTAAAATAAGGGGATTATATCTATCTGGAACTTATATGAAATGGATATGTATTGGGATTGTAAGATCATTTTTGATTATTTGAGGTTGCCTAATTGGAAAATGATCAACATTAGATCCATAAAAAAGTTGCTCTCAAAGAGATTAGGAGAATTATTACTTACAATATTCAAAGGAAAATAATTAAAAACTAATATAAGATCTTCTTATAAAATACAATATACATTGAAAAACTTTCATAATGAGAAAGAACATAATGTCTTGATTAAGATCCAAGTTGGAAAGCCTGATCTTTCCATATCGTTTCTTGAGGTTCATTCCTCCAAATGGAATCTTGATTGTGAAATTGATTTGGGAGTTGCTGTGTGGAGGATTTAACCTTTGTGTGTCTGATCCTCGCCCACCATCATAAATCGACTAAACTCAGAAATTCACAAAAAGTTAGCTCTTCAGAAAACCAAATTTTAAGTATTTTGATTTACTATTTTGTATGAATTTTTCAAAACAATATCCTATGTAAGATTCTTAAGAGGATTTAGATATGAGATTTAAACTTTCTTAAAATATCTATTTGACAAGAGTGAACGATCAAGTATTTGAAACCGTATGTTCAATCCTACAAACTAGACCAGAGATGTACTCAAAGCAACATTTATTTACTTTTTGCAATTGTAAAGCAAGAGTAATTTCAAAGGCTATCAAAAGACTTTAGTATGTTCTCGTTTCATAGTTTATAAAATAAATAATAGTAACAATAAAAATATCTTAGCTTCCTGAGTCATTACTATGTTATCACTTAGATTTTCCTTGAAGTTTTTGGAAGAGCAGTGTCCTGAGGTAACCTGTTATAAACCACCTTTAGGTGCTGCATCTAGCTAATTCCAGAACGCAGAGAGGGTCTCAGAGAATTTAGCTTTGTTTAGAATATATTAGGCTATTTATAAAGTTCATGGGTTTTGTTTGAATTTTGGTAGAATTTGGATACGAGGAAAGATTGAGTAGTTCAGGGCCATTGGGCTATGAGTCAAAAAGATGGCTTTCACTGATTAGCTTTCTAGACAAAAGATGGTTTTACTGCAGGCAAGATAATCAAACAGTAGAACAATTTAGATTTATACAGAATGGACATGATTTAAAATGGATGAAAGGAAATTAAGAATCTCAAAACATTCATAGAGAGGGAAAATTGAGTGGATTATTAACAGAGATGCAATTAAGAATTCTTTATTAAATAACCAAAATGTTTAAATAGCTCAGAAAAACAGAGTAATTAAGAATTCATTGTTTTGAAAACCATTTAGAAGAAACATTTAGAATAACAATGATTGAAATCGTGACTTTGACATGATACCTTCTGACTTTATTCCTTTTCATTATTCATTCAAAATGAAACATAATAGATATAATAAACAGATATAAAGACTTAAAACACAAGGGAAAAGATGACTTCATTTCGATCCGTAGAGTCCACACATGAATCCCTGTAAATGTCTTTCGACTCATCCATCAGTCCAGATAATACAGAAAAATTATCTCCAATAGAAATTTATTCCAAATAATCAATGTTATAGAAAGTCTAAAAATCCACAAAAATACTTTCCAAGAGTGAAGTATTTATACAAATTCTAAACTAAAATATTCTAAAAATATCAAGAGTTGAAGCTTCACAAATCTCTCCAACTATTTACACATAAATAGAACTTAAGTAAATGACACTCAAAACTAATGTATCATATTTGGCACTATTTTTTTATGGATAGGTTATGAAAAAGAGAGAATTTCGAATTCTGATCCAACTCTTAGTTGATGATGAGGCATCCAAGTCACTAACTCGGCTTTCCTTTCTTTTGTGCATCTCTGCTCCAACAATTATGCAAACTTGGGGTCCAATGATATCTTTTTATTTCTCTAATCCGTAATATATATGTAACAAGTGAAAGAGGTTATTGTGGATTAATGATGTTGGTGAGATAAACCTCTTCGGGGCTTCTAAATTCCTCTCAAATTTGCTGCAAAATAGGCTCTCAGAAAAATATGTAGAAAACGTAGTTTTAGCGAGTCCGAAAAATAGCTCTGTAAATATGTGCATGTATCTCTCATTCTGAAATCATTGTGCCAAAAGTGAGATAGGGTTTTCGTAGATATGTCTCTTAGGAACAAAACTCCTTCATTTTTGTATAAATGATATTTCTTGATTGGGCTACTACATATTCTTTGCAAAATGATGACTTAATCAGAATTTTTCTGAAAAGTGTCTTTCCAACATTGTATTAATATTTCCAAAAACCATAATAGATGTTAGAAAAGTGAGAGGTTTTTGTATATTGTACTCCTTAAGAACATAAACCGCCTTCAAGGTTATTGCAAAATTCATCTTGTGATGGATCGATAAATAGTTTATAAAACTGCTTATGACTTAAACTAAGAAATTTTTGAAGAATGTACCATTTTTGCTCCAATTTCACCTTTTAACCCTTAAACTTCTTTTTGATTGTTTTTCACTTTTACTTTGGATAAAAATTCATTGTGGCTGGTGAAAGTAAGTTTTCATACTTTTGTTTAGACTCTTAATATCTGCATGACTATTTTCTCATTGTCTATCGTTTTACTTTTACTTTTTAACAGCTTCTATTTTTTTATCTCATGCTCTTCACTTTGTCATGAAATCTTGTAAAGGTTACTGTTTCTTGTAACTGCTCCCTTTCCTCATTGCTTATCTTCATTCTAGATGACTTTGAATTGATTATTCTTCATATGATACTCTCTTAATCCCGATACTCTTTGATCTGTCTTTCTTCACCGGTGTGTCCTTTTACCTTCAATGTGGTTTAGGTTTTAATACTTGTCTGCTTCATCGATGAAATCGTTTAATATCTTAGTTCTCTTGCTTCGTCTTTCAGTCCGTATGTTTTATATTCCATCTCTGCTTGAATAGATTTGATAACACTTTTGCTGTGGTAAACAAGTCTTATGACTAGTATTAAGACTCGTTTATCCAAGGATGTGGTCTTCTTATCACCTATAAATCATCACAAATTATTAAGAAAAGCATTGGTTTGCGGTGGAGTGTCAAAAAGGTTTCATTTGATAAGTAGAGGTTCTCGTGGAGTGAATTCAGAATTATTTTTGGAGTGTAAAACATGCAAATCGAATTGCTAACAGAGAAGCTTCTGTGGCTAACCGGTTACAAATGGGTTTTACCGCTACAACTGTAGAAATGAGCAACACTAGGGTGTTTGTGTTTGAAACGGCAAAATGGTTGATATTGGTGAGTAAGCTTTTGAATGAACAAAGTGACATATATTGTGCCTAATTGACGCATGTGAATTTTTTTCATTAGTGGAAGGTGGTAAGCGTGTGACTGACGTTAAATGCACTCAGCTGGGGGAAAGGTAGGTTTTGGGTGAGGGCTAGCGCATTCCATACGAACGCAATGACGCGTGGCACGCACATTCTAGCTGGGAAACACCTGCGGCCATCGCATGCATTACTCGTCGTGACACTTGATGAAGCTAGCGATAGTGGAAAATAGCCATTGATTTCATGATGGGTTGATCAAACAATAGGGTCGTGGAAAGGGAGATGACATGTGGATTTAATAGGGCCGCCCAACGTAATTAATTATGAAATAATCAGTATTCGGGGGTGATGTGATTGACGATGTTATTAATTGACACCTCGAGGCTAATTATATCCTTTATGCAATGAGTGGTCAAAGTTTAATGATTGATCAAACATTTGACTAATCAATCATAATTAATAATATTACTATGGTTATTTTTTCTAACCAAATGCGCGGTGGGATATTAGTAATTGGGGTTTTTATTTATTAAAATAATACTAAGGAAAAGCGAAAATTTACAAGTGATTTAAATAATAAATTAAAATTAATATGAAAATGAGCTAAAGTCGCTATGTAAAACATTAGAATAATGTATTTAACTCTTTATGCTTGCATGTAAAGGGTTTTTAAGTAGAAGTGAATGATGTATGATGATGAATGATTCTAAAGTACTTAGGTTTTTTCCAATTATTGGGCCGAGGGTCCGGTCCCTCCAAAAGTCAAAGAAATTCCTTGAGCCCCTTTAATTTTCAAATACCTTAGCACTTAGGGGAAATTAGTGAAATGTTTAGGGAAAAATGAGAAGAGAAGTTAATAATTTGACTTTGCCTTGCTTTGAAATTCTTCCAATGGAGTGTCTGCCTTTGCACTTTGTGATGAAAATAAAATATTTCACACATCTAAAGCCATTGATCATCACATGTAATTCTGCAACATCATCTACCTACCCTACCTACTTTACTCTACCATTTTTCTTCTTTATTAGGGTGCACTTAGACTGGAAAACCCTTATCACACTTTTCATTTTACATATGGAAATGTATCTAGTTCTAACCTTATTACATCCAAGGGCTCAGATTAAACTGTTGAGCTCATTTTATTCACTCTACCTATCTACTTATCTGCCAAGTTTAGACAGTTTGGTCAGATTTTATTCTGTATCTCTAAAACATAAAATTGAAAGATGAATGAGTCAAGTTTAAACAGTTTGACTCTTCATAAATTGTGGCAAAATTTTGACAAGCTGCACACAATAGCTTATCACAGAAAATGAAATAGTAGTGGCATTTAGACTTGCACACTTTCCTGGTCTATTTTTGTTTGGGGTTCATTTCTTTCACTTTTTTGACCATTTTATTCTTTTCACCCTTTGATTTTTCTTTTAGGGTATACCCTCTTTACATTTTTTAAATTTTTGATTTTTTGAGAATATGGAAAACTTTGCAACATGAAAAGGTATGAACATATTACATAGCCCATCAAGTCAATCATGAAATATGACACCTATTGGTATAGGAGTCTAACACTCGCTCCACTTGGGGATGGCTTTTCCTTGTGAAAAGTAAAGAACAACAGGTCAATTAGCCTCAAAGTAGTTATCAATGAACCATGGAATCTTCTTCTGCTTGTTTCTTTATTGTATGTATGACAGTAATACTTCTAAAGCTTAGGGCTTTCTCCTCGGGCTTCAACTCCAGTAAGTTACTATCCACTCAAAACTTAAAACTTTGTTTCCCAGTTAGAAATCTTCTCCCTTGTTCCAATCCCAAACATGCATTTGCTGTGGCTGAAAATCTTGAATTGAATATAGCCCTTTTTCTGCAACTTGAAATATGATCTGAAACTAAAACAACACAAAAAATTTCAAACCAACTTAATGAAAAACTAGCTGAAAAATGAAAACTAAAAAAAATTGCTCAAAATTCTGAGCTTATTAGCAGTCATCTACCTACTCAATCTACTGTTCAACTGCTAGTTAGGTAAAATGAAATATCCAATGCAACCATCCAAGCATTATGTACTTTGATAGATTTTGTTGCATTTTCTTGTTTATTATCAAAATTGTACTTCTACAACCTAGTAGAAACTTGTCAA
The DNA here is from genome assembly GCA_034641835.2 of Pinus albicaulis. Taxonomy (NCBI): domain Eukaryota; kingdom Viridiplantae; phylum Streptophyta; class Pinopsida; order Pinales; family Pinaceae; genus Pinus; species Pinus albicaulis. The sequence goes on along the minus strand of CM076574.1, from coordinate 128,129,574 downwards.
CAAATGAGAGGATAAGGAAATACTTGATTTCCTTTGTTGACTCTAGAAACTGTTCAAAAGGATCTTCCAAAATATATACATTGATGTTTAACTGATCTAAACAACTATACATCTGTTCTGGATGGCCTCCATGCCATGAATCTGAAATTTTGTTTTCGTCTTTATCTCCCTGCAAACTTTCAGATAAAATTTTTGATGATATTCCTAATGATTGTAATGTTTGACTGTTGAATCCTTTATCATCTTGATTCTGAAAATCATAGTTAGTTAATAGAGGAATGCTTTGAATGCCTTCAATATTCAACATATCTACTATTGGATCCTGAAAAACTTGGGAAAATTGCTGGAACCTATGACATATAAAATTCCATGGGACTTCATAAACTTCAACAAGTTTCCCATCCTTTTCTTTAAATATGTTATACCATATTTCCTTTAAACGCTGAAATTATTCAAAAAATAGTAGTATAGAAATTTATTGTGTCATTTGATCGTTTATTTCAATGGGAACTGATAACTGCAATTGTGAAACTAAAAAATGTTGATCAATATTTTCATTATCTTCTTTGTTGTCAATCACAATTCCTAAAGATTGTTGATTATTGATGGCATGATAATTGTCTCTAATGAACGGAAATGAAGCAAAACAAAGAGGTAAAGAACCTTCACTTATTTCCACATTTTCTTCTTTTTCTTCCTCACTCTCATGGTTTATCTGTATTGGTTGATCACTGTCTTCAATCCGCTGAAACTGAGTTTCTTCATCCCACAAACTAGCTTCTGATTGTTCTGTAAAGTTAGCTTGAGTTTGGAGAACATAATTATCATCATAATGATCATACTTCGGAAAATAATCAAAAGAAGGAATGTCATCAAACATACACATTAGATCAACAGATTCCTCTTCCTCATATTGATCTATAAATTCATTTTCTGATCTATGATAATTTGAATTAAGAGGAATTTGTTCATGGCTATCAACCTCGTCTATTTCTTCATGGTGATTTTGAATAAAAAATTCATCTCTCATAGTGATCTCGTGTTTTTTCATCTAGTTTTCTTACCAAAAGGTTGAGTTTTACTTCTGCAATGTTTTTATTTTCCTCTTCTTCTGCTTTCAACTTTTCCTGTTTGATTTGGAGATTAACTTCCACATCAACTGCAATGTTCTGCATCTGTACAAGCGTTTTTGGATCTCTTTCTCTTAATCGAAATTCTATTTCTGGATTAAAGGCACTTGGATAATGCAAAAGAGCTGAATCATGAGGAGGTCTAATATTTTTTGGCATTGAATAATAAACTTGATTAAATATGTCAGAAAATTGTTGTATTGTTTCATTTGAATGTCTTTTTAATTGATTATATTCTTCCATGATCACAAAATTATTAACTTTGATTATCCATCTATCAAGGAAAATTTTGATAAACTGCTGGAAATTTGAGATGCTAGCATTAGGCAGATTTTTGAACCAACTCTTTATTCTATTTTGCAAAGAAAGAGAAAAAAGTCTGATTTTAACATCATCTTCATCAATCTCAAATAAATCCAAATAATTCTTAAAACCTTGAATATGTTTTTGGGCAGTGATACCATTCTCTCCATCAAATCTAGGAAGATACTTGTAGTATTTTTTAGGAAAATCATGGAGTATAGGAGGTAAAATAAGGGGCTTATATCTATCTGGAACTTTATATGGCACAGGGATATGTAAAGGGATTGTAAGATCAGTCTTGATTATTTGAGGCTTCTTAATTGTAAAATGATCATCATTAGATTCATAAGAAAGCTACTCAAAGAGATTATGAGAATTATTACTTACAATCTTCAAAGTAAAATAATTAAAAACTAATCTGAGATCTTCTATAAAATACAATATATATTGAAAAACTTTCTTAATGAGAAAGAACATAATGTCTTGGATTAAAATCCAAGTTGAACACCTGATCTTTCCATATTGTTCTTTGAGGTTCATTCCTCCAGTGGAGTCTTTAGTGGTGAAATTGATTTTGGAGTCGCCAGGTGCATGATTTTAACCTTTTTGTGTCTGATCCCTGTCCACCATCACAAATCAGATCTAAACCTGTAAAACAATTCTGAAGAAAAAGTTAGTTCTTCAGCAAAACCAAATTTTGAGTATTTTACGATTATTTTGTCTTTTTATGAATTTTCAAAACAACTTCTATGATTTCTTTAAGAGGATTTAGATATGAGATTTAAACTTTATTAAAGAATTATTTGACAAGAGGAACTGATAAAGTATTTGAAACCAGATGTTCAATCCATAAACTAGACCAGAGATAGACTGAAGTAGCATTCATTTAATTTTGCAATTGCAAATCAAGAGCAATTTCAAAGGCTACCTGGCTAACTTCAGGCTCTGTCTATAGTTTATAAAATAAACAATAGTAACAATAAAATTATTCAGATCCCCAGCGGAGTCGCCACTATGTTATCACTCAGATTTTCCTTGAAGTTTTTGGAAGAGGAAAGGTGTCTGAGGTAACCACAAACCAATCTTTTAGATACAGAATCTAGCCAATCTGTATCCAGAGAGGGCTCTCTCTTTCACATTTAGCTTTGTTTTAGAAGATATTAGGCTAGTTATAAAGTCCAGGGATTTTGTTTGAATTTGAATGGTGGAATTCTGTAACTGAGGGAAAGATTGAGGAGTTTCAGGCCATTGGGCTATGGAGTCAAAAAGATGGCTTCACTGGATTAAGTTTATCAACAAAAGATGGCTTTATAGGGCAAGATAATCAAACCAAAGAACAATTTTAGATCTAAAGTGAATGGAATATGTTTAGAATGGATGAAAGGAAATTAATAATCTTTCAACATATTCAAAGAGAGAAAATGAGTGATTACCAATAAAGAGAAGTTAAGTATTCTTCACTAAATAATCAAATGCATAAACTGGTTAAACAAGAGCAATTAAGAATTCATTGTTTATAACCAATTTAGAAGAAAACATTTAGAATAAAAATTATTGAAATCAGATTACACTTAAGTAATTTCTGATTTATTCTATTTCATTAATTATTCAGAAATGAAACACTATGATATAATAAACAAATATAAAGACTTAAAGAACAAGGGAAATGATGACTTATTGATCTGTAGTTCGACACATGAATCCTGTAAAAAGTCTTTAGCGTCAATCCATCATCCAGCTAGCCACAAAGAAATTTCTCCAATAGCACTTTATTCCAAAAATTCAATGTTACAGCAAAGTATAAGAATCCCCCCAAAATACTTTCAAGAGTGAAGTATTTATACAAATTCTAAACTAAAATATCTTGAAAAAATATAAAGATTAGTTCACAAATCTCTCCAACTATTTTACATAAATAGAACTTAAGTAAAGGAAACTCAAACTAATGCATCTATTTGGCACTATTTCTTATGGATAGGTTATGAAAAAGAGGATAATTTGAATTTGATCCAACTCTTAGTTGATGATGATGCATCCAAGTCACTAACTGCTTCCTTTCTTTGTGCATTCTACTCCAACAATTCTGCAAACTTGGGGTCCAATGATATCTTTTTATTTCTCAATCCGTAATATATATATATAAAGTGAAAGAGGTTATTGGGGATTAATATGTTGCTGAGATAAACCTCTTTCCGTTTCCAAAAATTCCTCTCCAGCTGTGCAAAATCATCTCTGTACAAATATGTGTAAAACTGAGTTTTACAGAGTCTGAAAGATAGCCTGTAAAGATGTGCATGTATCTCTCATTCTAAAATCACTGTGAAAAAAGTGAGATAGGTTTTTGTAGAAGGTTCTCTTAGAAACAAAAAACTCCTTCAGTTTGGTATGATGTATTTCGGATTTACCACACTCTTCTCTTAAAAATGATGACTTAACTGGTATTTTCTACAAAAAATGCTTTCCAACATTGTTTAATATTTCCAAAACCATAATAGTTGTTAGAAACGTGAAAGGGGTTTTTGTAGATGGTATTCTTAAGAACATAAACCTCCTTCAGTTTTTCAAAATTCATCTTGGATTGTTTACAATAGTTTCTGCAAAACAATGACTAAAACATGAAATTTCTGCAAAAATGTTCCTTCTTGTTGTTTTTTTTTTTTATCTTTTCACTTTTTTGTTCTTTTGACTGTTTTACTTTCACTTTAGAAAAAATTCAATGTGGTGAAAGTATTTTCATTTTTTCTTAACCCTTAATGTCTTCATGTTTACTTTCACAGTTTACTGTTTACTTTTTACTTTTTACCGCTCTATTTTTTTATCTGTCTGCACTTTGTCATGAACTTGTATGTTTTGTTTTGTAACTGTCTTCCCTGTTGTTTATCTTCATGCTAGCTGATTTACTCGAATTGGTCCTCAATTTGATACTCTTTAATCCTAATACTCTTTGACTGTTCTTTACTGTGTCCTTTTACCTTCATTGTGTAGTTTAGGTTTTTACTGTCTGTTTCAACAGTAAATCGTTTAATCCCCTGTTTCCTTTGCTTGTCTTTCAACTGCATGTTTTATCTTCCATCTCTGTTTGAATAGATTTGATAACACTCTTGGAGTAAACAAGTCTTATGACTAGTATTAAGACTGTTTATCCAAGGATGTGGTCTTTTGATCACTTGTAAAACAAAACAAATTGTTAAGAAAGCATTGGTTTGCAGGGAAGGTCGAAAAGGTTTCATTTGATTTTGAGAGGTCTGTGGAGTGAATTTAGAATGATTTTTGGGAGGTAAACCATGCTCAAATTGGTTAACAGAGGTTTCAGGTGGCGTAGCTGGGTTACAAAGAGTTTTACTGCAAAATCAGGTAAAAATGAGCAACACTAGAGATTGTTTTTTGTGTTTAATAAGATGCCAGTTGACGGAACTTCATGATTGGTGAAATTTTCCTACATGGGAGTCATATCTCGTTCACCAATAAGGCAGATATTGAAGGCAGCGAGGTTGTTTTTATTCACAAAGTCAAAAGGGTGGCGAATTTTTTATTATTTTAATAAATGACGTCAGTATGTACGATAGATGAGTCACGGGGGGGGGAGGTGGTAAGCAGTTTTTCCGCACTGATTTTGAGGGAAGGCGGTATTGAGCGGATGGGCAGCGATTCCACAGAACGAATGACACGTGGCCATGGTACTGTTTGAAAACCACCGTCATTTCACGCGTTATTGTTCGGATCGGGGATGGCTAGCGGAATTATCAACAACCGTTAATCTTGAATAGGTCGATTGAACGGTTGACGGGACAGGGAGATGACGAGGTTTTAATGGCGCGGGCCCGACACGTTTTATTATTGATTTAATCACAGCGGGAGCGTTTTGATTGGCGGAGTTAGGTTCTTAACTAATCGTGAGGATTAATTAATTCCTTTGTTTAAAAAGCGGAAACGTGATCGGGCGAGGGGAAAATATACATAGAGATGGGTTATTTCGAAGTTTGGTTTGAATTAAACTTCGGATTTATTTTTGTTTTAAACACATATATTATATGTTTAAAGTTTTTTTTTATATTTTTATTATATGATAATTGAATTAAATTAATCCAATTACCGTAGGGGGCGGGATTAACATATAATGATATATTTTAACCAAAGGGGATATAAAGTGGGCTCTTTATTTGAATGAGTGAGGAATAAATACTTTGGTTAAAATCATAATACATGGGTTTTTGGGATATTATATAAAAGGAATTATATATAATAGGAGAAGGTCATTTCTATAAGGAGTTAATAAATAAAATCAATGTTAATATGACAAGGGGACAAGGTAAACTTCAGAATACATTAATATAACTAAGAAAGTGAAGTTTTTAGAAGAAAATTGTATTATAATCACTTCATCACTTAAAATTAGGATAAAATGTGATTTTGAGGGTTTTTTATGAAATATCTCATGATTTTCCTAAGTAAAATGGGATTTTACTTAGGAAGGAATTTTTTGAAGTAAATGAGTGTGATGATGAATGATTTTAAGTACTTAGGTTTTTTCCAATTATTGGGCCGAGAGTCCGGTCCCTCCAAAAGTCAAGGAAATGCCTTGAGCCCCTTTAATTTTCAAATACCTTAGCACTTAGGGGAAATTAGTGAAATGTTTAGGGAAAAATGAAAAGGGAAGTTAATAATTTGACTTTGCCTTGCTTTGAAATTCTTCCAGTGGAGTGTCTGCCTTTGCACTTTGTGATGAAAATAAAATATTTCACACATCTAAAGCCATTGATCATCACATGTAATTCTGCAACATCATCTACCTACCCTACCTACTTTACTCTACCATTTTTCTTCTTTATTAGGGTGCACTTAGACTGGAAAACCCTTATCACACTTTTCATTTTACATATGGAAATGTATCTAGTTCTAACCTTATTACATCCAAGGGCTCAGATTAAACTGTTGAGCTCATTTTATTCACTCTACCTATCTACTTATCTGCTAATTTTAGACAGTTTGGTCAGATTTTATTCTGTATCTCTAAAACATAAAATTGAAAGATGAATGAGTCAAGTTTAAACAGTTTGACTCTTCATAAATTGTGGCAAAATTTTGACAAGCTGCACACAATAGCTTATCACAGAAAATGAAATAGTAGTGGCATTTAGACTTGCACACTTTCCTGGTCTATTTTTGTTTGGGGTTCATTTCTTTCACTTTTTTGACCATTTTATTCTTTTCACCCTTTGATTTTTCTTTTAGGGTATACCCTCTTTACATTTTTTAAATTTTTTGATATTTTGAGAATATGGAAAACTTTGCAACAAGAAAATGTATGAACATATTACATAGCCCATCAATTCAATCATGAAATATGACACCTATTGGTATAGGAGTCTAACACTAGCTCCACTTGGGGATGGCTTTTCCTTCTGAAAATTCAAGAACAACAGGTCAATTAGCCTCAAAGTAGTTATGAATGAACCATGGAATCTTCTTCTGCTTGTTGCTTTATTGTATGTATGAAAGTAATACTTCTGAAGCTTAGGGCTTTCTCCTCGGGCTTCAACTCCAGTAAGTTACTATCCACTCAAAACTTAAAACTTTGTTTCCCAGTTAGAAATCTTCTCCCTTGTTCCAATCCAAAACATGCATTTGTTGTGGCTGAAAATCTTGAATTGAATATAGTCCTTTTTCTGCAACTTGAAATCTGATCTGAAACTAAAACAACACAAAAAATTTCAAACCAACTTAATGAAAAACTAACTGAAAATTGAAAACTAAAAAAAATTGCTCAAAAATCTGAGCTTATTAGCACTCATCTACCTACTCAATCTACTGTTCAACTGCTAGTTAGGTAAAATGAAATATCCAATGCAACCATCCAAGCATTATGTACTTTGATAGATTTTGTTGCATTTTCTTGTTGATTATCAAAACTATACTTCTACAACCTATTAGAAACTTGTCAACAAATGAGAGGATAAGGAAATACTTGATTTCCTTTGTTGACTCTAGAAACTGTTCAAAAAGATCTTCCAAAATATATACACTGATGTTTAACTGATCTAAACAACTATACATCTGTTCTGGATGGCCTCCATGCCATGAATCTGAAATTTTATTTTCATCTTTATCTCCCTGCAAACTTTCAGATAAATTTTTTTATGATATTCCTACTGATTGTAATGTTTGACTGTTGAATCCTTTATCATCTTGATTCTGAAAATCATAGTTAGTTAATAGAGGAATGCTTTGAATGCCTTCAATATTCAACATATCTACTATTGGATCCTGAAAAACTTGGGAAAATTGTTGGAACCTATGACATATAAAATTCCATGGGACTTCATAAACTTCAACAATTTTCCCATCCTTTTCTTTAAATATGTTATACCATATTTCCTTTAAACGCTGAAATGATTCAAAAAATAGTGGTATGGAAATTTCTTGTGTCATTTGATCATTTATTTCAATGGGAACTGATAACTGCAATTGTGAAACTAAAAAATCTTGATCAATAGTTTCATTATCTTCTTTGTTGTCAATCACAATTCCTAAAGATTGTTGATTATTGATGGCATGATAGTTGTCTCTAATGAACTGAAATGAAGAAAAACAAAGAGGTAAAGAACCTTCACTTATTTCCACATTTTTTGCTTTTTCTTCCTCACTCTCATGGTTTATCTGTATTGGTTGATCACTGTCTTCAATACACTGAAACTGAGTTTCTTCATCCCACAAACTAGCTTCTGATTGCTCTGTAAAGTTAGCTTGAGTTTGGAGAACATAACTATCATCATAATGATCATACTTAGGCAAATAATCAAAAGAAGGAATGTCATCAAACATACACATTAGATCAACAGATTCCTCTTCCTCATATTGATCTATAAATTCATTTTCTGATCTATGATAATTTGAATTAAGAGGAATTTGTTCATGGCTATCAACCTCGTCTATTTCTTCATGGTGATTTTGAATAAAAAATTCATCTCTCATAGTGATCTCGTGTTTTTTCATCTAGTTTTCTTACCAAAAGGTTGAGTTTTACTTCTGCAATGTTTTTATTTTCCTCTTCTTCTGCTTTCAACTTTTCCTGTTTGATTTGGAGATTAACTTCCACATCAACTGCAATGTTCTGCATCTGTACAAGCGTTTTTGGATCTCTTTCTCTTAATCGAAATTCTATTTCTAGATTAAAGGCACTTGGATAATGCAAAAGAGCTGAATCATGAGGAGGTCTAATATTTTCTGGCATTGAATAATAAACTTGATTAATCTGTCAGAAAATTGTTGTATTGTTTCATTTGAATGTTTTTTTAATTGATTATATTCTTCCATGATCACAAAATTATTAACTTTGATTATCCATCTATCAAGGAAAATTTTGATAAACTGCTGGAAATTTGAGATGCTAGCATTAGGAAGATTTTTGAACCAATTCTTTATTCTATTTTGCAAATAAAGAGAAAAAAGTCTAATTTTAACATCATCTTCATCAATCTCAAATAAATCCAAATAATTCTCAAAACCTTGAATATGTTTTTCGGCAGTGATACCATTCTCTCCATCAAATCTAGGAAGATACTTGTAGTATTTTTTAGGAAAATCATGGAGTATAGTAGGTAAAATAAGGGGCTTATATCTATCTCGAACTTTATATGGCACAGGGATATGTAAAGGGATTGTAAGATCAGCCTTGATTATTTGAGGCTTCTTAATTGGAAAATGATCATCATTAGATTCATAAGAAAGTTGCTCAAAGAGATTAGGAGAATTATTACTTACAATCTTCAAAGTAAAATAATTAAAAACTAATCTGAGATCTTCTATAAAATACAATATATATTGAAAAAATTTCTTAATGAGAAAGAACATAATGTCTTGGATTAAGATCCAAGTTGAACGCCTGATCTTTCCATATTGTTATTTGAGGTTCATTCCTCCAATGGAGTCTTTAGTAGTGAAATTGATTTTGGAGTCGCCAGGTGGATGATTTTAACCTTTTTGTGTCTGATCCCTGTCCACCATCACAGATCAGATCTAAACTTGTAAAACAATTCTGAAGAAAAAGTTAGTTTTTCAGGAAACCAAATTTTGAGTATTTTATGATTATTTTGTCTTTTTATGAATTTTCAAACCAACTTCTATGATTTCTTTAAGAGGCTTTAGATATGAGATTTAAACTTTATTAAAGACTTATTTGACAAGAGGAACTGATCAAGTATTTGAAACCAGATGTTCAATCCATAAACTAGAACGGAGATAGACTGAAGTAGCATTTATTTACTTTTGCAATTGCAAAGCAAGAGCAATTTCAAAGGCTACCTGGCTAACTTCAGGCTCTGTCTATAGTTTATAATATAAACAATAGTAACAATAAAATTATTCAGATCCCCAGCGGATTCGCCACTATGTTATCACTCAGATTTTCCTTGAAGTTGTTGGAAGAGGAAAGGTGTCTGAGGTAACCCCAAACCAATCTTTTAGATACAAAATCTAGCCAATCTGTATCCAGAGAGGGCTCTCTCTTTCAAATTTAGCTTTGTTTTAGAATATATTAGGCTACTTATAAAGTCCAGGGATTTTGTTTGAATTTGAATGGTGGAATTCTGTAACTGAGGGCAAGATTGAGTAGTTTCAGGCCATTGGGCTATGGAGTCAAAAAGATGGCTTCACTGGATTAAGTTTATCAACAAAAGATGGCTTTACATGGCAAGATAATCAAACCAAAGAACAATTTTAGATCTAAAGTGAATGGAATGGGTTTAGAATGGATGAAAGGAAATTAATAATCTTTCAACATATTCAAAGAGAGAAAATGAGTGATTACCAATAAAGAGAAGTTAAGTATTCTTCACTAAATAATCAAATGCATAAACTGGTTAAACAAGAGCAATTAAGAATTCATTGTTTATAACCAATTTAGAAGAAAACATTTAGAATAAAAATTATTGAAATCAGATTACACTTAAGTACTTTCTGATTTATTCTCTTTCATTAATTATTTGGAAATGAAACACTATGATATAATAAACAAATATAAAGACTTAAAGCACATGGGAAATGATGACTTATTGATCCGTAGTTCGACACATGAATCCTGTAAAAAGTCTTTAGCGTCAATCCATCATCCAACTAGCCACAAAGAAATTTCTCCAATAGCACTTTATTCCAAAAATTCAATGTTACAGCAAAGTATAAGAATCCCCCCAAAATACTTCCAAGAGTGAAGTATTTATACAACTTCTAAACTAAAATATCTTGAAAAAATATCAAGATTAGTTCACAAATCTCTCCAACTATTTTACATAAATAGAACTTAAGTAAAGGACACTCAAAATAATGCATCTATTTGGCACTATTTCTTATGGATAGGTGATGACAAAGAGGATAATTTGAATTTGATCCAACTCTTAGTTGATGATGATGCATCCAAGTCACTAACTGCTTCCTTTCTTTGTGCATTCTACTCCAACAATTCTGCAAACTTGGGGTCAAATGATATCTTTTTATTTCTCAATCCGTAATAGATATGTAAAAAGTGAAAGAGGTTATTGTGGATTAATATATTTTTGAGATAAAACTCTTTCCGTTTCCCAAAATTCCTCTCCAGCTGTGCACAATCGTCTCTGTAAAAATATGTGTAAAACAAAGTTTTACAGAGTCTAAAAAATAGCCTGTAAAGATGTGCATGTATCTCTCATTATGAATTCACTGTGCAAAAATTGAGATAGGTTTTTGTAGATGGGTCTCATAGAAACAAAACCCTCCTTCAATTTTGTATGATGTATTTTGGATTTACCACACTCTTCTCTGCAAAATGATGACTTAACTGGTATTTTCTGCAAAAAATGCTTTCCAAGATTGTTTAATATTTCCAAAACCATAATAGTTGTTAGAAACGTGAGAGGGGTTTTTGTAGATGGTCTTCTTAAGAACATAAACCTCCTTCATTTTTGCAAAATTCATCTTGGATTGATTACAATAGTTTCTGCAAAACAATGACTAAAACATGAAATTTCTGCAAAAATGTTCCTTCTTGTTGTTTTTTTTTTATCTTTTCACTTTTTTGTTCTTTTGACTGTTTCACTTTCACTTTAGACAAAATTCAATGTGGTGAAAGTATTTTCATTTTTGCTTAACCCTTAATATCTTCATGTTTACTTTCACTGTTTACTTTTTACTTTTTACTTTTTACCGCTCTATTTTTTTATCTGTCTTCTCTTTGTCATGAACTTGTATGTTCTGTTTTGTAACTGTCTTCCCTGTTGTTTATCTTCATGCTAGCTGATTTACTTGAATTGGTCTCCAATTTGATACTCTTTAATCCTGATACTCTTTGACTGTTTTTTACTGTGTCCTCTTACCTTCATTGTGTAGTTTAGGTTTTTACTGTCTGTTTCAATAGTAAATCATTTAATCTCCTGTTTCCTTTGCTTGTCTTTCAACTGCATGTTTTATCTTCCATCTCTGTTTGAATAGATTTGATAACACTCTTGGAGTAAACAAGTCTTATGACTAGTATTAAAACTATTTATCCAAGGATGTGGTCTTCTGATCACTTGTAAAACAAAACAAATTGTTAAGAAAGCATTGGTTTGCAGGGAAGGTCGAAAGGGTTTCATTTGATTTTGAGAGGTCTGTGGAGTGAATTTAGAATGATTTTTGGGAGGTAAACCATGCTCAAATTGGTTAAAAGATTTTTCAGGTGGCGTAGCTGGGTTACAAAGGGTTTTACTGCACAATCAGGTAAAAATGAGCAACACTAAGGTGTTTTTGTTTAAACGGGTAAACGGTTGACAGACTTCAACAGTTGGAATTTGAATTTTTCTACATGGGAGTGTAGTCATTCACTGTGGACGAGATAATGAAAAGACGCGGGTTGTTTTATTGGAAAATTCAAATGGTGGCAGATTTTTTTATTATTTTAATAAATGATGTCAGTATGTACGACAGATGAGTCTCGGGGGGGGAGGTGGTAAGCGGTTTTTTCTGCACCGCTTTTGAGGGAAGACGGTATTGAGCGGATGGGCAGCGATTCCACAGAACGAATGACACCTGGCCATGGTACTATTTGAAAACCACCTTCATTTCGCGCGTTATTGTTTGGATCGAGGATGGCCAGCGGAATTATCAACAGCCATTAATCTTGAACGGGTCGATCGAACGGTTGATGGGACAGGGAGATGATGGGGTTTTAATGGCGCGGGCCCGACGCATCTTATTATTGATTAATCACAGCGGGAGCGTTTTGATTGGCGGAGTTAGGTTCTTAATTAATCGTGAGGATTAATTAAATCCTTTGTTTAAAAAACGGAAACGTGATCGAGCGAGGGGAAAATATACATAGAGATGGGTTATTTTGAAGTTTGGTTCAAAGGAAAATAATTAAAAACTAATCTGAGATCTTCTATAAAATACAATATATATTGAAAAACTTTCTTAATGAGAAAGAACATAATTTCTTGGATTAAGATCCAAGTTGAACGCCTGATCTTTCCATATTGTTCTTTGAGGTTCATTCCTCTAGTGGAGTCTTTAGTAGTGAAATTGATTTTGGAGTCGCCAGGTGGATGATTTTAACCTTTGTGTATCTGATCCCTGTCCACCATCATAGATCAGATCTAAACCTCTAAAACAATTCTGAAGAAAAATTTAGTTCTTCAGGAAACCAAATTTTAAGTATTTTATGATTATTTTGTCTTTTTATGAATTTTCAAAACAACTTCTATGATTTCTTTAAGAGGCTTTAGATATGAGATTTAAACTTTTTTAAAGACTTATTTGACAAGAGGAACTGATCAAGTATTTGAAACCAGATGTTCAATCCATAAAATAGACCAGAGATAGACTGAAGCAGCATTTATTTACTTTTGCAATTGCAAAGCAAGAGCAATTTCAAAGGCTACCTGGCTAACTTCAGGCTCCGTCTATAGTTTATAAAATAAACAATAGTAACAATAAAATTATTCAGATCCCCAGCAGAGTCGCCACTATGTTATCACTCAGATTTTCCTTGAAGTTGTTGGAAGAGGAAAGGTGTCCGAGGTAACCACAAACCAATCTTTTAGATACAGAATCTAGCCAATCTGTATCCAGAGAGGGCTCTCTCTTTCAAATTTATCTTTGTTTTAGAAGATATTAGGCTAGTTATAAATTCCAGGGATTTTGTTTGAATTTGAATGGTGGAATTCTGTAACTGAGGGCAAAATTGAGTAGTTTCAGGCCATTGGGCTATGGAGTCAAAAATATGGCTTCACTGGATTAAGTTTATCAACAAAAGATGGCTTTACAGGGAAAGATAATCAAACCAAAGAACAATTTTAGATCTAAAGTGAATGGAATGGGTTTAGAATGGATGAAAGGAAATTAAGAATCTTTCAACATATTCAAAGAGAGAAAATGAGTGATTACCAATAAAGAGAAGTTAAGTATTCTTCACTAAATAACCAAATGCAGAAACTGACTAAACAAGAGCAATTAAGAATTCATTGTTTATAACCAATTTAGAAGAAAACATTTAGAATAAAAATGATTGAAATCAGATTACACTTAAGTACTTTCTGATTTATTCTCTTTCATTAATTATTTAGAAATGAAACACTATGATATAATAAACAAATATAAAGACTTAAAACACAAGGGAAAGGATGACTTATTGATCTCTAGTTCGACACATGAATCCTGTAAAAAGTCTTTAGCATCAATCCATCATCCAACTAGCCACAAAGAAATTTCTCCAATAGCACTTTATTCCAAAAAGTCAATTTTACAGCAAAGTATAAGAATCCCCCCAAAATACTTCCAAGAGTGAAGTATTTATACAAATTCTAAACTAAAATATCTTGAAAATATATCAATATTAGTTCACAAATCTCTCCAACTATTTTACATAAATAGAACTTAAGTAAAGGAAACTCAAACTAATGCATCTATTTGGCACTATTTATTATGGATAGGTGATGACAAAGAGGAGAATTTTAATTTTATCCAACTCTTAGTTGATGATGATGCATCCAAGTCACTAATTGCTTCCTTTCTTTGTGCATTCTGCTCCAACAATTCTGCAAACTTGGGGTCCAATTATATATTTTTATTTCTCAATCCGTAATAGATATGTAAAAAGTGAAAGAGGTTACTGTGGATTAATATGTTGGTGAGATTTAACTCTTTCCGTTTCCCAAAATTCCTCTCCAGCTGTGCACAATAGTCTCTGTAACAATATGTGAAAAACAGAGTTTTACAGAGTCTGAAAAATAGCCTGTAAAGATGTGCATGTATCTCTCATTCCGAAATCATTGTGCAAACAGTGAGATAGATTTTTGTAGATGTGTCTCTTAGAAACAAAAACCTCCTTCATTTTTGTAGGATGTATTTTTTATTTACCACAATATTCTCTGCAAAATGATGACTTAACTGGTATTTTCTGCAAAAAAGGCTTTCCAAAATTGTTTAATATTTCCAAAACCACAATAGCTGTTAGAAAAGTGAGAGAGGTTTTTGTAGATGGTCTTCGTAAGAACATAAACCTCCTTTAGTTTTTCAAAATTCATATTGGAGTGATTACAATAGTTTCTGGAAAACAATGACTAAAACATGAAATTTCTGCAAAAATGTTCCTTCTTCTTGTTGTTTTTTTTTTATCTTTTCACTTTTTTGTTCTTTTGACTGTTTTACTTTCACTTTAGACAAAATTCAATGTGGTGAAAGTATTTTAATTTTTTCTTAACCCTTAATGTCTTCATGTTTACTTTCACTGTTTACTGTTTACTTTTTACTTTTTACCACTCTATTTTTTTATCTGTCTTCACTTTGTCATGAACTTGTATGTTATGTTTTGTAACTGTCTTCCCTGCTGTTTATCTTCATGCTAGCTGATTTACTTGACTTGTTATTCAATTTGATACTCTTTAATCCTAATACTCTTTGACTGTTCTTTACTGCGTCCATTTACCTTCATTGTGTAGTTTAGGTTTTTACTGTCTGTTTCAACAGTAAATCGTTTAATCTTTTGTTTCCTTTGCTTGTCTTTCAACTGCATGTTTTATCTTCCATCTCTGTTTGAATAGATTTGATAACATTCTTGGAGTAAACAAGTCTTATGACTAGTATTAAGACTGTTTATCCAAGGATGTGGTCTTTTGATCACTTGTAAAACAAAACAAATTGTTAAGAAAGCATTGGTTTGCAGGGAAGGTCGAAAAGGTTTCATTTTATTTTGAGAGGTCTGTGGAGTGAATTTAGAATGATTTTTGGGAGGTAAACCATGCTCAAATTGGTTAACAGAGGTTTCAGGTGGCACAGCTGGGTTACAAAGGGTTTTACTGCACAATCAGGTAAAAATGAGCAACACTAGGGTGTTTGTGTTTAAACGGGTAAACGGTTGACAGACTTCAACAGTTGGAATTTGAATTTTTCTACATGGGAGTGTAGTCGTTCACTGTGGATGAGATAATGAAAAATACGCGGGTTGTTTTATTGGAAAAGTAAAATGGTGGCGGATTTTTTTGTTATTTTAATAAATGACGTCAGTATGTACAACAGATGAATCACGGGGGGGGAGGTGGCAAGTGGTTTTTGCCGCACCGCTTTTGAGGGAAGACGGTATTGAGAGGATGGGCAGCGTTTCCACAGAACGAATGACACGTGGCCATGGTACTATTTGAAAACCATCGTCATTTCGCGCATTATTTTTCGGATCAGGGATGGCCATCGGAATTATCAACAGCCGTTAATCTTGAACGAGTCGATCGAACGGTTGACGGGACAGGGAGATGACGGGGTTTTAATGGCGCGGGGCCGACACATCTTATTATTGATTAATCACAGCGGGAAAGTTTTGATTGGCGGAGTTAGGTTCTTAATTAATCGTGAGGATTAATTAATTTCTTTGTTTAAAAAACAGAAACGTGATCGGGCGAGGGGAAAATATACATAGAGATGGGTTATTTCGAAGTTTGGTTTGAATTAAACTTCGGATTTATTTTTGTTTAAAACACATATTTTATATGTTTAAAGTTTTTTTCATATTTTTATTATATGATAATTAAATTAGATTAATCCAATTACCATAGGGGGCGAGATTTAACATATAATGATATATTTTAACCAAAGGGGGTATAAAGTGGGTTTTTTATTTGAACGAGTGAGGAATAAATACTTTGGTTAAAATCATAATACATGGGTTTTTGGGATATTATATAAAAGGAATTTTATATAATAGGAGAAGGTCATTTATATAAGGAGTTAATAAATAAAATCAATGTTAATATGACAAGGGGACAAGGTAAACTTCAAAATACATTAATATAGCTAAGAAAGTGAAGTTTTTGGAAGCAAATTGTATTATAATCACTTCATCACTTAAACTTAGGATAAAATGTGATTTTGAGGGTTTTTTATGAAATATCTCATGATTTTCCTAAGTAAAATGGGATTTTAATTAGGAAAGAATATTTTGAAGTAAATGAGTGTGATGATGAATGATTTTAAGTACTTAGGTTTTTTCCAATTATTGGGCCAAGGGTCCGGTCCCTCCAAAAGTCAAGGAAATGTCTTGAGCCCCTTTAATTTTCAAATACCTTAGCACTTAGGGGAAATAAGTGAAATGTTTAGGGAAAAATGAGAAGGGAAGTTAATAATTTGACTTTGCCTTGCTTTGAAATTCTTCCAGTGGAGTGTCTGCCTTTGCACTTTGTGATGAAAATAAAATATTTCACACATCTAAAGCCATTGATCATCACATGTAATTCTGCAACATCATCTACCTACCCTACCTACTTTACTCTACCATTTTTCTTCTTTATTAGGGTGCACTTAGACTGGCAAACCCTTATCACACTTTTTCTTTTACATATGGAAATGTATCTAGTTCTAACCTTATTACATCCAAGGGATTCAGATTAAACTGTTGAGCTCCTTTTATTCACTCTACCTATCTACTTATCTGCCAAGTTTAAACAGTTTGGTCAGATTTTATTCTCTATCTCTAAAACATAAAATTTAAAGATGAATGATTCAAGTTTAAACAGTTTGACTCTTCATAAATTGTGGCAAAATTTTGACAAGCTGCACACAATAGCTTATCACATAAAATGAAATAGTAGTGGCATTTAGACTTGCACACTTTCCTGGTCTATTTTTGTTTGGGGTTCATTTCTTTCACTTTTTTGACCATTTTATTCTTTTCACCCTTTGATTTTTCTTTTAGGGTATACCCTCTTTACATTTTTTAAATTTTTTGATTTTTTGAGAATATGGAAACCTTTGCAACAAGAAAAGATATGAACATATTACATATCCCATCAATTCAATCATGAAATATGACACCTATTGGTATAGGAGTCTAACAGTACTCAAGCTTTGTTTCCCACTCAGCTAGCTAGACCATTAATTTATTTTCTTCAAGGAGCACAAGAAGAACCTAATGCATTGATAAGAAGATTGAATAAGGTGATAGAATTGAGTGAGAGCAGGAATAAATTCATGGAAAACTTGGTCACTTATCAAGAAAAGATGAAGTCATTTTTTTATGGGAAGGCAAAGGAGATTCTTTTCCAAACTAGAGATTTGGTATTAAGATGGGATACCAGAAGAGAAGAAAAAGGAAATCATGGTAAGTTTGACCCTCTCTGGTATGGCCCATACAGGATTATTGAAGGCAAATCAAATAACACTTTTATGTTGGAAAATATTGATGGAGAAATAGTAATGCTGCCTGTGAATGGGTAGTATCTAAAACATTATTTCCAACATTAAAATTTGATGGTTCACCATGGTACATATTCGGTTTCCTTCATTGTACATTTTTCATCAAATAGTATTTGACTCCATGCCCGAGGTGAAGGCACCAATCTGTGGTTCTTAGTGTTTCGTGGCAGAAAAACACTATCCCCAGGTGGAGCCAGATGTTGTGGATCATTTGCAATATCCTTTATTTTTAATTTTCAAAAATAAAATAAAAAAATAGAAAACTATCAAAATATATGTTAGAGTATCAAAATTCATGTACTTTAGCATAAAATTATATCTGCTCATTATATTAAAGTTTAAAGTTTAAATACTTTAAGTCTTTATGGAAGCGGGTCCCAGTTCAAAGATTAAATATCAAGCACTTTACGAAGCGAGATTCGATGATTTATCAATCAGTGAGTAAAAGGCTCAACCTACAGGCACTTTTAGTGCATGGGTTAGCACAGAGAGTGCCTCCGCAGTAGACCCTGTTGACTACGGGGGTAATCCAGATGAACGATCGAGATTCACTGCAGGGGCATAAGCCAAATGAGTTCTCTGTACCTCGAGGCCTCCCGTAGTGACGTATGCGGCCAAGTGGGTGACAGTTGTAATCCATGTCGGGTTTTCTTAACAGTCTCTTGGCGCATCTTGTCAGCATTTAATTTTAAAGCCCACACCACCTATTTAAGGGGGTTTTTCATTTTTCTGGTTATTATTGTTACTTTTAGTTTGAAGTTTGCATGTGCTGTGTCTTTCTCTATTATCTTTCACCCTGTCAATTATTTGTCATCTTGTCAATTGTCTTCTATCCTAAAGTTGAATTATGTCTAAACGCTCATCCTTATCAGGTTCTTCCAGTCACATTCCTCTCATGGACACCGAGAGGGATATACAAGACACATATTGTTCCCTTGAATACCTTTATTTTTATCAGCAGGTCCTCCTAAATGATAAAACTTCTCCAATTTACACCGCCATGGAAGAAACTGGTGTGTTTTCTGCATGTATCCCAAGAACTCACCTTTTCCCGAATTTGTGTATTGGTTAGTGTCTGTTATGTACCGTGGGAAATGTTTCGTAATGAATTTTCAAGGGAAAATGTTCTACAAGTCTCATCCTAGTTAATGCGTCAAGCTCTTCGTTATCTAGAGTTAGAGTCGTATGTCCAATTCACCGATGATTCCTTAATAGCACATTATATCAGTCTTGCAGGTCAGGAGTTTAATCAATTCATTCATTTTCTGAAGCCAAATACACAACAGTTTGTACCTGACAGTAAAGAATTCCCCATTGAGGTTTTCGATATAGAATTCAGACTAGTGTTGAGCTGCATTGCAAAGATTTTGGGAAATGATGATGATAGTACAATGGAAAGGTCAGTTCTGGGAATGTTCGCCACGATGAAGAATCCAGGAGTGGTGTTGGATATTCCATCTTATTTGCAAGAAGCTGTTAATTCTTAGCTCATGAGCTTATCATTGACAGGCTCATTCAAGTTTCCCTCTCTTATTGTTTACCTATTTTTATATCAAAATGTAGAAGAATTCATGCATCTGGGGTTAAACATTATGGATGTGAATAAGAAAATACAATCAATAGTATTTTGGACAGACATAGTGAGGAAAGAACAAAATGACTTTGGTTTTTTTTATTTTGCTGGTCATTTTATGTCTATTGCATATAAAGTTTTGAATGGAGTTTCTACCCCCTGTTTTCTTCCCAAAGCTCAAGAGTTCTTGCATCTAGGGACAAATTGTAAGTTTGGTGATTGGTTTGTCTTTGAAGATTATTCTAAAATTAGACTTTATGGAGCTAGTGTAGAACCTTATAGGCTTCCTTTATTTGTGCCTATGAGATTATTCGCTCTGGAGTTCATTAGGAAAAGTTTAAAAATTGACCAAATACACTTTGTGCCTATGAAGAAAGGTCATATGTTCAAATTCCCAATGACCATGGGTCCCTTTATATTTAATATGAGACAAGCAATTGATGAAGCCACTAAGATGTTAGATGAAATGCACCTACTATTAGGAGAGAAGTGGGCTTATGACCCTCACAGTGTCATTTCTAATAGGATAATTGAAAATGGATATTCAACATTCATTCATGAGAGCAGACCAGATCTAGAAAAATTGGAAAGTAAAGCTATTTAGGTTCAGTAAGCTCAAATGTTCAGTCTCATGTCATATCAAAAAAATCAAATAAGAGAGGTAAAGAGGCGGTGATTGATTCAGAGGATGAAGAACAAAGGATTGAGAAGAGAACAAAGTCCAATGAAGATTATGTAGATGTTTAACCTGATTTCTCACTATAACTGGGAGATGATAAAAACATCCCTGCTTCACCTAGGAGACATGAAAGCACTCAGGAACAAGTGCCCCTAATTAAACAAATGTTTGCCCAGATTTTAGAGAGAAATTAAAAGATGAAGGAAAGCATGGAGGTTCAAGCTGAGTACCAGATAACCCTAGATCAAACAAGACTTCTAACTTCAATGGATCTTGAAAAGGATCAATTCAAGATTTCTCTTTCACATCCCTCTGATATGTCTATTGGTTCATCTAATAATTTTAACACTATGAATTTGACTGGATGTGAAGAAAATTCCATTGCTGGACAAAGTGAATCTACACATGCAAACAGGTCAACTGATTGTGAATGACCTAACCAAAAAAAATGTTGTGGCATTGAAGGCTGAAAAATTCTTGGAAAAGTAATCAAGAAATTGAAGTTAGAGAAAGCCAATTTCAGGGCTTTGACAATCCAGAATTAGGAACTCAAAATGATTATAGTGAATATTGGAGTAGATCCTAATGACAGGTCTTCTGTACAGAAGCTTTTACAAAGTGCTGAATTAGAAATCTCTGTACTGAAGAAGAAATTGAAATTTCCTACAAGAGAACACTCCATGGCAGTAGAAGTTGCAGAGATAAAAAATGAAACTTCTTCAGCAGCTCCTGCAAAAGGAAGAAGAAATCACCAAATTAAAGCAAACTGCATTGTCATTGCAGAATCATATTGAATCTCATACTTTCACTTTTTCTTTTCGCTCAGGTAGTGTATATCCATCAGCACAAATATCTCAATTAACCACTGAATTGCAGATGGAAGAGAGAGATTGAAAAAGAGCACAAGCTGATTTATAAACAACAACAATGATTATAAAATCCACTGAGGGAGAAGTTAGTAAATACAAAATGGATTACCAAACTGCTGATGCTGAGATTAGAAATCTCAAATAAAAAGTGAAGGGAAATATATCCTTAATACAGGCTAAGGATATCATCTGGAATGATATTATTGCAGAAATGAAGACAATCTGGGATTTTTTTATTGTGGTTGCAGAAGAAAAAAATATTATCAAGGAATTTGAAGATCAAGTCATGGTAGACAAGTAGAAGACAATTAATAGGGCCATTTGGGAAAGAAAGTTTATTAATTTCATTGATTCCAAAACAGATCAGGAATTGGAAGAAAATGAAATTAAAGACAAGATTTTATATGCTGTGGAAATTAATAAAGTGATTGTCAAAAATGGTTGCAAGAAGTCTACAGAAAATAAGTTGATTGAGCTTAAGGAAGTAGTGAACCAATTTGATAAATTATTTGATAAAATAGCAAGAGCAGGTTTACTATCATGCTGGGGTCTTGGAGGTGGTCTGTTATCATGGAATTCTTATGAACCCTTACTAGTGTTGGAAAAAAGTAAGGTAGACAGTACTCATGAAAAGACTCAAATTATTAAAGGAGAAACAATGATCAATTTTCTTCAAAGACATTTTCAGCTACCATGGTTAGTGAAAAATTTATTTGCAGAGAATCCATCTTTCAACAGAATTACTGCTTTCAGATTGGAGTATCACAAGTTGGTTCACTCACCTAAGACACACATTGAGATATGGAAGAAATGCAGAGCCTGGATGTCAGATATACCAAAGGACCCCTTTAATTCAAAGAAGGATAAACCATCCAGTCAAGAAAATGTAGTAGCATCATCATCAATTCACATTTAGCATATAGATTAGGATTTTAATTTCATGTTATTTTCCTCTTGTAAAGAGAATGTAATTGTAATAAGACATTTTGAGGACATGTAATAGATAGTTGACGAAGTCCTAAGTATTTGGAGTAGTTAGGATCAATTATAGTAGTTACAAACTGCTTTCTATTGTATTTAATGAGATGGACAAGAAAGAAAAAGTTTCTTAGTTTTGGACCTTTAGACTGCAATTTTTCTACTCAGATTTCAAATGATTAATGAATGAAAAGAAATTTTTTGGCATTTGTTGATGTTGATGTGTCTTCTAGTTTACATTGTGTACTTTCCATCTTTGAATAAAATGAAGTAATGAAGTTGTAGGTCTCTTTTTACTTGTGTGAATGAGAGTTAAAATCCTTAATAGGAACTCTTTCATTTTAACTATTTCTTTTCTTATAATTCTTCTGGATTTTGAGGTGATATATTATGTACAAAAACATATCAAGTTGGGTTTTTTATTTCATGTTATTCTGATCATTCCATTCTATATCAACAGATAATAACATTGTGGGACATTCATTATATTTGATCTTTGAGGGTTTAATGATAAATATTTGAAGGTGATTAAACAAAGACCAATATTTCTGTGACATAACTATATAAATGTCTTGAGCACAAATTCCTTATCACAGCTAAGAGATTGTCTCTTAAGGTACAACACCATTCATGGCTTCAATTGTGAGATTTCCAAGGCTTGAAATATATATTATATGACCCACTGACTCACCAACTCTCCTCTGCAAGGGACTAACTGCATTGTAGTGCCAATACCTCCATTCAAGGGTGCACTGCAGTGGACTTCCCAACACTCAAGGGTGTGTGGTCACCTGGGAGAAAAATCATCATTGTTTCGGGAATATCCACATGGCCAGTGCCTACTATAAGAGGCCATAGGTGTCATACTTCAAATCCAAGTTTCCATCCACCACCTCTGAAATTGGAAACATGTCTTGCCTATTATTAGAAAGCCATTCAATGAGAAACTACCATCGTTTTCCCTATAAATTGAGCACTCATCTAAGTGCTAGGGAGGAAGAATTTTGTGCAAAGTTATGTTGTTTGATTCTCATTTGATAAGAGGTTGGAAGTACTGATATGTTGCTGAGATGATGCTGGATGTGATGAGGCAGGAATGAAGTTGGAGCAGGTTGATGAAAAATCAATCTATTGGTTGTAATCTTCTCCTCCTACTCTCTTAATAAATATATCTATTCATTTTCTCAATATGTCTATATATTGTGAAATGTATTCTTGATGAAGTATGTATTCTCAGATCTAATCGGTTTGATTTGATTAAGATAAGTAGATACTTATATATTGTATGTTGTTTTTTGTTCTCTATCTTTGATTGCAGGCTTCGATTTACTAGCTCAAGTTAGATTGAGAGTGACAGCAACATCGATAGAAGGAGAAGAAGAGTGAAAAGGATTACAACTAGGCTTATTTCCCTTTATGTATATCTATTTGTCTTAGAGAAAATAGTAGTTGTATTTCTTCTGTTATTCTGAGTGAAAGAACACCACACTCAAGGAATTTGTTTTATCCGTAGATTAGAATTTTGTATAACACAGAGTATCTGGATATTGCTTATACCCAATCAAGCATGATTTACGATAAAATACCAAATGCTCTGAGACCTTTGAACATTTTTCCTCAACTCCTCAGCAAAGAATCTCATGTTTCTTATGGCGTGATTGGTTATGTTAGTTTGCAATCAGTGAGTAAACCATATGGTGTTGCTCTCGCCACATCTCCCCAAAATCCTCTGTCCAAACCTCCTGTAACTTCTACTTCTGAGATCCATGTTGTTCATTTTTATAAACAAAAATATCAGCAGCAACCAGGAATTAAGAATAAATCTAAAGGCAAAAAGAAGAAATATTATTCACCGCAAGATAAACAAACAAGTCATTCCTCTTATGAGAAACTAATCCTCATTATACATGTTTGATCTAAAATTAGGAGCACTTTAGCTGTGACTGTCCTCACTGCACGGAAGTGAACTAGTTCTTGAAATCATACATTTCCTCTGTTGTGTTGACAGACACTTTTCCTAATTAGGATACTCACATGGTTTCCCCGGACCCTACTATGCTTTCATCCACTAAGAATAAATCTGATATTATGGTGGCTACCCGGAACAAATACTATGGTAATTTGAATCCTTCAAATAGTTAGGCTACTAATAAACCTTCCAATTCAACACCATATTCATCAAATCCAACTCCACCTTCAATTCCTGTGGAATTAACTATTAAGCCTCTAAAAGGCGTTATTCATAAGTCTTATTTTTACCCTCTTAGTGAGCTACCCTAAATTATGTAGAAATTATGCAAACAATATGTATATCAATGGATTCAATCCGATCATGTGATATACTAAAGCAAGATACTAAATCCTTCTACAAATCAATTGCAGAAAATAAACGTGATCTCCACTCACAACAATTAAAGAAATAAGAAGCCACAACACAGATATTTTCCTGGGGAAATTTTGCTGCTCAAAACCCCTCTATCTTATATTGCATATTCACCAAGGAATCATGAAAAATTTACAATGCACTCTTCTCACAAGAGTCTCTTGCTCCCTGCCTATCGTCTCACACTGATTCAGATAAAATCGGGCCAACACTTAGCCAATTCTCAGCCTATATTCAGCCTGCCTTGCTCACGCAATTCATGAGGAATGAAATCCCTAT
This sequence comes from Pinus albicaulis, assembly GCA_034641835.2. Classification (NCBI taxonomy): domain Eukaryota; kingdom Viridiplantae; phylum Streptophyta; class Pinopsida; order Pinales; family Pinaceae; genus Pinus; species Pinus albicaulis. Next base: position 128,104,694 of record CM076574.1, on the reverse strand, counting down.
TCCTTAGGAATTTTATCCTTTCTCAACTGCGCAATTATCATGGGCAATCCTATGGTGTTTTAACTGCATCTGGGGAGTTTTCTAATAACACAATTTATAGTCAACTTCCATTTAAAATTTGTCTCAACTGGAACTGACATGCATGCAGCTATCAATATCAAATCATCAGTTGCATGGAATATCATTGCATATGAATTAAATCTGATTTAATTCAGTTGATCTCTCACTAGTGCAACAAATAGTTACAACTAGTTAAACTGATTTTAACTCACTTAACTGAGTTAACTGATTTATCATGCATTAAAGTCATGCACTTAACTGCAACCATTAACTCTAAAACACATATAATCACTCGGCATGCCTCACCAACCACCCTCAACTCAAATTTCATGAGATAACTAAGTCTATCACACTCAGTTAACTGTTACAAGTTATTATGAGATAAGATTACAATTTATTTTCCAATTTAATTAAGGGATAATTAAATTAGACACATTTCCAATTTATTAAATAAATTGAATTTCACACTAATGTATCGCTAGGACCCATCACTACATAACCTGTGGTCCCACACTAGTGTAGGTAGTATGTTGTTTCTAGATGCCAATTTCATTGTTTCTTGTTGCAAATTTCAACACTCCCTCTCAACAAGAAATGAATCAATATGTCTTGATCTAGTACCTTGGAATGTCCTTGCATGCGCACATGCACCTCTTGCATGTGACATGAAACTCTTGCATGCGACATGCAACTCTTTCATGCAACACTTCTCTAGTGTTGTTCATACATGCAACTCTTGCATGAAACATTTCTCTAGTGTTTCTCGCACATGCAACTTTTGCATGTAACACTTCTGAAATTGAATAGCCTCCAAATAACTGAATTAGTATAATGCATGTGTCATCAGAGTCTTCTAACTACTACTAGCTACTGAACATGTCTACTGGACTCTCTATGCTCTTGACATCTACATCCATACACTCTGCACTGCTGGAAACTCTGATCTACGCTCCAGTATCTAACACCTATCACTCTGATTTATGTCCTCCTAACATTTGACTGCATCAATATAATCGATCCTACTACTATTGTATTTTGGGCTCCTCGTAGCCAGGCTCGATCCATGAGACACACCATCTCAATGAATCCTGCCCAAATTTCTTCTTGGGATTATATCTAAACATCGCCCCACCTCACACCTGGAGGTATAGATGCATGTACTCCCTTTTCCCATCTGGCTCGAAATTTCCCCCTCCTGAAGGTCTCTCCATGAGTGGTTTCTACCACTCCATGATCCTCATCTTTTGGCTTCTCCACATCTTGAGGTTCATCCTTAGGAACCAAGATTTCCTCATCTTATTGAAAATGAAGCTCCATCTCAAGGGACAATCGCATGGATTTCTCACACTTTCCCATGGTACATCCCTTGCATCTATCTATATGCACAAGAGTACACTTTGGAAGCCCCATAGAAATATGTTGCATGACCTTCAAAGCTCCATGGTGTAAATGGCCCAATCTCTTGTGCCATAACTCACCCTCATTCCGGCTCACCACTTTTATTACCTTACCCATCAATGTTGTGTAGCCATATACATCAATTTTATATAGATTCTTCACACAAATCACAATATTTTCATCTTGTATTGTGGCTTTGTGTTGAAGGAAAGCTTTCCCTTCACTGAAAACCACATCATAACCTCTATCATCCAACATTGCGACTCGAACTAAATTCTTTTTCAAGCCTGGTACATGCCCTACATATTTTAATAAGAAGGGTTTACCTGAAACTCTCTGGAAGGTAACTGTACCAATCCTGGTAGCACTGTATCTCCCGTCATCACCCTTTTCTATATGCATCTAGAGGTCCTTATCCTCTAATATACTGAAAATTTCTTTGTCTCCCATCATGTGGAAAGATGCACCACTATCCAAGTACCACACTGATCCCATCGCACTTGAAACCATGCATGCAGTGAACAATAATTCCAACTCAAATTGCGAGGCCAAAGCCTCACCAGCTGTAGATCTTGAATCCTTCTTGTTCTTCTTCATTTGTGGAAAATTAGTGGCATAATGTCCATGCTCGTGACAGTGAAAACACTTCACTCTGGACATTTCACGCTCCTTGCCTCCTTTTTCATTCTCTAATTTGGAATAGGATATCTTTCTCTTCCCCTTATTCACCTTACCAACCAAAGCACAATTTTCTTCATCATTTGTCTTAGATGAAGATCCATCCCTGGTATTTCGCCTGAATTCTTCTTGCACCAAATCCAACCAAAGTCGTTCCCAATCTGGTAGCTTCTCCCTCCCATTGACAGAGTCCTGATAACTATTCCAACTCTTGGGAAGGCCTAGAAGAGCTAGGCTCACCAAGTCATCATCCACGACAGTAATTCTGATGCTCCCAAGTTCATCTCAGCTTTGGAAAAACTTGGTTAAATATTTCAGAATAGTGTCGTCTTTCTCCATTTTGATTTTCCTGAGCTTGTCCTTCAATGCCAATTTTCTATGATCACTGCTACTCTAAAACAGATCTGTTAAAACCTTCCACATTGCATATGGAGTCACTTTTTCATGGAGATTTGAGATGATATGGTCTCATACTCCCTCCAATAAGATCCTCCTCACCCTTACAACCTTCTTTTGAAAAGCATCAATATTTGCGACATCTACTGCAACGGGTTTGGGAATGTCATTATCAATAAATTATTTCAACCCATTTTCCTCCAATACTTCCTCCATCATGTATTTCCATGCAATATAATTGGAACTTTCTTCGAGTTCATACTCCAATCTCAAGCCATTAAAAGCTATTTTGATCAAGATCTATTTGTCGCACCAAGAATACTTTTGCACATTCAAATTCTATTCAATCACAAACTCAATTTCTTCTCCACTATAGTGATTTCCTGTGCTCTGATACCATGTAAAAATTATACAAACAATATGTATATCTATGGATTCAATCCGACCATGTGATCTACCAAAGAAAGATATGGAATCCTTCTACAAATCAATTGCGGAAAATAAACACGGTCACCAATCACAAAAAGTAAAGAAATAGGAAAATAAAAACACAACACAAATATTTTCTTGGGGAAATATTGCTACTCAAAAACCCTCTATCTTATAGAGTATATTCACCAAGGAAACATGAAACAATTACAATGCACTCTTCTCACAAGAGTCTCCTGCACTCTTCCTATCGTCTCACACTAATTCAGACAAAATCGGGCCAACACTTAGCCAATTCGTAGCATGTCTTCAACCTGCCTTTCTCATGCAATTCATGAGGAATGTAATCCCTATTCCTTATGAATTTAATCCTTTCTCAACTACACAAGTATCATTGGCATTCATGTGGTGTTTTAACTGCATATGGGCAGTTTGATAATAACACAACTGATAGTCAACTTCCCTTTAACCTTTGTCTCAATTGGGTCTCCACTGGAACTGACATGCATGAAGCTATTAATAGTAAATCATCAGTTGCATGGAAAATCATTTCATGTGAATTAAATCTTATTTTATTCACTTGTTCTCTCACTAGTGAAACAAACAGTTACAACTAGTTAAACTTATTTTAACTCACTTAACTGAGTTAGATGATTTCTCATGCATTAAACTCATACACTTAACTGCAACTTGAACTCTAAAAGACATAGAATCACTCTGCATGCCTCACTAGCCACCCTCAACTCACATTTCATGAGCTAACTGAGTCTATCACACTCAGTGAACTACTACAAGTGATTATGAGATAAGATTAAAATTTATTGTCCAATTTAATTAATGGATAATTAATTTATACACATTTTCAATTTATTAAATAAATTGAATTTCACACTAATGTATCACTAGGACCCATCACTGCATGACCTGTGGTCCCACACTAGTGTAGGTGTTGTCATGTTGTTTCTGGATGCCAATTTCACTATTTCTTGTTGCAAATTTCAAAAAATTATAGCGTAGTTGAAGATTTGGCTCAGTCTCCATCAACTATGTCGACTCTTGAGGTGTTGCAAAATTTTCCTTCCCAAAAGAAGGATTTAATTTATGCCATCGGATGTGTTGATCCTTCAGATTCCAACCTAGTCATTTTCAATCATGAGAATTATTCCCCTCGACTCCCAATTCAATTGGCTTTTATATCCAGGTTGTTTTTCGTGGTAAAAACATTCATCATACTATTTTGGATGAAGGAGTCTCCACTTGTATCATGTCTTTGTATTGTTTTAAGGATATTGGTTCTCCTCAACAGAGTCATCCACCTACCACATTGAAAGCTTTCGATGGACGAACGTATAAACCATGTGGTATTTTGAATTCCTTAATAGAAGAATTGGGGGGGGGAACTATATCCATAGAATTTGAAGTTATTGATGGACCTCTTGATTATAGTAATCTATTGGGTTGCACGTGGGTTTAAGCTATGGTCATTTTCATCTCTGTTAGTGTCTGTGAGTCACTTGTGATCAAACGTACTCTTTCAATGTCAGTTGATAGGGTCCTAGGTCAAATTTGTATAGTTTCAAATAAAATTTAATCATTGGTTGTTGTCTAGGTTAGTGCTACTCCCTCCACTTTCTCATGGTTATCATCACTCATTACGGTCATATCATCATTCAGGTGTCTTGGGTCATGAAAAATTTAATATGTCATCATTTAGGTCATGGTCTAGGATTTAACTTGACTTGTCATTATAATGTTAGTCGTAAAAATAAAAAAAGAGTCATGTCTATCACTAGGTTCACCATTAACAGAAGTTAGTAGCTTAGGAACAAAAACAATAAAGGTAAAGGTAACATTTCCATTTCAAAATATCATGGTGCAGTCACATCATCTCATTTCTCAAAGTGACATATGATGCCATGCCATCATCACAAGAAAAAATTGATTTCAACCAATAAAATACAAACCAAGCATTATAATTGCTCATTTCACCTTAATTTAGCACCTCTCTACCATCAAGATTCATTCCATCCATAGAGGCATCGAAATTAAACTTCAAAACCACTTACTTATCTCCTAGAATGCACTTCTACCTGCTACATTGCGCTTCTGGCTCATATGTTGTGTTTTGGAAATTGGAGACATCAAAATGGTTCCTCTCATCATTTCATGGTCTCCAAGATTTGTTTTTCAAGTAAGTAGACAATCTTTCACCTTATTATGCATCATTCTCTTTGAAAAACTCAAACAAAATCCCTATCCTAGGGTTTTTCTACGCTTTTGGCTTACGTGTATTTTTTATTCATTGTAATGTTAAAACACTTAGCCTTTCCCCTCTATTACCCTCTCATATCCCTCACATACCTCCCTTAAACATTTTCCATACTCCTTCCCTTCATTTCCCTCATTTTCCCTACAACCACTAGCCTACGTTTTAATTTTGGCTAGGACTATGTTTTGGACATTCCCACTCCTTTCCCTCACTCTTTTCATAAAATTATACCTCTCTACATTCCCTAACACTTATCCCCATCACCAAAAATTTATCCAAGAATTATCTCAGTACCTAACCCCTTCATCCCCTTCCCTCAATACAATAGTCCCTTTTTCCCTTGTTTTTCACCCTACCCTTCCTCCCTACCTACCTAAGGTTTCATCATGCAAAAAAAAACCAGGGCAATGAGAAGAAAAATTACAACAAAGGAGGGAAATTTTCCAGATCTGAGCCAACTGTGATCCAAGAAATCATGGCCTCATATTTCATCAAAAAATCCTTTGAAGGTGTTGAGATTGCAACAAGATGATGAGCTTAGTGAAAAGAGTCGCCTTCACTAAGTGGGCCCGCATGTTATTTTTGGCGCAAAGTCTATTTTTAGACTATGTCTATTTTTAGACATATGGATCATGTTCTATGAGTTGCAAGATGCTATTTTTGGATGGTTGATCAAGTTGGAAAAATATATGTACTTCTATTTTTAGACATACTGGGCAAAATCTATTTTTATATTGCCAGTCTAAAAATAGATGTGTCGAATATTATTATCTCTTAATAATATTTGGACTATAAACATTATCTTATTCTCTTGGAGCACTTCAGTTAAGTGCACAGATGTGGCATAGGAGCTGACAGAAGGAATTATGCTATTCCTAGGGTTTAGTGGAGCTATTGCATGGTTGACTTCAGTTAGAACTCATGTGACAGAGTTTGGTGGAGTTGATGAGACAGTTAATGGAGTTGTGTTCAGTTTAACTTAGTTGAGCTAGTTGTATCTAGTCTAACTGATTGATACAATTAGTGAGAGGTGTGAATTAATTATTAATTAATTCACTAATTATTAACTCATAAATCAACTAATGAATACATCAGTTAACTTCAAAGGTATGGACAACAAGGAGACCACACAATTAGGTGAAAAGTGTGTTAACATGCACCAGGGACTATACTGTTGCATATTTGCAACAACCAGTGATTGGAGAAGCCCATGAGGATTGTGTAGTACAAGCCAAGTGGTTCAATTTATTTAATGAGCCATCCCATAGCATTGATTACGTAATAGAGGCTGGCTATCAAGTGGAAAATATTGGAGCATGTGTTTTGCTAGATCTAGCTTGATTAGTGTGTAGCAATTCGAGGTTGTGCTGAGAGCTTGTGAGGAGCGTTGTACTATGATTGTTACATGATCTCCAAGACATATAATATACAGATAGTTGGGGTTTTCAGCTTTCAACTTTCCCATTAAATACTGTGTTCATATGTGTGATTGTTTATGGTTTTAATGTGCGCATGCAATTGATTTTATTTCCGCAATTAATGATCAATGGTAGAAGAGATTCTGTATTATGCATGAAGCTAAAATAGTGTGTGATCAGGAGAATCTCGGTGAATAATATATCGGTTATTCAAATTTCTACATGGTATCAGAGCGATATTGATCATTGGAGCAATTTCAAAACATTGAAGCGATTGAGTTTTGTGCTGGTGGAATTCGAATTTGCAGTAGTGTTTTCTTGGTGTCGAAGTTGAGCCGTCATTGAAATGTCTATGGATTGCGCATTATTGGATGCTTCCCTTGAGGGCATCAAATTATATTGCATGGAAGGACAGTGATGGAGAAAATGATGAAATGGGTTGGAAGGAGTTCATAGATGCGTAATTGCAAAGCTCTTACTTCTAGTGGTACCGCCGCATTTGATATGGAAAGAAGACAACAAAGTGTCGAAGGATTCGTTTGAGGTGTAAAGGATCACATAGCATCCGTGATTTCATGGTAAGGCTTCTCCATTCTTGATGTGGAAAGCTTGACATTTATTTCAAAGCAGTATGACTAGAGAATGGCATTTATGATAAACCTTGAAAACATAAAAATGGAGAAAGGCGATAGTATGCCCAAGTACCTCAAGAAGTTCATCCAATGCAAGGATGAGCTGGGAAGTGTGGGGGTTACTGTTGATGACGAGGACTTGGTGAGCTTGGATCTCCTTGGGCTTCCGAAGAGTTTGCATTCCTATCAGGACTTTGTCAATGGTCGAGAGAAATTGTGAGGATGGGAATGAATTTGGTTGGATCTTGTGTAAGAGGAGATAAGGAGAAGTACCAGGGATGGATCTTCATCAAAGAAATCAGATGAAGAAAATTACACTTTGGCTGCCAAAGAAAAGGAGAAGAGCAATAAAGCTTCTCAATCCGGTGCAAAAGGTAAGAAGCAGGACATGTCCAAGGTGAAGTGCTTTCACTGTCACCAACATGGACATTACGCCACTAGTTGTCCACAGAAGAAGAAAAATAAGCAGGCTGCTGGATCTGCAGTTAGAGAGGCCTTAGTCTTGCAATTTGAGCTGGATTTTTCGCTGATCACATGCTTGGTGTCAATTATGATGGGTTCAGTGTGGTTTCTTGACAATGGTGCATCTTTTCACATGATTAGAGACAAATATTTGTTTACTGATATGGATGAGAAAGATCTTGGAGTGCACATCAAGATGGGCGATGATGGTAGATACAAATATGCACCAGACGGTGACCATTTCCTTGAGAGGGAGTCTGGTAAACCCTTCATATTGAAGGAAGTGATGCATGTTCCAGGATTGAAGAAGAATCTGATCTCTGTGGCGATGTTAGAAGACAAGGGATATGATGTTGTCTTTAGCGAGGGAAAGGCTTTCTTGCACAATAAGACAACTGGTGAGACCCAGAGGATAGGGGTTCGAGTTAAAAACCTTTATCAATTGCAGGTAGATGGCTGCGCAGCAATGGCAGGCAAGGCAGAAGGAGTGGTGAGCCGGGATGATGGCGAGTTGTGGCACCAGAGATTGCGCCACCTTCACCATGGAGCTTTGAAGATACTATAGTAGATTTCTACTAGACTTCCTAAGGGTACTCTTGTGCAGTCAGATCAGTGCAAGGGGTGTACCTTGGGAAAATTTGTGAAAGCCACCTTTCACGAGAAGGATAGTCGCACCACAACGATCCTTGAGATAATTCACACAGACATGTGTGGACCTTTCTCAGTAGCTTCGACAGCAAAGCACAGGTACTATGTGATATTTGTTGATGATTTTTCTCGGAAGTGTTGGATCTTCTTCATGAAGAAGAAGAGCGAGACATACTCCAATTTCTATGAGTTCAAGGCACTGGTTGAGAAAGAATAGGGGAAGCAGGTGAAGGCTCTTAGGAGTGACAATGGTGGTGAATTCATCTCTGTCGAATTCAAGGACTTTTGCAGCGCAGAAGGAATTCGAAGAGAGCTCATAGCACCTCATAACTCACAACAGAATGGGGTTGCTAAGCGGAAGAACAGAATGATCGTGGGTGTTGCACGGGTGATGTTGCATGATCAGGGCCTTCCCATACACTTGTGGGCTGAGGCATGCAATACTGCAGTATATGTGCAAAACCATTGTCCTCATAGGATACTTGGCATGAGTACACCTGAGGAGGCGTTTTCTGGTAAGAGGCCTAATATTTCCCATTTGAGGATTTTTGGTTCACCTGTTTACATTCATGTGACGAAGGATGCCAAGAAGAAGTTGGAGCCGACTGCAGAGGTTGGGATATTCGTGGGGTACACTGATACACCCCACGACTATCGTGTGTATTTTCCAGATAGTCGCAAGACTTTTGTGTGACGGGATATCAAATTTCATGAGGAGAAAGCCATGAAGTGTTCGCTTGAGAGGGAGCCACACTTGCATGCAGATGAGGAGCTATTAGTTCCTAAGGATGAGCTTCAGGATTTGGATCAGCCACAAGAGGAGGTTCATGGAGTGGTAGAGACCACTCATGTAGCGCCAACCATCAGAGGGCGGAAGCGCACTACAGAAGCTGAGCGATTGGCTCAATATGCAGAGAAGGTTGTAGGAGCACCTACATCATAGTACAGACAGAGACAGTCACCTGACCGGTATATTCGATACATGGCTCTTAGGAGAAAGTGTATCGTGACGGAGCCATCCTTTTTCGAGGAAGCTGTGGAGGATCCCGCATGGGTAGATGCCATGGTGGAAGAGTATGATTCGATTGTCAGAAACAGTGCATGGGAGATTGTCCCAAGGCCGGAAGTGAAATCAGTGGTGGGTTCGAGATGGATCTACAAAGTGAAGCAGGCAGCTTACGGGAGTGTGGAGAAGTACAAGGCAAGATTTGTTGCCCGAGGCTTCTCACAGATTGAGGGGATCGATTATGAGGAGACCTTTGCACCTGTTGCAAGGTATTCTTCCATACAGACGATTCTTTCTCTCTCAGCACATATGGGGTGGCACATTCATTAGATGGATGTGAAGACTGTGTTCCTCAATGGGTTGATTGAGGAGGAGGTGTACATAGAGCAGCCCGAAGGTTTTGATATCTTTAGCAGTGAGTCACATGTGTGCAGGCTCAAGAGAGCACTGTATGGGTTGAAACAAGCACATTGTGCTTGGTACACATGGATAGACATTTATTTCACCGGACTTGGATTCTCCAAGAGTGAGGCGAATCCGAACCTATACCAGATAGTGGTGGAGGGTAAGTTCCTGATCATTGTACTTTATGTAGGTGATTTTATTTTGACAGGTGATGAACTGTTGATACACTCATGCAAGGTTGATCTTGAAAAGGAGTTTGAGATGAAGGATTTGGGCCTCCTTCACTATTTCCTGGGATTGGAAATTTGGCAGCGCAGTGATGGAATTTTTTTTTCTCAAGGCAAGTATGCCCGGGAGATACTGAAGAAGTTCAACATGCATGGCTGCAAGCCTGTTGATACTCCTCTTCCTGGTGGATGGAGGAAGGAGGATGCTACTTTGGCAGAGGTAGTGGATGCCACTTTTTATCGACAGTTGGTGGGGTCGCTTATGTATCTGGTCAATACACAACCCGACATATGCTATGCTGTGAACCAGCTTTCACAAGCTATGGTTAAGCCTACCAAGCTCTACTGGAAGGCAGGAAAGCATGTATTGAGATATCTTAGAGGCACATCGGGATATGGATCATGGTACAAACAGGAGGATGAGTTGAGGCAGCATGGCTTCATGGACCAGTATCATCATATCAGAGATTGTGTGCAGCAGAAGATCATGTTACTTTCATACATTCCCATGGAGGATCAGGATGTTGATATCTTAATGAAGGCACTCACCAGGAGAAAATTCAAATACCACAAAGGCAGGATAGGGGTGGCAGATAATCCTTATCTTGTTGAGAGGGAGTGTTGAGATTGAAACAAGATGATGAGATTAGTGAAAAGAGTCGCCTTCACTAAGTGGGCCCGTAGGCTATTTTTGGCGCAAAGTCTATTTTTAGACTATGTCTATTTTTAGACATATGGATCATGTTCTATGAGTTACAGGATGCTATTTGTGGATGGTTGGTCAAGTCGGAAAAAATAGATGGACTTCTATTTTTAGACATACTGGGCGGAATCTATTTTTAGATTGCCAGTCTAAAAAATAGATATGTCGAATATTATTAGCTCTTAATAATATTTAGACTCTAAACATTATCTTATTCTCTTGGAGCACTTCAGTTAAGTGCACAGATGTGGCACAGGAGCTGACAGAAGGAATTACGGTATTCCTGAGGGTTATGTGGAGCTATTGCATGGATACTTTAGTTAGAGCTCATGTGATAGAGTTTGGTGGAGTTGATTGAGGGAGTTAATGGAGTTGTGTTAAGTTTAACTAATCTAAACATAGTTGAGCTATTTGTATCTAGTTTAAATAATTGATACAATTAGTGAGAGTGGTGTGAATTAATTATTAATTAATTCACTAATTATAAACTCATTAATCAACTAAATAATACATCAGTTAACTTCAGTGCATGGACAGTTTCAGTGGAGACCAGTGTAGAGATAGGTGAAAGAGCGGGTTAACTATCAGTTGTGACTATATTGTTGCATATTTGCAACAACCAATGATTGGAGAAGCCCATGAGGATTGCGCAGTACAAGCCAGGTGGTTCAAGTTATTTAATGAATCATCCCATAGCATTGATTATGCAATAGAGGTTGGCTATCAAGTGGAAAATATTGGAGCATGTGTTTTGCTAGATCTAGCTTGATTAGTGTGTAGCAATTCGAGGTTGTGCTGAGATCTTGTGAGGAGCTTTGTACAATGATTTTTACATGATCTCCATGACATATAATATACAGATAGTTGGGGTTTTCATCTTTAATATTTCCCATGAAATACTGTGTTCATATGTGTGGTTGTTTATGGTTTTAATGTGTGCATGCAATTGATTTTATTTCCGCAATTAATGATCAATGATAGAAGAGATTATGTATTATTAGGAGAATCTTGGTGAATAATATATCAGTTATTCAAATTTTCTACAAAAGGTGTGGGCTACATAATTTTTTGTGAAAGGACTCAAGAGGCAGGTTTCCATGCCAAATTGACTAGTCTCTTTGCCACCATTTTTAGGAGGGATAAGACCAGCATATCATGGGTTGACTTCACCATTTTAGAAGATGTCATAGCCTTATCCATAGGTATCCCTAACCATGGATATATATGTTTTAAAGGGCTAGATTTAGAGATTGAAAATTACAAGGTTTTCCTCAAGCCACACTAAAAATATGCTCCTACACACATATTTCCCTTCATACAATTTCTTGATAGGTATGCTCCTCTAATCAAGATGATCATGAGGTACTTTACCTATGAAGGGAGGTTTTCAAGACTATATCAGTATCGCATAAGGCTATTGATGTATTCACAGCAATCAAGCCTCTCAACCTACCTCACTACTTATTTAGAAGTCTTGTCAAGATGACAAAGAAGGTAAAAAGTAAAGGGAAAGATCTCCAAGAAAACCTATTTCACCATGGCTTGGTCAAAGTCATTTTTTTACATCAACTGTCATAGATCAACCTACCTTGGGAGGAATTCATGTAATCAGATTCTATTTTGTTTGCTACTAGTCAACCTAGTAGTCAAAGTACTCCATTGGCACCACCAAGGCCACAAGAGGTTGGTTCTACAAGCAAACCATAAGTGAAAAAAACCTATAGTAAAGATAAAAGGCTTGTTTTTTCTCATGACAGTGTGGAAAGAGTTCAACCTAGTATTGTTAGAGAAGGAACATCAGGACACTAGCATGATGCACCCTTGCATGAGGAAGAATAGGTACCTTTTAATGATGTCATGAAAGACCTACCTGAGCATGTGGAAAAAAATTCAGCTGAGAAAATAATGCACGAGAAAGAAATAGAAATAAGAGAGCTTAAGGACATTCTTTCAAAAGCAAACTTTATTATTTCATTTTTACAGCAGGAGAATAGGTGGCTTAAGGAAAAACAACTTTTTCTCAGTAAACCTAAGGCAGATTTGGCGGCATAGGATGATAAAGGTAAGGTTGTGATAGAAGTTGATCAGTTTGAGGCCAGGGATGTTCAAGTACAGCCAAGGAGGCCAAGGACAAGAGGAATAGTAAGACAAAAAGAGTAGGTAAGTGAGCCATCTTCTCCCATAGGTCAACACGACTTTGATGACCTCATTGTAGCTGAGATTGAACAAGATAAAGAGTTTTTGATTGGCAAGCTTAATGAACACTTGGATATTCTCTCAAGGAAGTCCAACAGGAACACCAAGCTTGAGCGACACATGGCAAGGCATTACTTCACCAGGAACTAGATTTTCAGAATTAGCGTTAGAAATTTGAAAAAAAGAAAACTAAAGAAAATTGTAATCAAGCTAAATAAGAGAGACAACCTTGACTTGCTTTTTAATGAATCATTTATTGCTTAATCCATCACTGAGGAATGAAGAGGAAATATTTTTTGGAAATTTTGGGAAAATTTTGGTTATATTTGAGTTTTTGGCAATTTTGGAAATTAATGGTGCACAGAAGCACAACAATCTCACTCTCTGCTTCTTCTCAAAGCCTCCAAATTAGGTCAAATTTACATGGTTGGATATATATTAATGATTACATATCATATATGTACTTCCTTTTCCATGTCAGCTCATCACTAAGAATAAAATTTTAAAAAAGAGGTCAAAATTCATGTTTCTTCCTCCTTTTCAGCCCCCTTGTTGCGCTTCTGGAGTAGCTGTGGGAAAATCAGTTTTTAGGTGCCTTGGAGGATGAGTTTTGAATTTTTTTTAGGTTTAGATGGCTAGTAGACCTCCTGAGGTATATTCAACAACCTTCAGTTCAACAAAATGATCAAGTTAAGCCACTCAAAAATGCCCTCAAAGCGTCACGATGTGCTTCTGTCTCTCACGTTGTGCTTCTGAGAGAGCACGTCGCGCTTCTGTCAGCAAGCATAGTTTTTGTTTTTTATTATTCAAGGTCAAATTTTCATAATGTAATTTGTCTTTCTAGGTTTTCACATGATGTAATTAATTTTAATAGAGTTGGTAAATTTCAAATTGATGTAAATATATAGTCTTTAATGCTTGTAAAAGCTAGTGAAGGGCTAAATGGGGAGTTAGTTCTTAACCTCCCTAGTTTAGGTTTGGTTAGAGATATTAGTGTGATCAGTTCCTATCTTAATGGATTCAACCCCTGAGAGGGGGAACGTGGTTTTTGGTCTTTATGTAGTTGGTTTGAAGTTAGATTCAAGGTTTTTCATCAATTAATCAAAGGCTTGGAGCTTGTGTACATTATATTTTTGCGTAAATATAAAGAGAGTTGCAGCTATTATATTGGGATTCATGTGGTATGCTTCAGTAGCAGTTTTTTTCTTTTGTTTCATCATTATATTGAATGTTTAGTTTTCCTTAATCCATTAGCATGCTTTCAGTGATTATCTCATAAGGTTTTAAACAAAATTCATAGTTTATATGCTTTATTTTAATGAGGTTTTCATTTTATGTCTCTTTTCTTCTGATAAATGAACTCATAACCCTATGCTCATTTTGATCTCTCTTTATTTCTACCCTATACCACAATGAAAACTCAAAAGTGTTATTAAACATACCGACCTTGCCCCATTATATCCCTGCAACTAAATCATTTGAAACCCTCACCTAGTTCCCTAGACCTTGGAGTCTGATCTAGCAAACCATAAAAATCAAACCCTAAGTGAGCTAAATACCTAGACTAATATCAATTTCTACCTCTAGAAACCTTGTTGGTTGTGAGAGTACAGAGAGATCCCTCTCTAATTTAGTATATCTATCTACCAAGTCGAAAGTGGTCTAGGGTTACCTCCCTTAGTCTCCTTTCTCAGCCTTGGGACACTATGGAGGATAAAATTTCTGGCATTTTTGTCAGGGAACAAAAGAAAAATATTCCCTGGGATTTTTCTTACAAGTTCATTGAGATCTAGGTGTGTGGGTGACAAGTCCTAGCTTTCAAGCAAGGCTAATTCATTTTTTCAGAGCCAAAGTGAAGATTTAGAACTAGCTCCTAAGAATTTCATGAGATCCAATCTTGATCTGAATCCCCCATCACCAGTTGAAGACCCTGAAAGGATATTGAGGAAGAAAATATCTTAGCTCGAGCAAGTTGAAACAAGCACATATTCATTGGTCATATCTATACCCCTGCCTGCAGATTTGACCGCACTTGAAGACATACCTTTTAATATAAATTTTGAGCTTTCATTGTTTAAGTCTAAATCAGAATCCTATATTTCTGAAATAATTTATGATTCTGCTAAATTTGAATTCAACTTTCCAACATTAGAGTCTTAATATGTTGAATTTGATATGAAATTTTGGTCTCAATTTCATAATCTTCAGAAATTGGTCAATCACTTACAGTTTATTTCTGAAAAAACTTATATTCAATATCAAAAATAACTTTTGTTTGTTGCTTTATCTACACCTACACCTCCATCATCATCCACTTCTCATCCAATACTTCCTCCAAAATCATCTCCTTCATTAACACCCCTTATTGTTATCCCCACAAAACCTTCTGCAGAATTAATGGCCAGATTTTCCCCTTTAGTGTTGCCTCCTACACTTACTGATTTTCCTAAATGTTATGGTCAAAGACTCCCTATGTTTGATGGGACAACAGAGGCCTTAGCTCAATATCATGTAGTGAAAGTAACATATTTCATGAACTTGAAGAGATCGTCAATGATGATGCAAAAATGTGTATGATAGCCCAAATTTTTTCAGGAGATGTGAAGAAGTGGTTTCGTAGTCTAACAACACATTCAGTATCTAACCCATAGAATTTGATTGATATTTTCTTAGCCAAGTGGGAAGAAAAGAAGAATCCTCTTCAAATTCTAGCGGAATATAATTCTTTGAAAAGGAATCCAAATGAATCTATAAAAGACTTCACTGTCAGATTCAACAAGGTGTATAACTCTATGCTAAATGACATCAAACCTCCTCCTGGCTTGGCATTGCTTCATTATCCTGATTCCTTTGATCCTGACATGGCCTATCAATTAAGGGAGAGGATTCCTGCAACTCTTGAAGAGATGCAAAGTAATGATGTGAGAGATGAATCAAAATTGTTGATTAAGAAATCAAATTTCAAAACAGAAAAAGGGTCACAATCAAAGAGGAGCCATCTACTTCATCAGATGGTAAGCTGGACACTTTAATCATAACCATGGAGAATATGATGGATAGAATGACAATATCATATAAACAATCAGAAAATCACATCAGAAATCAGAATTTCAGAGGAAAACAACAACAACAACAATGTCAATTCAGAATCAAGCAAAGAGAGAAAAGAGGTCAGGACCAATAGCCATAGCAACAGATTCGTACTCCACTCTAGCAGAATTATGCACAGGTTGAAGAAGAAGAGATTTTAGAAGAAAATCATATTTTTAACAAAAACCAGCAACCCATTTTCTTAATTGAAGATGAATAATATACTCAAGAACCTGATGTTGATCAACCTGGTGATCAAAAATTTGTTCTTTCAAATGACGATATGTTAGCAGCAGAGACAGAATATTATCAAAGAGTTTTCCAAAATTCCCTTACCTCAATGCAAAGGCAATATAGTTTTAGGAACAAAAACATGCCTATCACTTCAAATCATAAGAGGAAAGAAAAGGAGCATGTTGCTACTAATCAAAGAAAGAACAATGAGGCTTCCACCAACAATTCAAAGAAAGATAGGGAAACACCAACTCTAGGAAAAAGAAAGGATATTCCCACCAAATAACAACTCGAAAGGAAGGATATCACATCTAAAGAGGTAGAAAAATATCCTAATTTGTTTAGTCTAGAGGATGAGAAAGAAAAATGAGGTCAGGAATAAAATTTCCTTCTTATTTCTTGGGAAATCCAACTTCTATATTGCTTCAATTCTTGAGCAATCTATGTGGATTCCATCCTTTGATATAGTATTCCCAAGTACACTAATTTTCAAACATGGAGTTGATATAATATGTACTGGGTTTGAAAAAGAATTTAGTTTCAGTTGTTATGTTGGAGAATCTTAGATATGATGTGGTTTTTCAGTGAAGGAAATGTGTTCCTTCGTTACAAAGCCACAGGATAGGTAAAGGAGATTAGGGTTCATGTGAAGAACCTCTACAAACTTGATATATATGCTTGCGCAACATTGAGTAGTAAAGTAGATGAGGTGGTGAGCCGAGACACCGGTGAGTTATGGCATAGGAGGTTGATTCATCTACACCACATTGCTTTGAGGATCATGCAACATATTTCTACAAGGCATCCAATGGGTACACTTGCGCAGAGAGACACATGCAAGGGTTGTACTATGGGGAAGTATACAAAGGCCACCTTTCATGAGAAGGAGAACCGATTAGCGGAAATCCTTGAGAGAGTTCACTCAGACGTGTGTGGACCATTCTCAACTACTTACACAACAAAGTACAGGTATTATGTGATTTTTGTTGATGACTTTTCTAGAAAGTGTTGGATTTTCTTCATGCAAAAGAAAGAATAGACGTTCTCCAAGTTTTGTGAGTTAAAATAACTGGTAGAGAAAGATAAAAGGAAGAATGTGAGGCTCTAAGGAGTGAAAATAGTGGTGATTATATCTCTAATGAACTCAAGAACTTATGTGCCAAAGAAGGAATTCAAAGAGAATTGATTGCACCTCATAACCCACAACAGAATGGGGTTGGCTAAAGAATGAACAAAACAATTGTGGGAGCAGCATGAGCTATGTTACATTATCAAGGCCTATCGTTGCATCTGTGGGCATAGGCATGCAACACAATGATATTTTTACAGAACCGTAGTCCTCATCGGATACTTGGCATGAGTAAACCATAGGAGGATTTTTCAGGTAAGAAACCAGATGTTTCATATTTAAAATTTTGGCTCATCTGTCTATTTCCATGTGACCAAAGATGCCAGGAAGAAGCTAGAACCAACATCATAGGTTGGGATATTTTTGGGGTACGAAAATACTTCCCACAACTATCAGGTGTATTTTCCAGCACACAGGATGACAGTTGTCAGGAGAGATGTGAAATTTGATGAGCGAAAAGCCACGAGATTGTCCCTTGAGAGGGATCTTAACTTGCATGCAGAAGAGGAAATATTAATTCCAAAGGATGAACCTTAGGATGTGGAGCATCCACAAGCAAAGGAACAGAGAGTGGTAGAAACCACTCATGCAGAGCCATCCTCCAGAAGTGGTAGGAAACGCACTAGAGAGGTTGATAGATTGGTGCTAGATGCGATAGAGAATGTAGGTGCACCTACATCGCAACACAGGCAGAGAAGGTCCCTAGATAGTTATATGAGATACATGGCTCTTATGAGTGAATGTATTATGACAGAACCATCCTCTTTTGAGGAAGCAGTGTAGTAGTCGGTATGGGTTGATGCCATGGTTGAAGAGTATGACTCCATTATTAGAAACAGTGCATGGGAAGTGGTCCCAAGACCAGTGGAGAAGTCAGTGGTTGGATCTAGGTGGATCTATAAGGTGAAGCAAGAAGTAGATGGGAGTATAGAGAAATCCAAGGCTAGATTCGTGGCTAGATGATTCTCACAGATAGAGGGGATTGACTATGAGGATACTTTTGCACCTGTTTCAAGGTACTCATCGATTAGATCCATTCTTGCACTCTCAGCACAAATGGGATGGAAGATACATCATATGGATGTAAATACATACTTTCCCAATGTAATTATTGAGGAAGAAGTGTAAATTGAGCATCCATAAGGTTTTGAGACCTTAGACAAGGATTTCTATGTGTGCAGACTCAAGAGAGAACTATATGGGTTGAAGCAAGCACCTCATGCTTGGTACACTAGGAATGATAGTTATTTCACCGGGTTGGGCTTCAAAAAGAGTGAAGGGATGCAAACCTATATCATATTGTGGTTTATGGTAAGCTTTTGATTATTTTAATTTATATATATGATCTGATACTGACAAGTGATGAGCAGCTCATAACTTCTTGCAAAGAGAACCTTGCAAGAGAATTTGAGATGAAGGACATGGGTCTCTTGCATTATTTCCTTGGCTTGGAAATATGGCAAAGAGATGGGGAGCTATTTGTATCTCAAGGAAATTATGCCAAGGAGATTCTAAGGAAGTTCCACATGGAGGGAAGCAAACCCATGGAGAGTCCTCTTGCAAGAAACTAGAGGAAGGAGGATGCTACTTCAGGTGAGGTAGTGGATGCTTATGTTTATAGGCAGCTTGTGGGTTCACTTATGTATTTGGTGAACACACAACCAGACATATGCTACGCAGTTAACCTCTTATTAAAGCTATGGTTAAGCCTACTGTTAGTATGAAATATTAACGCAAGTGTATGAAAATATATCACTTTAGCTGCACATGAAAAACAACCCTAAAAACAAATGTGGCTATTCAAATTCTTATATCTTCAATAGAAAGTCCAAAAAAATACAAAATAAACCCAGATCTATGCAAATAAAGCAGCTAAACAAAAAAATTAAATATGAGTTTCTCCAAAATATCCAATGGACAAGACAAGAATTATAAATATTTTTTTGTATTATGTAACACCTGGGAAGGGAACATAGTGATTCCACCTCAATGAGATGGGTTCTTGGTTGTCCTCAAACGCTTCAGCTGCATATTTTCTCTTTCAATGGTTGTAGAATACCCAAGACGTGTAGAACTCAAAGGGATCTCAATAAGCAAAAGAAAATAAAAATGAATCAAAGATAGACAATGATAAGAGGATCAAAGTTTGACCAAGATAAAAGTATCTAAGGTAGGGAATGAATGGAAAACCCTCCTATTTATAATAAATATTGATTTATCCTTGATAATGGTGCATAATAAAATATTATGAACCAAAATCTAGATCTAACTATTTGGAATATTTTATTATATTTTGTTGGAGGGAAAAGGAATTGAAATTGGTTAAATCCCTTTATTTAGAAATAATAAACAAACAAAATATTTATTTATCATTTCGAGGATGAGATCAAGGAATAATTAAACAAATAATGATTTATTTTATTATTTCTAAATGATTTAGTCAAATTTAACAAGGAACATTAATTAAATAATGATCTAATTAATTATTCCTAGAGAATAATAAGATAAATAATGATTTATCTAATTATTTCTCATTAATTGGGTTAAAAATGACCAGGAATATAATTAAACATAGGTTTAATTAATTATTCCTAGATGAAAATCAAATAAATAAGGATTTATTTAAGTATTCCTCATGGTGTTTTCTATTTTGGACCAGAAATAACTTAATAAACTATGGTTTATTAAATTATTTCTTAGTGAAATAATTTTTACTATGGTAAAATTGGTCTTACATGAAGTATTTTGATCCATATAATTATACATGGTTAGATGACCAAAAATTTGTGTTATAGATTTCCCCCCAACGTGCAAGCGTTAGGAGCTAATCGTATGACCGAAGAACATTGTAAGAACACAAACACTAGACATTGAAGGGGAGTCATAGAGAGAGAGATACGTAGGTGAAGCGAAGCAAGAGAGGATAATAACCCTGAGGGGGCGAGACCAACAACTGTAAGTCTCCTTTAATGGTTGAGTACCTGTATACAATGAGGCGGGGGAGGCATACCTATGCCCGCCGAGATAACAAAGTACAAAGAATAATGGTTCACCCAGTAAATGAAACTGAGCTATGAAGTACATGATATGATGGCATAAACATGGGACAGAGAAAAACATAATGAATCCCACATACATACTACACCTTGGACAATATCTAGGATTGAATACAATAATAGCTGAGTACATGAGATATAATAACAACCAAAGAAGCCCTGATAAATAGGAAAGGGCTCTGAAAATATGAATGGATAATCTAAGTGATACATGCATGCTAGAGGAACTACAAGCGGCTGGGGCCGAACCCATCAAATCTGCAGAGCTGCATATGAGGTTGTAGAAGAGAATAATATCATCCAGGCATGTGTGGGGATACCTTAATGGCCACCCCCTCATGAGGTCTGAAACATCTCACACACACCCAGGAATCACTAGATCAATCTATTGGATCGCCAAACTATCGAGTATATGAATCTCAGTCATGCTGAAGTAGAGAGGATGAGAAACAATCAAGTCAAAGGGAAATAAGGAGTCCCTTTGCATGATCCGAGGCACCGAAAAATGATGGAAGTTGGAACCAAGATACACCGCCCTCTAGACCTGTCTTCTAGAATGAATGTGCTGATGTCGACAGAAGAGGTCCTCCATAGGAGAGGCAATGAGGGTCCTCAACTAAGTCATGAGAAAATATAGTAGAGTGACTGATGGACTGACACCAGAGATAATGATTGAATGGAGGGATACTAAGTACAAATAGATGAATTCCCTTGTCAGAGCATAAAAATCATGGATGAACTTACAACAACTGACTCAACTCCTAAGGGGATGGGGGATAGTGGGAGTGGAGGCCAAAAAGGGCTACACAAGAGAGGGACACGGCATTAATGGATGGAATATTGTAATAGGAGGAAAATGGAACTTGGTACAGACTCCATGAATGTGATGATGACTCGACTTGGATGCTCTGAACAAGGGTGACTCGATGATGCTGCCACACAGAATAGGCCTGGTGGGGACCAGTAAATCAGGAGCAGAAGATGGTTACTCATGATGAAAATCGACACAAGTTTCAACAAGTATGAAGGCTAAGTGGTGCCCCTAGTACAAGTGCATAAATTCTATTTTGAGAGGTGGCGAAGTGACCCTTCTAAGGCTTCTGGGTGAAGTATCAAATCACCAAAAATGAACGAATACCCATTTTAGAGCTCGGTGAGTGTTTTCAAACGGTGTTGATGGTTCATCAAACAGGGCTACCATTTGTTCACAGTTAGTGAAAGAAAAATTAGGGTGTTTTCTGTTAATAGGGGAAGGCCCTAAATCTTGTGACAATCGTGGCAGACAAACCAACCATTGGAAATAAGATCCGCAAATTTCAGGAAGTTTTCCTTACTTGTCTAAAAGGTGGCCTTAATGCTTCTTGGAAGAATGGTTCTTGGTGAAGAATCAAGGTAAGAAAGGAATACATGAATGAGCTACTAAAGAAGGTCTAAAATCATCCCCACCTACCAAGTCAAACATGAGGACTAAGTGGTAAGTATGGTATCACATAAAGTAGAATATTTGAAGATATGGTACAAAGCATCTACAATATATGGCTCGCCAGAGAGGTCATTAGGTCAAACTATCCAAGGAATGGGATGATAATCAACCATACCTAGACCGACAAGGTTTAGGCCGAGACTTATGAAAATCAAGTGAGAAGGTGGCCAGGGGTGCTATCATACCCCCAAGAATGGGATACTGCCCCCAAGCATATGTGGTGGGGGAAGTGATCTGGTATGTGAAGGTGGGAATGATGCCCCTAGCTAGAGGTTAGTGAACAAAAATTTCTAATGGATTGCGTTGGTGATGTAAGATGAAGGAATTATTAAGTGAATCATCCCTAAAGCGACCTAAAGTGATGTGAGGCTCTAGAGTTTCTTCTAAATAGGGAATAATAATGGTACTAGAGTCGAGAATACCAGATGCACAAGGAGGGTTGTGGATAATTTCTTCTTGTTAAGGCTAGGAGGAACATTTCCTGGTTGAAAAGGAGTGGAAGAGACACCAACAGAAGAGGAGGGTCCTTCAAATGAAGTCCCTACGGGCTCCATCGAGTGACCACCAGCAATTTGTAGAGGCTTGGGCTACTGGGTGGTTGTACCGGACCACTTATGGTTAGTCTGAGACGATTGCATCATGTAAACATTCGATGAGTTGGGATCCGCTATATGAGGAGGGGTACCAAGGAATGCACCAAGTAATGTGGAATATTTTAGACTCCAGGTGAAACATTGGTAAATGGTGTGATTGTTTTTTATCAGCCACCGAAGAGATGAGAGACTCAGGAGAGATCTAATAATTTAGTTCGTAATATGTCAACTGATCTATGGTGACAATGTTTCCATTGTGAGGAAATCACATCTTACAGTGAACTGCAAATGTGACAGCAGAAATCGCATAGGTGTAGCTACGACCCAATAGGATGTTTTAATCCAAAGGGGCATCAATGAATTCGATGTCAATGGAAACAATCTTGACCACAAGAGTAATAGGACAATTGCGGAACATGTCAAGGGGCTGAGAAGAGTGACCATCCCAAGCACGCAAAGTGATAGTGGATGGGACTAACTTAGGTGATCCAAGTTTCTTCCAAAAAAAGGCAGATATCACATAGGTGTATGCCCCCTTGTCAATGATACAATGCGAAACATGGTCATTCCATATCTTGATAGATATTTGGAAGGTGACAAATGAAGGCAAGGGGGGATGATATGATTTTCCAACATCAAAGACGATCAAATGATCATCTGAAGGATCCACAATTCCCAGATAAAATAATAGAACTTTACGTTGTGAAGGGCATGACTAGAGTACTTCTAGCATTGACATAGCTACATGAGATTATGTTAAGTAATCTATTATGTTGTATTTATGGATGAATTTGGAGGAAGCAGTTTTTCAGTGTAATGGCCCTTTGGGGATCTTGAGAAGGACATCTGCACGTGGCTGAGGGATCTGTAAAGGGGCATTCGATGTCAAACTAGACTCTGTGCAAGTAGTGGTTTGAGGCTCGGTTGCAGAGGAAGCAGGTGGCTTTCCATATTTGATCTAGGTGGATATTGGTGGCCACCCGCCTATTCCACTTGGGGCCCCACCATTGTCCCTTTTAGTTTTTTAGTTTCGGCATGACTTACTATTTTTAGCAGTTTTTCTGGCCCTGAACTTCCGGAATCGTTTTGAGGCCCTAAGCGACGTTTTTTGGGAAACCCAGGAGCAACATGGGTGCATGGACTGATTTTTCTCACATCAAAAGTTATATTCCTCAGATATATCTTTCTAATGAGGTATTGAGTGCATCAAATGGAGATCGTATGCCAAAGTTATGTCCCCGAGAGTTGAAACATAAATTTACCCAAACGGGGCCCATAGTTTTGGAGCTTCATCTCCTAGGGTTAGGGTTTTGGATGTTTAGGGTTTTTCATTGTTTATAACTAATAAATGGGCCCTCAAACCTCATTGTAAAATATTTCAAAGGCATGTATGCACCACATCTCTTCTTAGAGATAAGTTGCTAGCGCCCTAGCTAGTTTATTTCCATTCTGTCTGTAAGAAAATTTCAATTCTTTGATATTAATGAAATGAAGTGTTATTTCCACTGAATATTTGTATTTATGGTTATATTTTTATTCTATTTGATTCCCGCATAAATCTGGATCAATATTGGCGTGACCGAGTTTGAAGGTTGAAATATGCGGTATTAACCACGTCATAATTCATCATTAGAATCTGGTAGTTAGAGGTACGAGACTAAGAGGTTTGAGGGGCAGCCTTACCTTAAAAGGGTTGAGCAACCACATACCCTTGCTGAGGCAAGGGATCAGTAAAAACAATCAATTGAATAGGTGCATCATTTGGAGGAGATGAAAATAAGGCTTTATGTCCTCTAGACGTTGCTTGTGGTTCCCACAACTGATGCATTTAGGGTAAAATGGGACAATCGTGAGTATAATGGCCATGCACACCACAACAAGACACTAGTACATTTGGCGGAAATTCTGACACTTTTGACCAAATGTTGGAAATTTCCCCAAAATTTATCAATTTTTCAAATCCCGCCCACAGCTGTTGCTATACCGATGTTTGGAGACAAGTGTCAGTATTGCGACACATAGAAGTTAGTGTCGGTCTTGCGACGTTTGTAGCAAAACGTCAGAATTGTGACAGTTTGGGAAAAAGCATCGGAATTGCGATGGATTAGAGCTATGTGTCGCTATTGCGACATCTGGAGGAAAACATTTTTATTGCGACAGTTTGGGCAAAAGTGTCGATATTGCGACATTTTGGGAATGATCGTTGCTATTGCGACACTTTGGGCTAAGTGTCACTCTTGCGATGTTTTGGGCTAAGTGTCGCTCTTGCAACAGTTTGGGCTAAGTTTCGTTATTGTGATGGTTTGTAAATTAATTTCTTTGGCCTCTCCTTTAATAAATAATAATCTAACTTGGGTCCCCTTTTTGAATGGTTGGAGCAACATAATAAGATATCTTTAGTTGACATATCACATTGTGATGAAGATGGAAGGTGGTTATGATGGGACTTCTAAGGAGTTTCATAAAATATTAAAGACGTGATATGCTTACTCCTTGGTTCACTTTTAATGTGTGCCCCCCCACCACGGTCGGGCACGTCGTGTCGTGCAGTTTGAGGTCGCCCGACCGGGCGCGTTCAGGTCAGGCCATTTCATTTGAGGGTGCCCGTATCAATTTTTCTAAGTTGTGACTGCCCGAGTGCCTTGTGCATGTTCGGGTGGCCCGTTTTCCGTTTTCTCCCTTGTGGCATCGTTTGCTCGGGCGTGCTGTATTGCCGCACCGTGTGAGGTCACCCGACCGAGCGCGTTCGGGTTGGGCCGTTTCGTTCGAGGGTGCCCGTATCAGTTTTGCTAAGTTGTGACCGCCCGGGTCCCTTGTGCACGTTCGGGTGTCCCATTTTCCGTTTTCTCCCTTGTGGCATCATTCGGTTGAGCATGTCATGTCGCGCTGTGTGAGGTCACCCAACCGGGCACGTTCGGCTCGGGTTGGGCCATTTCATTTGAGGGCGCGCGTATCAGTTTTGCTAAGTTGTGACTGCTCGGGTGCCTTGTGCATGTTCGGGTGGCCCATTTGCCATTTTCTCCCTTGTGTAATCGTTCGGTCGAGCACACCGTGTCGCGCCATGTGAGGTTTCCTGACTGGGTGCGTTCAGGTCGGGCTGTTTCGTTCGAGGGCACCCGTATCAGTTTTGCTAAGTTGTGACTGCCCGGGTGCCTTGTGCACATTCGGGTGGCCCGTTTTCCATTTTCTCCCTTCTGGCATTGTTCGGTTGGGCGCGCCATGTCGCGCCATGTGAGGCCGCCCGACCAGGCACGTTCAGGTTGGACCATTTCGTTTGAGGGCACCCATATCAGTTTTGCAAAATTGTGACCACCCAGGTGCCTTGTGCACATTCAGGCAGCCCATTTTCCGTTTGCTCCCTTGTGGCATTGTTCAGTCAGGCATGGCGTGTTGCACTGTGTGAGGTCGCCCGACCGGGCACATTCAGGTTGGGCCGTTTCATTTGAGGGTGCCCATATCAGTTTTCCTAAGTTGTGACCGCCCGAGTGCCTTGTGCACGTTCGAGTGGCCTATTTTCCATTTTCTCCCTTGTGGCATTTTTCGATCGGGCGCGTCCTGTCGCACTGTACTATGAGGTCTCCCAACCAAGCATGTTCGGGTCGAGCCATTTCGTTTGAGGGCGCCCGTATCAATTTTTCTAAGTTGTGACGGCCCAGGTGCCTTGTGCACATTTGGGCTGCCCATTTGTCATTTGCTCCCTTGTGGCATTATTCGGTCGGGCGCGTCGTGTCGCGTCGTGTGAGGTCGCCTGACCGAGCACGTTTGGGTCAAGTAAGGCCGTTTCGTTCGAGGTCACCCGTATCAGTTTTGCTAAGTTATGACCGACCAGGTGCCTTGTGCATGTTTGGGCGGCCCGTTTTCCATTTTCTCCCTTGTGGCATCGTTTGGTCGGGTGCGTCGTGTCGCGCCGTGTGAGGTTGCCCAACCGGGCGCGTTCAGGTCAGGTTGTTTCGTTGGAGGGCACCCATATCATTTTTGCTAAGTTGTGACCGCCCGAGTGCCTTGTGCATGTTCGGGTGGCCCGTTTGCCATTTTCTCCCTTGTGGCATCATTCGGTCGGGTGCGCCATATTGTCGCACCGTGTGAGGTCGCCCGACCGGGCGTGTTCGGGTTGGGCCATTTTGTTTGAGGGTGCCTGTATCATTTTTGCTAAGTTTTGACTGCCTGGGTCCCTTGTGCACATTCGGGTGGCAAGTTTTCCATTTGATACCTTGTATCATCGTTTGGTCGGGCGCTCCGTGTTGCATTGTGTGAGGTTGCCTTACCGGGCGCGTTCGGGTCGGGTCAGATCGTTTAGTTCGAGGGCGCCCGTATCAGTTTTGCTAATTTGTGACCGCCAGGGAGCCTTATGCACGTTCGAGCGGACCATTTGACATTTTCTCCCTTGTGGCATCATTCGGTCGAGCGCATCATACTGTCGCACCGTGTGAGGTCGTTCGACCAGGCACGTTCAGGTCGGGCCGTTTCGTTCGAGGGTGCTCGTATCAGTTTTTCTAAGTTGTGACTGCCTGGGTCCCTTGTGCACATCTGGGTGGCCCATTTTCCATTTTCTCCCTTGTGGCATCATTCGGTCAGGTGCGTCGTGTTGTGCCATGTGAGGTCGCTCAACCGAGCGCGTTCGGGTCGAGTCGGGTTATTTCGTTCGAGGGCGCCCGTATCAGTTTTGCTAAGTTGTGACAGCCTGAGTTCCTTGTGCACATTCAGGTGGCCCATTTTCCGTTTGCTCCCTTGTAGCATCATTCGGTCAGGTGCGCCGTGTTGCACCGTGTGAGGTTGCCCGACTGAGCACGTTCAAGTCGGGTCGTTTCGTTCGAGGGCACCCGTATCAGTTTTGCTAAGTTGTGACCGCCCAGGTGCCTTTTGCAAGTTCGGGTGACCCATTTTCCATTTTCTCCCTTGTGGCATCATTCAGTCGGGTGCACCATACTGTCGCACTGTGTGAGGTCACCCGACTAGGCGCGTTCGGGTCGAGCCGTTTCATTCGAGGGTGCCCGTATCAGTTTTTCTAAGTTGTGACCACCTGGGTCCCTTATGCACATTCGGGTGGCCCATTTTCCATTTTCTCCCTTGTGGCATTGTTCGGTCGAGTGCGTCGTCTCGCGCCGTGTGAGGTCGCCTGACAAGGCGTGTTCAGGTCGGGTCATTTTGTTCGAGGGTGCCAATATCAGTTTTGCTAAGTTGTGACCACCCAGGTGCCTTATGCATGTTCGAGTGGCCCGTTTGCCATTTTCTCCCTTGTGGCATCGTTCGGTCGGGCGCGTTGTGTCGTGTCATGTGAGGTCGCCCGACTGAGTGCGTTCAAGTCAGGCCATTTCGTTCAAGGGCACTCGTATCAGTTTTGCTAAGTTGTGACCACCAGGGTGCCTTGTGCACGTTCAGGTGGCTCGTTTTTCGTTTTCTCCCTTGTGGCATCATTTGGTCGGGTGCGTCGTGTCACGACGTACTGTGAGGTCGCCCAACCGGGTGCATTCGAGTCGGGCCATTTCGTTTGATGGCTCCCGTATCAATTTTGCTAAGTTGTGACCGCCCGGGTGCCTTGTACACATTCAGGTAGCCTATTTTCCATTTTCTCCCTTGTGGCATCGTTCGGTCAGGCGTGCCGTGTCGCGCCATGTGAGGTCGCCCGACCAGGCGCGTTCAGGTTGGGTCGTTTCGTTCGAGGGCGCCCGTATCAATTTTGCTAAGTTGTGACTGCCTGGCTGCTTTGTGCACGTTCGGGTGGTCCGTTTTCCGTTTTCTCCCTTGTGGCATCATTCGGTCGGGCGTTCCATGTCGCACCATACTATGAGGTCGCCTGACCGGGTGCATTCCGGTCGGGCCATTTTGTTCAAGGGTGCTCGTATCAGTTTTGCTAAGTTGTGACTGCCCGGGTCCCCTGTGCATGTTCGGGTGGCCCATTTGTCGTTTTGTCCCTTATGGCATCGTTCGATCGAGCGTGCCGTGTGAGGTCGCCCGACCGGGCGCGTTCAGGTCGGGTCGTTTCAATTGAGGGCACCCATATCAATTTTGCTAAGTTGTGAATGCCCGGGTGCCTTGCGCACGTTTGGGCGGCCCGTTTGTCATTTGCTTCCTTGTGGCATCGTTCGGTCGGGCACGTCATGTCGTGCCATGTGAGGTCGCTCGACCGGGCGCGTTTAGGTCAGGTTGTTTCATTCGAGGGCACCCGTATCAGTTTTGCAAAGTTGTGACCGCCTAGGTGCCTTGTGCATGTTCAGGTGGCCCATTTGTCATTTTCTCCCTTGTGGCATCATTCAGTCGAGCATGCCGTGTCGCGTCATGTGAGGTTGCCCAAATAGGCACGTTCGGGTCGGGTCATGCCGTTTCGTTTGAGGGTGCCCTTATCAGTTTTGCTAAGTTATGACCGCCCGGGTGCCTTGTGCACATTCAGGTGGCCCGTTTGCCATTTTCTCCCCTGTGGCATCGTTCAGTCGGGTGCGTTGTGTCGCGCTATGCGAGGTCGCCTAACCAGGTGCATTTGGTTCGGGTCATTTCGTTTGAGGGCGCCCGTATCAGTTTTTCCAATTGATTCCGATCCCATAGGTGAGGGGGAATGAACAACAAAAAACTATGCTGGTTATCCAATCAAGGAAGGGATTATCTACTGACATATCATGAACTGATACCCCTGACCCATCAGTGTTGGACTAATCTCGATTTGATGCTCCCCTCATTCTAGCCATCTTCTATTTTCTGGCAGTACCTTATGCATCCCTTGCCGCAAACCGATCCCCAGCTAAGATGGGATACAATCCAGCAGCTTTCACCATGCTCTATCCCATGTCGTAAATGGATGCCCTTTCCTCAACATTCGATACGAATCTGTCATCTCCTTCCTCTACCGATTGAAGGGCTAAGCCTTTACCTTTATCTTCCCTTCTAATTCTATAATAGTGTCATAGTGATGCCAGCCAACTTATATGGAAAGCCTTCCTAACAAAAAATACTTGTGACCTGGCTGAAGACATAGAATTTGTAATGACCATTCTCTTCCCATAACCCCCAAGCCCCTAATCCCTAATCCCTTAATCACTAAATCATTATTCACGTAACCCCTAACTATACCTAAATCCCCTAACCCCTAAGCCCCCAAACCCTAATCCCTTAACCCATTTAATCCCTAATCCCTAAACCCCTAACCCATTTAACCCCCTAAACTCTAAACCTATAACCCCTTAACCCCTAACCCATTAAACCCTAATTCCCAACCCCTAACCAATTTAACCCCCTAAACCATAAACCTATAACCCCTTAACACGTTAAGTTCAGGTCATTTTGGTTGAGTGCGCTTGCCCAAACATGTTCGGGTCAGGCCCCATAAGCCCCCAATCCCTAATCCTTTAACTAATAACTCATTATTCGACCCCTAACCCCTAAATGCACCTAAATCCCCTAACCCCTAACCCCCAATCCCCTAAGCCCTCCAAATTCGAATCTTTGAAGAAGTAATTGTTTTCTTACTTCTATCTAATTCACTATATACTCAGATAACTTGTAGCCATATCACATAGGCCCCATTCACTTACGAAGGTTCCCCAAACTCTGCCCCCCATTTGGTTGATCTTGCTCAGCTTGAAAATTTTTAATTTTCATTGATGATTGATTTTCCTCTCAGCCCTTGATCTGCTAGGGGCCGGTTACCTTGATATTAACGGTGGTGTATTCATACTCCTTCTGAATAACCAATAAAGGGTCAAGGAAATTGACCAATATGTTGTCAAGTTTTATGTTATCCATCTCTGGTGCAAGCTGCTTTTTAGCTATCTCCACTGCTTTTGATCTCAATTTTTCCAATTTCTTCCTTCTCTCATATTATACCTGAGCCTTTTCCTTTCTCTTCCCTTCTAATTCCGTAATAGGTCATAGTGATGCCAGCCAACTTCTTCGGAAAGCCTTCCTAGCAGACAATACTTGTGACTTGGCTGAAGACAGAGCATCTGGAATGACCATTCTCTTCCCCTAACCCATAAGCCCCTAATCCCTAATCCCTTAACCACTAAATCATTATTCACCTAACCCCTAACTACGCCTAAATCCCCTAACCCCTAAGCCCCCAATCCCTAATCCCTTAACCCATTTAATCCCTAATCCCTAAAACCCTAACCCATTTAACCCACTAAACCCTAAACCTATAACCCCTTAACCCCTAACCCATTAAACCCTAATTTCCAACCCCTAACATATTTAACCCCCTAAACCATAAACCTATAACCCCTTAACATGTTTGGGTCGGGTCTTTTCGGTTGAGTGTGCCCACCCAAACGCATTCGAGTCGGCCCCCCTAAGCCCCCAATCCCTAATCCCTTAACTACTAACTCATTATTCGATCCCTAACCCCTAAATGTACCTAAATCCCCTAACCCCTAACCCCCAATCCCCTAAGCCCTCCAAATTTGAATTAGCTTTGAAGAAGTAATTGTTTTCTTACTTATGTCTAATTCACTATATACTCAGATAACTCGTAGCCATATCACATAGGCCCCATTCACTTACGAAGGTTCCCCAAACTCTGCCCCCAATTTGGTTGATCTTGCTCAACTTGAAATTTTTGAATTTTCATTGATAATTGATTTTTCTCTTAGCCCTTGATCTGCTAGGGGCCAGTTACCTTGATATTAACGGTGGTGTATTCATATTCCTTATGAATAACCAATAAAGGGTCAAGGAAATTGACCAATATTTTGTCAAGTTTTATCTTATCCATCTCTAGGGCAAGCTACTTTTCAGCTAACTCCATTTCTTTTGATCTCAATTTTGCCAATTTCTTCCTTCTCTCATATGATACCTGAGCCTTTTCCTTTCTCTTCCCTTATAATTCCCTAATAGTGTCATAGTGATGCCAACCAACTTCTTTGGAAATCCTTCCTAGCAAACAATACTTGTGACCTAGCACCTAAATCCCCTAACCCCTAACCCCCAATCCCTAAACCCTTAACCACTAAATCATTATGATCTTCGTAACCCCAATCCCTAATCCCTTAACCACTACTAAATCATTACTCCCCTAACCACTAAATGTACCTAGATCCCTTAACCCCTAAGCCCCCAATCCCTAACCCCTTAACCTGCACTAACTCATTATTCTAGTCCTAACCCCTAACCGCTAAACCCTAAACCTCTAACCCCTAATCTCCTATTCATCGAACCCCTAAGCCCCTAAAAACTATGCCATGAAAACCCTCCAAAAATTCTTAAATGATGGGAATTCCTATTCAATGTGCGTGAAGCTAGTCATGGAATGTGACAAGTCATCCAAGATACATCCAAATATTTGATTTGTGCCTTGGGGAATGTGAAATAACGGGTAAGATACAATCATTGGTGAGAAAATCATTGGTTCGAAACTATGTGGGAAAAATTCCAGTCAAGCTAAGGGATGGTGTGGCCTAGGTTGGATGCGATCCCTAGGTGATTTTGACGGCTTAAAAGCCCTTGGTTCATGGCTACTCAAATCACATGTTAGGCATGCAACTCATCTCAAAACTCACATTACCTAACAAAATAAAAGTAATGGATTAATGCACAACTTATTTATTTCCTAAGCATATGTCTAGGTATGTTGACATAATTTATTTACTTATTCATTAGGAATAACATATAATGGTTCAATATATGGAACATTAGAATTTTAAATATGAATATTTGTATTTTCAAAAGTTTGCATATAATGATTATAATATGCACTAAAAAATTTGTGTGACATATCATTATGTATATTATTATTATCATTCATACAATACAACCCTTCCGCTCATTATCTATATTATTATATCATTATGTATATTATTATCATTCATATATTATTATTATTATTAGATTTTATATCTATTCAAATTTTTTTCCCGCTCTGCTTGTTCCATCTATTCAAATTTTCTTAATCGATCTATTCAATTTTTTTTCCCGTTGTGCACTTGTTCGACCTTTATGCCTTCTTTCCCATGATTCCATTCTTCCCTATGATGCTTTCTTTTTTCCAGATTCTTGCAGAAGAATGGACACTCAAAACCCTAAAGCAGCCACAGTCCATTAACAACTTGAAAGCCATAGTAAATGGTGGAGATATTTTGAGTTTTGCCGATGTTCAGAAATCTGTGGGAGATCTGAAGAGAAATCGATCGTGGAAGAATGATCTCTTCTTCTGGAAGAATCAGATTGGTATTTACCTTGTTTTAACCCATCAAATTCGCTATTTTCTTCTACGCTATCTTGGTTATGAGATATAGATGGTTGTAGGTCTGAATTTCTGCACTCTATCTTTTGTGGGTCTGTTCAAATTATATCTTTTATTTTAAGTTGAACTGCTTCACATAATCAGTTGGAAGTAAAATCTGACCCAGATACAATCATGTCCTCCGATCCAGAAGCAATCATCTCCTCTGATCCAGAAACAACCAATCTGCGGAAGATCAATCCCCAGAAATGCCAATAGTGCCATATTTTGTATCACTGACCGAGGAACAACAAACTCTATTAAGAAAGGAGGCATTCACTCGTATAATTGAAACCTACAGGCAAGCTGATGGTGCAAGGGGTAGGTATTTTCGATGTTCACTGCTTGCATGATTGATTGCTTAGGTATATGCTCATAAATTTTTTTATCAATAGTATGTATGAACTGCTTTAGAGATATTGGAGTCTGAATTTGCCTCGTCATCAATGTTTGGCTTTAAGGATTGCATTCTGAACTTTGAAAAGCCTCTTTATAAAGGTGGTTTTTTTATCAAGTCAAGACATCATTTCCCCATTACTGTTTTATATTAAATTTCTTCTATGATTGAGAAAATTTGCAAGGTTGAATGTTATAATTTATTATTCATAAGTGTCAAAAAGTTGTTATTTTATGTGGAGACAAGATAAAGCTTGGATAGGATACACAAAACACTCACAACAGATGAATATAGAATTTTTGACAAAAAATATTTCCAGAAATAGTGTTTAGACATATTTCCATTCAAAGATGGAATCCTTGGAAATGTTTCCTGTGCAACATCTGTCACATATTAATTGAGTTGATTTGTGTGCATGATTTTTCATTTTTTCTTTTTCACATTGGATTCTTGTGACTTGAAATATTTATGCTCTACGTACAACCATGATGAACTTTTCTAATGTGGTTTGAGCTAGGTATAGAGATTCATGTCCTACTGCAAAAAAAGTTTGATTGTTTAATATGTTACAATAATCTGATCAAATATTATCCCATCAGATTCAATTTTTCTAGTGTGTAGTTCAAGATGTAGGAAACACGGGTGTTTAGTTGCCTGGTTGTGGTAATTTTTTGGGCTCCTTTTCAAATTCAGGACAATAAAATGTGACAAATTTTGTTATTGAAGCATACTAAGGAAAACACTAATACGGTAATACCTCCTCTACAAATGAAAAGTGATTCTTCAACAAATTAGTGTCTACTGCCTCACATTAACATAGTAGTCAAGCAAGGGTGTCTACTGCCTCACATTATTTGGACTTCATATTTATGGATAAGAGTTTCTCATTTCAAAATCCATGGGTGGTAAAGGTGGAGGCCCTCTATGGGATCTCCATTTCACTATTTTTTGATAACACTATCCTTCTATTTCACGAATCCAAAAACAAAAGTACATTTTGAGCTCATTCTGGGATGAACATGGTCTTCAAGTCCACATTGAAAACACAAAAGCATGTAAGTAATCTCACCTTCTTTTCAAGGATAGCAAGTAGAAATGGTGACATCCTAGTCTTTCCTTTGAATGCTATTATTTGGTTCATCTTTTAACTTGTTTTCAACATTTGTATCAATGTTGAATAAAGGATTGCAACATTAACAACCTTGGAGAGATGATGTTTCCAACTTTAGTTTTAGGATATTCATGTTAAGTTCTGGCTTCTTGACACCATGGTGATTCATTCTCTCCTTGTTTGCATGGTTTGGAGTTTGGAGCCCATACCTACAAAAAACAAGTTGCGACTCAATAGAGAGAGGTTACTCATTGCTATTCTCTCATTTATGGGAAACGTTGTTGTAATATGGCCCACTTAAATTGCAAGGCCATTACCTTTTCCTCGTGAAATCATCCTCCATATCCCGAAGGTTGAAATAGAATATTGCAACATACACTACTTCATTTTTATTTTGTTACTTTTGTAGGACATTAATAAACCATTGAAAATCCGAGACTTCTCACCTGGTTAACAACTCTAAGGTAACAATAGATATGTTATGAAATATTTCTATGTGTTTCTTGTCTTAAAGAGAAGAACATATTCACTACTAGTTCCACCTATTGAAGATCCAAGATCTGTGTTTCTGCAGATCCAGGTTGTTGGCATGGGGATCAAACCCAGGGTTCAAGCTCCCTAGCCAACAAAACCGCATAAGCATTGACACTTTCAATCTCCAAAGGCTGGAGAAGGTCTCACCCGAGACACTTACAAGAATTGCAGAACCATCTGATGATGATTCTGTGTAAAGGATGAAGCACTCTAGATTCTATAATGTAAAAAATAAAACCGTTATCTTGCTATATCCTGGGAAATCCCAACACAAGGTCCAATTCCATAGTGATGTCAACCCAAGGTCCATTTTGTACTAGAAAAAGCTATATACTCTTATATTCTTCAAACTTCCTTTGGTAAACTGGCAAGTTGGACAAGATGGTACATTCCTATCCACATCCCTATGCATGTGATCTGAGCACCCATATGTAAGCTTATTGGACAACTGAGGATTCAAGATGGTATATATGAATTACTATGAAAGTCATAGTCATACTGTCAAATGTAGTTAGCAAACTAGTACATCCCAACGGACAAGAAACTGACAATATTAAATAAACAATATTGACAGATATCTCAAATAGTGCTCAATTGATATTGCAATATCAGTTGGCTTGCAACTTACTCCTTCCTCTTCATCTTTTCTTGATTCCAAGATACTATTTTTTTTCTTCAAGCATCTTGTCTCTAAGAACATCCTCAAGAAACTTCCTTTTCCCTTGCTTTTTCTTATAGTTCCTGGATCCTTCTTGAAGCTTATCAATGAGTTTTTTACCCTGTTCTTGATCTGCAGCTTCTAAAAATTCAAAAAATTCTTTGGAATTCGGCTCCATGTCCCCTTTTTTGGCCTTCATTTCTTTGACATCCTTGTATATTATTGTTCTTAAGTAGGTTTTTTGTCCATATTTATGTTTTCTTGTATGTTTCTTTTCCAATTATGTTATACACCTTTTCATATCAGACTTGTCATTCATTTGCTTTATCTCATCTTCATATTGAAACCTGAGATCATTATTACAAATGAGAGATGCTTCTTCAATTGCTCTATGTACATACATCGATAGTTCATAAAATACTTGTACTAGGTTGGATCTCTATACATTTGACATTTCCATAACATAATTTTGACATTGAGGAATGTTAAGACCCCTCCACTTTCAAGTTTCACTATGCCTCTTTTCATGAATTTGTAAGACCCACAAATGCAACTTCTTTTACCAACTTAAAAACTTGTCAAATACCTTGAAAAAACATTGTTTTAAGAGTATTTCCCCCTCATAGGCAATTAGTTTCTCATTGAGATTGAATAAGAAAATGTATGATAAGCATCTCATACCTTCAAGCTGATTACTTAAATGCTTGTAGATTCCTCTTCAAGATTGTGATCATGGAACGAAGATAAACTAAACTTTTCTCCTTGACCATCATTGCTTTAGCTTTGTTTTCATACTTTATGAGATATTGAAAGTCTTCATTACTCTATTTTCCTTCTAGTTTGAATTGAGATGACATCCTTCATACTCTCATCTAGTACTTAATATGGTATTCTTGGTCTTCAAGCTCCATACCTGCATATTCCAGATTCCATCCTAGAACTCCATTTGATTTTTCCAAGTTTTCTTCATACTTGGGTCAATGTTCTTCTCTCTTATGGTTTTTCAAAGGTCCTTCAAGCCGAGACATAGGTTTTAGATGGATCACTATTGGTATCATTTCATGGCCTATATTTTATCCAATAGTCTCATCATTATCCACCATTTTCTTTACTAAACCTTCATAAATTCCTTATATCCTATTGAAATTGATTAATATAGTATCATAATTGTTATTTTCACATTGAAATCAATTTTGGGAATTTTCGTGTTAAAAACTAAAAAATTTCAAGAAATTACAGGTTCTGGTAACTTCCTGTAAATGCTTTATGTTCTGACATGTGGCATGATAGGTAGACAAATACGAAGGATGAGGGATTAATCTGGAATGTACATAGATGGCGAAAAATATATTCAACCTCAGATTCGAAGTACGTAAGTAGCGGGTCAACGCTGGTCAAACCCAGCCATTTTAGCTGCCCCTAAGGACTGATTTTCATACCTTTTTCTTCCTTCAACTCATTTTTTTCTCCATGCCCCTAATTCGAGCAGAGAGCTTAATGGAAAACTCTAATTTTAGTGAGCTTTAGTATTATATTTCTCTCGATTCTCCTTACAAAAATGTTGATTCCAAATTCAAAGTTGAAGGCCAGGATTTTCATTCTAATGT
The DNA here is from genome assembly GCA_034641835.2 of Pinus albicaulis. Taxonomy (NCBI): domain Eukaryota; kingdom Viridiplantae; phylum Streptophyta; class Pinopsida; order Pinales; family Pinaceae; genus Pinus; species Pinus albicaulis. The sequence goes on along the minus strand of CM076574.1, from coordinate 128,067,668 downwards.
TTTGGTTGTAGAACAAGAAATGACGGAATGGAAGGATGCTAGCAGCTGCAGCCTGAGTAATAATTCCCATGTCTAGTGTATGGTTTTGAATAATCAATGGAATTTTGGGGTGATACAATCAATCCCCACTACAAAATCTCCGGTCAACATTTCAAATGGAAAGATTGTTGACGTGCATGTTAGCAATTTGTTACCTGTGAATCCAGATATTCTTGAAGGAATTGATGACCTTATTCAACTTAGTTATCTGAATGAACCTTCATTTCTTCATAACATTCAAAAAATATTTGTGTCTTCGAGGGTATATTTGATTTTTTTTTTAAATATTTTTAACAAAGCGTCGAAAGACCACTGCTATGTAATCCTAGAATTGTCTCTGAGTAGTTTCCTGCCAGAAATATCCATATTAGCATCATCGATGGAAGACATGTTAATTTCAACTCAGCTCTCAGCATTCCTAGCATTTCACACCATATCCAGGAAAACAGATCATGATGACGACTACCTTATGTCTTTAGAAAACAGGTCATAGATACCTCGGTAGGCCAAACATTCAGAAAAGATTTGCATCATCGAGGCTATATTTGATTTTTTTTTTTAATATTTTTAACACAGTGTCAGAAGACCAACGTTAATTTTTTTTAATATTTTTACTTTTTCGTTAGAAGACGGACGCCTCAATCGTCGAAAGAGCGACATTACTTTTTTAAATATTTTTAAATTTTTCGTCGGTAAAGTGATGTTACATAAGCATCAGACGCACGATGTTCTGATCGTCAGATGATATTTCGTCGGAATTGCGATAGTTTTTAAAACATCAGAATTAAACATTGGAAGCCATAACGTCAGAATTGTGACATTTTTTTGAAAACCTACAAAGCGTCGGAAGACCGACAGTTTGTGATCGTCGAAACACTGACAGTTTTGGTTTGTCGGAAGACTGACGCTTATAAAACGTCAAAGTAGAGACACTTTGCAAAATGTCGGAAAAAGTGTTGGTATTGTGACGCTTTAGCAAAGCGTCAAAATTGCAATGTAATGGCTAACCACGTTTTTTTCGGCCTCAAACTGTCACTCTTGCGACGACTATGTGTCATAATAGCAACGAAGTGGCCATCCGAAATTGGGCCAAATTTTCTAATGAGAACAAGGCTTATTCGTACAAAGAAGCTTGTCCTGATTTCCCTATTGTTGGTTATTAGTGTTTGGAAAATTAGGTTGATGCCCTTGAATACCTTGCGCTAGTTGATTTTGGTTTCCTTTCCTCTTTTTCATAGATATTGGAGGATTGGTCGCGCTCTATTGTGCATATGCCTGACTTGGAGGGGGAGGTGGTTGTTGTGGTGGAGGTTGAGAAGGAATAGGAGGTTGCGGTGCTAATGCCGGAGGAGCTAAAGCATAATGTTATTGATACATATAATAAGGAGGTTGAGAAACATTAGGGTAAATAGGTTAAGAAAACGCAGGCCCTAGCATTGGATGATGCAATGGGAAAAATGTGTTGTGTCCTGGATAAACATTGTCGGGAGGGGGATAAGTGCCAGAGGAGTTGGCCCCTCCCTAAGGGAAACCATAACGCATGGGAGGATTAGTATACGGATGTGAAAGAGCTACAACGATACCATCGGCGGCATGAGATGCCCCCGGTGCATTGGCACCACCAGGTCTAGGAAGATCCGATAAGACGGTATAAGCATAACTAGACTGAGCATAGATGAGGTCATATTTCAAGGTGATTTGGAGAGCTTCTTCCTCTTTCTGAGGAAAGTGAGATGTGACATCTTTACTGATATAGGGCATGAGTTTCCTGAGAAACCAATCCATATAGACACAGTCGTTGAATGTGGGATCGTGACATAAGATCCTCCTTCTACACCATTTTGGAAATGGTCAGAAAGGCAGGTGGCAGAAGTCTGGCGGAATGCGGTCAACAATTCAGTACTAGTATCATATCAGAGAGGTAACTAGAAGTAGGATAGGAATTATTTAGTGAGAGTCGCAAAAGTGGAATGAGAGGTGGAGGCCTAGTCGACATACCACTTAGAAGTGTCACCTGTGAGTGTACGCTGGAATAATCAAAGACGGATAGAGTCATCATTAATGGAGTTAGATGAACACCACATGTGGAAGGAGTGGACGTGATTGGTAGGGTCCTCTATAGCATTTCCTTCGAACTTTGGGATGTCAAAAGGAAGCTTAGTTGGCATAACAAGCCAACCTATATTATGGTGTATAGGGTCATTGATTAACTAGCTAAAATCGGGAAGGCTCAAACCTGCCATAAAAGGTAGCAATGGAGTAGCCAGGATGGTTCAGGTATTAATTCCACTAATAGCAGCCCTAGAGTTAGGTTCGTGCCTACCACCAACATTAGGACCAGTACCTGCATTGGCACCTAACATGGTGGGAGAATGAGGTAGAGGGGAACCGGGGTCGGAATCAGAATGAGGGCTCGATGGACCAGAGTCAGAGTCGGTATAGGGACTTGGCAGAGGACTAACTCAGCGACAACGAGGTGAAGTAAGTATTCCTAATGGAAACTGAGGATGAAGGCCTAGGATTATTTGGGATAAATGCCTTGGGGGCGCAATGATCTCAAGACACAAATACCCAAATCAGATGGAAGAGAAATAAACAAAGGTGCAGAGGGGCAGATAAATTAATTACAATTTTTAAGTCTTCGCTTGGCGATGTAAACCAAGCGCTCTTCGCTTTAGGGGTGTGTGTATGTGTGTGTGATCGGTGTGTTGATTTTAATTAATCCCAGATGGTTGTGTGTAAAGAAAAATAAAAAATTTTGTATAACTGTAAATAAAACTGAAAGCGATAGTGAAATAAACAGCTAAAGATGCATAAATTCTAACCCAAAAAGAAGGGCTCCCAAGAAATTTTTCTAAAGGTGGGTGAAATTGAATCAAAACACAAAAAATTCCAAAATATCTAAGGTCTAAGGGATAGGGATATAATGACTCATATCTGCTGAAAAGAGGTGCAAAAAACAACAAGAAACCAGAGGGAAAACTGCTGCAAAAAGGGAGGCGACAGGTTAAAACCCTAAGGGAAACAAGAGGGATCCTAAGGGAAAGGTCAAGCAAGACTCAAGAGAGAGTTTTAGATGAGATAATAACCAATTTTAATGGATCTAAAAGAAAGAGGGATCAAACCCTAAAAAAAGGTTGAGAGTGTTGCAAAATCTCAAACTACCTACTCAACTAAACCCTTCCTAAAAAGGTGGAAGCGTATTGAAGCCCTACGAGGCTTGTTCCCACTTCAAAAATAAAAACTGAGCATATATAGGCCTAAGACAGGTGGAGAGAGAGGTCAATCAACCCTGAACAGTACTTGATACATACCCCAAAAATTACAGAAAAAACCCTGCAAAAAAGTGCATCTACCAGGTACTGACCTGCTGACTAGTGAACTCGCAGTCTTTGCCTTGAAAGCTTCTATATGAGCCCTAAAATTGCAGGTTTAGGGCTGAAAAGTGTGAGCTGAACTTCCGAGAGTCTCGGTGGCAGGTTGCGGAAAAATTTTGTCGTATGTGTCGCGGCTGATACCTGTTACCTGCGAAAAACACCCGGAAACATGTGGAAGTTAGATTTTTTTACTGTTTTAGGGCATAAAAGGTTCAAAAAAACATTAATAAGCTAAAAAGGAAAGTTGAATAAAAAACCCTAGGTAATAAAGTAGATGGCCACGTAGGAAAATTTTAATAAAACCCATTGGAGTTTCCACTTGTTAGTATGAAATCTTAACGCAAGTGTACGAAAAGAGATCAATTTAGCTGCACATCACAAACAACCCTAACAACAAATGTGGTTATTAAAATTCTTAGATCTGCAATAGATGGTCGAAACAAATGCAAAATAAACCTAGATCTATGCAAATAAAGCTCCTAAAAAGCAAAATGAAATAAGAGTTTCTCCAAAATATGCAATGGAAAAGACAAGAATTATCAATAATTTTTTGTATTATGTAACACCTGGGAAGGGAACATAGAGAGTCCCCATCAATGGTATGGGTTCTTGGTTGTCCTCAAATGCTTCAGCTTCAAAATTTCTCTCTCAATGGTTGTAGAATAACCAAGACATGTAGAACTCAAAGGGAACTCAATAAGCAAAAGAAAAAAAAATGAATCAAAGATAGACAATGATAAGAGGACCAAATTATGACCAAGATTCAAAGGTAGGGAATGAATGGAAAACCCTCCTACTTATAGAAAAATATTGAGTTATCCTTGATAATGGTGCATAATAAAATATTATTAACCAAAATCTAGAACTAACTGTTTGGAATATTTTATTATATTTTGTTGGAGAGAAAAGGAATTTAAACTGGTTAAATCCCTTTCTTTAGAAATAATAATCAAATAAAATATTTATTTATCATTTTGAGGATGGGATCAAGGAATAATTAAACAAATAATGATTTATTTTATTATTCCTAAATGATTTAGTAAAATTTAACAAGGAACATTAATTAAATAATGATTTAATTAATTATTCCTAGAGAATAATAAGATAAATAATGATATATCTAATTATTTATCATTAATTGGGTTAAATATGACCAGGAATATAATTAAACATAGGTTTAATTAATTATTCCTAGAAGAAAATCAAATAAATAAGGATTTATTTAATTATTCCTCATGGGGTTTTTTATTTTGGATCATAAATAACTTAATAAACTATGGTATATTAAATTATTTCTTAGTGAAAGCAATTTTACTATGGTAAAATTGGTCTTACATGGTGTATTTCGATCCATCTAATTATACATGGTTAGATGAACAAAAATTGGCGTAACACCTACCAAGCTCTTTTGAAAGGCGGGGAAGCATGTTTTGAGATATCTTAGGGGCACTCTAGAGTATGGATTATGGTACAGACATACAGAGGGAGTGAAGCTTCAAGGCTTCACCGATGCATATTGGGCAGGCAGTCCATCAGACATGAAGAGAACATCAGGGGGCATCTTCAGAATAGGATCAACAACAGTTTCTTAATACAACAGAAAACAAAGATCAGTTGCACTTAGTTCAATAGAGGTAGAGTACATGGTAGCTATTCAGGTCACATGTGAGGCCATCTAGATGAGGAAGATACTTGTTGGTTTGTTTGGTCATCAAATGTATCCAACAGTGATACATTGTGATAACCAGAGTTTGATAAAACTCTCGATTAATATGGTATTCCATGACAGGTCCAAGCATATTGATATCTGATACCACCATCTCAGAGATTGTGTTTAGAGGAGCATTATGTTGTTGCAGTACATTCCCATAGAGGATCAAGATGCAGACATATAGACGAAGGTGCTGGTAAAGATAAAATTCGAATACCACAGAGACATGATCGGGGTAGTTGATAATCCCTTTCTTGTTGAGAGGTAGTGTTGGAATTCAAAAATAAAATGAACCACATAGTAGTGAGGGATTCCAATCACACATTGGTGAGGAATTCAGTTACACATTAGTGCTAAATGTGGGCATCTAATTTATTTTTTCCTTAAATAAATTGGACAATAAATGGTAATGTCATCCCATAAAAACTTGTATCAGTTAACTAAGTCATGAAGACTGAGTTAGATCAAGAATTTCGAGTTGAGGGTCTAAGAGTAGGCATGTAGAGTGATTATAATATTTTGTGGGTCTAGTTGTAGTTGTAGCACTAGTGTTGTGTGAGTGCAATCAATTAACTCAAATTAATTGAGTTAAAATTAGTTTAACTAGTTCTAACTGAATGAAGAATTAGTGAAAGGTCTAATGAATTAAATTAGAATTAATTCACAAGTAGCGATCAATCATATAACTGATGAGTCGCTATTAATATTTGTGTTCATGTCAGTTCTGATGAAGACCCAGTTGAGACAGAGGTTAAAGGGAACATAAATATCAGTTTTATTATTAACAAATTGCCTAGGTTCAATTATAAATTCATGAGAAGGCCTTGATGGATTACGCAATCAAGGAAGGCTGAATTTCCTATTTAATAGATACCTATTTCTCTAGGGATTGCATGAGCAAGGCAGGCTATAGGAAGGCAAGGAATTGGCTAAGTTTTCATCCAATTTTTCCTATATCAATGTGAGACAATTGGTAGAGTGTAAGATATTCTTGTGAGCAAGAATGCATTGTATTGTTTCATGATTCCTTGACTTTATACAATAAATGATAGCGGGGTTTTGAGTAGTTTCTTTCCCCAAGAATATATTGTGTTGTGTGATTTATTTACTTCTTTCTCTTACTATCACGTGATTGAGCAATCATGTTTTATATTTCGTAAATATTTTAGAAGGATTCAGTATCTTTTTTTAGTACATCACAAGATTGGATTGAATCCATTGGTATAATTTTTACAGTTAGACTCCTCAAACATTACCTCACTTGATTTTTTCAGAAATTTATCATTTTCAATGTACATATCAATTTATTTTTGTTTCCAAAGTGTGAAGGAGTTGTCATTGAAGCTTGAAGCCCGAGGCGAAGGCCATAAGGCTTCCTTGATTAGCTTTTCCTTTGAAAAGTTAAGTCAGTTTTTTTTATTCAACTCAATTTCAGTTTGTCAGTCAGTTTTTTCAATGTAAAGTTTTGTTTTTATTTTTGACTCCATTGCCCAATGGATGAGGCTAAATGGGCTACGGTGTTCTTGACACCTCCTAAAGGAGCTTCCATCCCCAACTGGAGCCAATGTTAGTGTTTGTGAGTCACCAATTATCAAATGTACTTGTTGAAGTGTGTTTGGTGCACGTATGTACGAAATCACACCAACTTAAGGGGTGTGGTCTACCCACTTAAGTTATTGGTAACGAGAAGAAAAATAAGTGGATTCAAGCAAGTTAATGGAAAAAGATAGAATCATAAGCATAATAGATAGAGAAATAGAATGCATATAAAATAAAACTAAAACAAATAAACACGAGATTTGAAAAGAGTCAAATGACAACAATAATATGGATGGTGCTCTTGGCCCCTCTTATTGAGCGCTGGTAGGAATAAGAGTGAAACTTTACCCTCTTGAGAAAGGGCCCCTAAAACATGGGTTCTAAGTCCCAATGCAAGGATTTTTTTATCCCAAGATTGCCTCGGTGCAGAGTCTCTCTCTCTCTCTCTCTACTGTGGTGGACTAAACTTGTTGGATGGCCAACAATCAAGTCCCCTCTATCTTCAGCTCCGGATCACACACTGTTGGTATTTCTTGGGAAATTCTGGCTAGCATAACAATGTGTTCACCAATTATTAATCTCATGGTGTCCTTATATAGGAGAATTCAAATCCTCCTTCCCTCTCTTGGTACATTGTGGATGGTGACCCAAGAGAGCGGTATGATTCCTTTGTGTGCTACAAATATTCCATTGTGTGCTCACTTGATGTATAAGGAGGCATTGGTGGTTGTCCTTAGGTGGCTTCAAGTGAGGAATCACTTTTCCTATTCTTTTTTTGGTCCTATAAAGTGAAATTTCACCACTCCCAGGATTGTGCGCTTTTCGGGTCATAAGGCGCGCAAAGGCGCTCTTCACGAAGGATAATTTGCGCAAAAGCATTTATGACTTGCTCAAATTTATTTTTTCCTCAGACCTTATATATTTTTAAATACTTTCCAAATTCTGTAATGTCTTCCAGCTATGTAAATCCTTCTACTTGACATTAAATAATGTCATCTTCTGCTTGTACGATTTTCCAGTGTTAACAGTACTCATTCAATGTCAATTGATAAGGTCCTAGGTCAATTTTGTATAGTTTCAAATAAATTTTCAAATAAAATCTGATCATTGGTTGTTGTCTAGGTTAGTTCTACCTCCTCAACTTGCTCATGGTTGTCATCGCTCATCATTTTAATGTCATCATCTAGGTGTCTTGGGTCATGAAAAAGTTAATATGTCATCATTTAGGTCATGGTATAGGATTTAACTTGACTGGTCATTATAATTTTAGTCACAAAAAGCAAAAAATATTCATGTCCATCGCTTGGGTCATCATTAATGGGACTTAGTAGCTTAGGAACAAAAACAATAAAGGTAAAGGTAACTTTTCCATTTAAAAATATCATGTTGCAGTCACATCATCTCATTTCTCAAAGTGACATATGATGTCATGCCATCATCACAAGAAAAAATCGATTTTAAACCAATAAAATACCAAAAAATCATTCTAATTGCTCATTTCACCTTCATTGAGCACCTCTCTACCATCGAGCTTCATTCCAGCCACTAGGGCATCTAAATTCATCTTCAAAACCACTTACTTATCTCCCATGTTGTGCTTCTGCCTACTATGCTGTGATTTTGTCTCATGTGTTGTGTTTTGAAAATTGGAGGCCAAGTAAACATCAAAAGGGTTCCTCTAAGAATTTCACAATCTCCAACATCTATTTGGAAAGTAATTAGACAATCTTTCACCTTCTTATGCATCATTTTCCTTGAAATACTCAATGAAAATCCCTCTCTAATGGTTTTGATACGCTTTTGGATTCCATGCATTTGTGCTTCATTGCAGTGGTAAAAAACTTAGGTTTTCCCCTCTATTACCCTCTCTCATACCTCACATACCTCCCTAAAACATTTTCTACACTCCTTCCCTTCATTTCCCTCATTTTCCCTACAAACCCTAGCCTACGCTGCACTTTTTCCTAGGACTATGTTTTGGAGATTTCCACTCTTTTCATAAAATTACACCTCCCTACATTCCCTAACACTTATCCACATCTCCAAAAATTTTGCTAAGAATTATCTCAATACCTAACCCCTTCATCCCCTTCCCTCAATACCACAGTCCATTTTTCCCTTGTTTTTTACCCTACCCTTCCTCCCTACCTACCTAGGGTTTCATCATGCAGATAGAAACCATGGACAATGAGAAGAAAAAATACAATAAAGGAGGGCAGGTTTCCAGATTTGAGCCAGCTCAAATCCAAGAAATCATGGCCTCGTCTTTCATCAAAAAATCCTTTGAAGGTACGGGTTGCATAAGTTTCTATGAAAGGATTCGAGAGGCAGGTTTCCATGCCAAATTGACAAGTCTCTTTGCGACCAGTTTTAGGAGGGATAAGGCCAGCATAGTAGGTGTTGACTTCACCATTTCAGCAGATGTTATAGCCTTAGCCATATGTATCCTTAACCATGGAGAAATATGGTTTAAAGGGATGGATTTGGACATTGAAAATTACAAGGTTTTCCTAAAGACACACTACAAAGATGCTCCTACTCACATTTTTCCCTTTGGAAAATTGCTTGATAGGTATGCTCCTCTAATGAAGATGATCATGAGGTACTTTACCTGTGAAGGGAATTTTTCAAGAATATATCAGTATCACATAAGGCTATTGATGCATTTCACAACAATCAAGGCTCTCAACCTACCTCACTACTTATGCAGAAGTTTTGTCAAGATTACAGAGAAGGTACAAAGTAAAGGGAAAGATCACCAAGCAAACATATTTCACCATGGCTTGGACAAATTCATTTTTTTACATCAGCTATCACAGATCAAACTACCTTAGGAGGCATTCATTCAATCATCTTCTCTTTTTCCTGCTAATAGTCAACTTATCAGTCAAAGTAGTCAATTAGCACCACCAAGGCCACAAGAGGTTGGTTCTACAAGCAAACCATCAATGACATAAACCTAGAGATGATCCAAATTTACACAGGAACACAACAGAATACACATATAACCATAAATATAAAAATGCAGTGGAAATAACACTTCATTTCATTAATATCAAAGAACTAAAATTTGTTTACAGATGGAATGGAAATAACTAGCTAGGGCGCTGGTAGCTTATCTCTGAGAAGAGATGTGGTGGCTACATGCCTCTGAACTTTGTGTTAAAATGAGGCTCGAAGGACTAGATATTATTAAGAAACAATGGAAAACCACAAACATCCAAAAACCTAACCCTAGGAGATGAAACCCCAGAATATGGGCTCTGTTGGGGTAAATTGGTACATCAATTTCCCGGGGTTGTAACTTTGACATACTATCTCCATTTGATGCACATGATACATTGTTAGAAAGATCTATCCGAGGACTAAAAATTCTAGTCATGAATATTTATTCCAAAATGGACTCATATTCCTCGAAGGTTTGATGCCCAAAAAATTTTGTTTAGGTCCTCAAAATGGCTCTGGAAGTTTAGGACCCGAAAAACTGCTAAAAATAGTAAATTGTGCTATAATTAGGGAAACTAAACAACTAAAAGAAACAATGGTGGGGCCCCAAGAGGAATAGGTGGGGGGCCACCCATATCCACCTGGATCAATAGAAGAGTTTAAAGGCTTGTGTTTTCTCCTGACAGTGTGGAAAGAGTTCAGCCTAGTATTGTTAGAGAAGGAACATCGGGACACTAGCACCCTTGCATGAGGAAGAACAGATACATTTTGATGATGTCATGGAAGACCTACCTAAGCATGTGGAAAAAAAATCAGCTAATAAAATAGTCTGAGAGAAATAAACAAAAATAAGAGAGCTTAATAATAGCCTTTCAAAATAAAACTTCATGTTTTCATTTTTACAGTGGGAGAACAAGCAGCTTAAGGTAAATCAACTTTTGCTCAAAAAACCTAAGGTGGATTTAGTGGAAGAGGATTATAAAGGTAACGCTATCATAGATTTTGATAATTTTGAGGATAGGGATGTTCAAGTATAGCCAAGGAGGCCAAGGACAAGAGGACTAGCAAGACAAAAAGAGCAGGGAAGTGAGCCATCTTCTCCCTTAGGTCAACAAGACTTTGATGACCTCATTGTAGTTGGAATTGAACAAGATAAAGAGTTTTGGATTGGTAGGTTTAATGAACACTTGGATATGCTCTTGAAGAAGGCCAACAAGAACACCGAGCTTTAGAGACACATGGCAAGGCATTACTTCACTAGGAACTAGATTTGTAGAATTAAGGTTAGAAATTAAAAAAAAAACTAAAGAAAACCCTAATCAAGCTAAAGAAGAGAGGAAACCTTGACTTGCTTATTGATTCATCATTTATTTCTTAATCCATCACTGATGAATGCAGAGGAATTAATTTTTTTCAATTTTGGGAAAAGTTTGGTGAAATTTGAGTTTTTGGTAATTTTGGAAATTAATGGGGCACAAAAGCACAACAAGCTCACGTTGTGCTTCTTCTCGGATCCTCCAAATGAGGTAAAATTTGCATTTTTTGATAGATATTGATGAGTACATCTCATATATATAATTTATTTTCCATTTCAGCTCATCATTTAGAAGAATAAGTCAAAAAAGAGGTCAAACTCATGTTTATGCCTCCTTTTCAGCCCCCTCGCTGTGCTTCTGGAGTAGTTGTGGGAAAATCAATTTTTCAGTGCCTTAGAGAAGGAGTTTTATAGGTTTTAAAGTTCATATGGCTAGTAGGCATCCTGAGGTATCTTCATCAATCTTCACTTCAGCAAAATGATGAAGTTAAGCCACTCAAAAATTCCCTCAAAGAAACATGATGCGCTTTTGTCTCTCACGTTGCGCTTATGTCAGCAAGCCAATTTTTTGAGTTTTATCAATCAAGGTCAAATTTTCATGATGTAATTTGTATTTCTAGGTTTCAAATGATATATTTAATTGTGATGGAGCTGGTAATTTCAAATTGATGTAAATTTATAGTCTTTAATGCTTGTAAAATTCCTTCAAAGGCTAAATGGGGAGTTAGTTCTTAACCTCCCTAGTTTTAGGTTTAGTTAGAGAGATTAGTGTGATCAGTTCCTTTCTTGATGGATTCAACCCCTGAGAGGGGGCAATGTGGTTTTTGATCTATATGTATCTATTTTGAAGTCATATTCAAGGTTGGACATCATTTAATCAAAGGCTTGGAGCTTGTGTATATTATATTTTTGCAGAAATATAAAGATAGTTGCAACTATTATCTTGGGATTCATGTGGTATGCTTCAGTAACAGTGTTTTTATTTTGTTTCATCATTATATTGAATGTTTCATTTCCCTTAATCAATTAGCATGCTTTAAGTGATTATCTCATAAGGATTTAAATAGACTTCATAGTTTATATGTTATGTTTTGATGAGGTTTTCATTTTATGTCTCTTTTCTTCTAATAAATGAACACATAACCCTATGCTCATTTTTATCTCTCTATATTTCTACCCTATACCACAATGACAACTAAATTTTTTTTACTGAACATACCTACCTTGCCCCATTATATCCCTGAAACTGAATCGTTTTAAACTTTTTCCTATTTCTCTAGACCTTTGAGTCTAATCCAACAAACCCTAAAAATCAAACCCTAAGTGAGCTAAATACCTAGCCTAATATCAATTTCTCACTCTATTCACCTAGTTAGTTGTGAGATTACAAAGAGACCCCTCTTTAATTTGTAGGTTTGGCTACCAAGTCGAAATCGGTATGAGGTTACCTCCTTCAGTCTCCTTTCTCAACCTTGGGACACTGTCGAGGATAAAAATCTCCACTTATTTTTGTATGATTTCCTTTCCTCATAATGGTTGAATTGTGGCCATCAACGAACTTACCTTCTTTGCCTTTGATTCTCATGCTACAGGAAGTGTCCCTCTTGTAGGGGAAACTCTGCACTCTTATCAGCATGTCGAGCTTGGTCTGCTTAAGGATTCCTTGCTTATGGGAACATTTTCACTCACTCCTCCATTTCCCGACATCTCACCTTCAGTTGTTTATATCAAATGTATATCATATTATAATATTTCATTTGATCCATGGATAGTACCAGATGAAACTGACATCGACAATTTTGGCGACCAAATATCACCTAGCCCCATTGAGCTTGATTATGAGGCCATATATTTGACTTGTGCAACTTGTTTTGATTCCTTCTCTTCGATTAATTGGTTTGATATTTCACTAGGTTATGGCATGTATTTTGATCCATTCTCTCACATATTTCCTACCAATGAGAGCATCATGGATATCATGATGTCGAACGACATGCCATGGGACGATCATCGTGATCGTTCCTCCATACCAGATTCCATAGAGGAAAATATCAGTGACTTGTATCTACCCAATATCATTGAATCCTCTATGAGTTTTGTCTCTATTCATAAAGTTGATTCCAAAAATAACCTCTCAAATATCAAAGAGATGATACCCCTTGATATCTCTATTAAACCAGGTATTTTCAAAAATATACACTTTGGTGTGCCTTGTTTTCCTGATGAGATTAAGACCTATAAATATTTATTTCAGGAGCTTCGAGATGTCTTTTCCTGGATTTATGAATAAATTCCAGGTATTGACCCAAATATAGTGGTGCACAATATTAAAACATATCATGGTGTTAAACTAGTCTGACAACGTCTTTCTCTAGTCCATTCCAAGAAGGTTGTTGCAATCAAAGTTGAGGTTGAAAAACTTTTGCGGGTTGGTTTCATCTATCCCATTCCTTTAACTAATTAGGTGTCAAATTTCATCCCTATCATAAAGAAACAGGTAACAATCTGAGTATGTGTCGATTATCGATATGTAAACCGTGCTTGTCCAAAGGATAATTATCAAACCTTATTTATCGATCAAATTGTTGGCGGTTGTGCCGGTTGTGAAATATATTCGTTCATGGATGGATTATATGGCTACAATCAAACTAAAATTGCATTTATTTCTCCCTAGGTTACTTTCTCTTACCAAAAAATTCCTTTTGGTTTAAAGAATGCTAGGGCTACATTTCAACGAGCTATGGATTACGCTTTCAATGGCATTAAGCATATCGTGCAACCTTATTTGGGTGATCTCCCTACTCATTCTAAACATCGGGTTGATCACACGATGCATATTAGGGCCATTGTTTTGTAGTGTAGACATTATAATAGTCGACTTAATCCGCGAAAATGTGTGTTTTGCTTTAGTTCTGGTCGAATTCTTGGTTTTGTCATTTAAAAACATGGAATTTGTATTGATCCTCTGAAAGTCCAGGCAATCGTCGATTTGCCTTTTCCTTATTCTCTCGTTAAGCTTCAATGACTCCAATGAAAAGCTTATTTTATGCAGAGGTTTGTCCCTAACTATGTTGATTTGACCAAAGGATTCACTCACCTACTTAAGAAAGGGATTCCCTTCAATTGGGATAATGCTTCTCAGAAAGTGTTTGATGCCCTGAAAGATTTATTGCTTTGGGCATCTCTCTTATATCCCCCTGATTATCACTATGATCATTTCATGTATATTATTCTTGTCATTACTACTATAGGAATGGTATTTTTCCAAGAATATGATCTAGGGACTGAACATCTCGTCTATTACATAGTTGAAATTTCAAAGATACTGAAATCAAGTATACCTTCGTGGAAAAGTTACCTTTGGCAGTCGTTCAAGTTGTCCAAAGGTTTTGTCATTATATATTTCTCTAGAAAACTACGGTCATTTCAGATTGTAACCCTATGACATACATATTGTCACATCAATTGCTGTGGGGGGGGAGGGGGATACTCTAAATGGATCGTTATCCTGCAAGATTTTTATTTTGAATTCATCAATTCTAAATCAAATAAATCCTTATTTTTCCCTAAGCTAATATTCAACCTTCGCTCTCTTGATTTTGAGTCTATTTATGAGAATTCCATCCAAGATGAGTCATTGTTTCTGATATCATCATCTGACCCATGGTATGGAGAGATTCTTATATATCTCCAAATCCATACTTTCTGATATGATATATCTCACTCTGAGTAGCGACGTATTCGATACCAAGCCAGGAACTACATCATCATCGGTGACACCCTTTATCGTCGTGGTATTGATATTGTTTTCTAAAGGTGCTTCTCGCATGAGGAGGCTGAGAAGGTCCTTAATGAATGCCACTCAGGGGCATGTGGAAGTTATTTATCTGGATATTTCACCACAAAAAATATCCTACGTGTTGGTTACTTTTGGCCCGCCATATTTTGTGCCTATATTCTTTCCGTCCAAAAGTGTCACGCATGCCAAATTTATGATAATAAGACCTATGCTCTGCCAGTTCCATTGCATCTCGTTATCATTGTTGGTCCTTTTTTGAAATGGGGTATCGATTTCATAACCTGTAACCCTCTCTCGGTCGAGGGGCATGGCTATATCATTGTAGTGGTAGATTATTTTACCAAATGAGCCGATATGATGCCTACATTTAACAACACTAGGGAAATGACTGCATATTTTTTCTTCAATCATGTCATCGTACAGTTTGATATTATGAAAGAAAAGGTCACAAATCATGGGAAGCACTTTCGAAATCACATGATGAATGAATTAACTTCCAAGATTGGAATTTCCCATGAAACTTCCACTCCCTCCTACCCTCAAGCTAATGGCAAGTTGAGGCCATTAACAAAGTTCTTAAAACAATGCTTCAACGTATGATAGGGGTCCATAAATTGGACTAGAATTTGCTTATTTATGTTGCCTTGTGAGCATACTAAAATTCCATTAGAAATTCTACTAGATTCACTCCCTTCCAATTTTTTTATGGTCTAGAATAAATCCTTCCAATCGAATGTGATATTCCATCACTAAAACTAGCTATAGAACTCCTTCTTGCCACTTCTGTAGAAGAGGAATGTCTCTTACATTTGACCCGATTAGATGAGACTCAGAAATATTCTATTATGGATAATGAAGCTTATAAGAAACATCTCAAGGTGTACTATGACAAAAGTGTCAAGCCTCGTGTCTTCTCAGAAGGAGACATTGTCCTTTTATATGACCAAGAGTCTGACA
This sequence comes from Pinus albicaulis, assembly GCA_034641835.2. Classification (NCBI taxonomy): domain Eukaryota; kingdom Viridiplantae; phylum Streptophyta; class Pinopsida; order Pinales; family Pinaceae; genus Pinus; species Pinus albicaulis. The sequence continues at coordinate 128,051,985 of CM076574.1, read as the reverse complement.
AATTAGGAGTAGGAAAGTTCCAACCGATGTGGTTAGTGATGAGCTCCATCATTAAACATATTTGGAGGGGTTAATAGTCACATTTTTTCCTTCTTAGATCTCGTTTTCTTTCATTTTTAATATTATTTGGTTTTATGATGCTAGTATAGGTGGTGATTAAGGCTAACATACTCTAAGTGCCTAATATGAGGTTGAATGTAGAAAATTAGGAATTATTAGAATTTTTATAAGGATTTTAGCATAAAGACTTGGAGGATATAACAAGGAGAAATTATATGAGGATTATACACCCTCCTTAACTCTCAAAGGTAGCCAAAGGATCCCAAAGATTCTCTCCAGCAATTCGAACTCCAAAGATAGCCAAAGGATCCCAAGGATTCTCTCCAACAATTCAAATTCTAGAGGGAGCCAAACAACTCAAAGAGGAGTGCACTCAATATTTGTTTACTTGGAGTCAAGAGGACTCAATCACTATTTTATAGGGAGTTGTTGGTAGCTACCCTATAGAATAAATAGAGCAAAGCTTGAGCTAGGAAAGGGGTATTTTGGTCGAAATTTTGTTGCAAGCTATTGAGCTTCTTATTCTTTTACTCAGTGATCAAACTTTCAGAAATGTATGAGGCTATTATTTAATGAAAGGAGCAGATTGGTTTCATTTTACTTATTTAATTTTTAGAGAGCTAGGCCCGTGGTTTAGGGCCCAATCCATGTGCCTCAGCCTCTTTGTTGTATTTTTTCTCTGCTTTCTTTCATTCAATTAGTTCTTCTTCTGATAGTTTCATTGTTGTTTATTTTTTCTTTCAGTGTTCTATTGTAGGTTTCATTTTCTTGTGAGTAATATAATAGAGGAGAAAAACCAAAAAGATGTGGATCAAGACCCCCTTCTCATCTCTATCAATAGAGCTTGAGGAATGCGAACCTTTCCACAAACCCAAAAAATTATTTATGTTTATTGTTTCTGAGATTAAAAGTAGAGTTTCATTACCATTTTTCGATCTTCCTTTCAACTGTATTTTTACGCATTTTTCTATTTCTTTGTGCATAAGTTAGCAGGGTGATTGCAGGAATTATTTCTAAAATCCCAGAGTAGCTCCATGGTGCTTCCCATTTCATTATCCATCTCTATTTTCATGCATCCAACCACCTCGGTTACACTCTATTCCCTCATTATTTCATTGTAGTTGTCGCTCTTTTTATTCACAAAACACTTGAAAAACCATTATAGTTTGGCCTCCACCTTTCCTCCTCGAAATTCCCGCTATCGCATTCTACACTTCGCAATTTTCCTGGACAACATTTCCGCTACCCCTCAAATTTTGCAATATTGTGAACTGCAATAACTCATTTCGCATTTCGCAACTTTTACCACATTACAAATCGAAAATCACAACTTTTTCCCCACTGCACTTCACACTTCGCAATTCATCGCACTTCGCAACTTTTACCCCATCACATTTCACATTGCACAACTTTTACCACATCACAAATCACAAATTGTAACTTTTACCCTGTTGCATTTCCCACTTCGCAAACTTTTTCCTTTTCACATTTCGCACTTCACAACCTTTTCCTTTTTCTTTAAGACTTAACACTCATTTTTTCCGATTTCGATATTGTCATCGCGCTCCGCCACCAGTCCCATTGCCACATCACCCAGCGCAATTCGCACTTCACAACTTTTCTTGAACAACACTTCTGCTATCCCTCCAAACTTTGAAAATGTTACCACATCGAAAATGGCTCATCACAACTTTTACCACATCGCAAATTGCTCATCACAAATTTTTCCCTTTTCTTTTAAGACTTACCGCTCCTATCTTCTGATTGTGATATTGCGATCGTGCACCGCCACTGGTCCCACTACCACATCACACATTGCAAATCGCATTTTGCAACCTTTTCCCTTTTCTTTTAAGACCTACCACTCTTTTCTCCGATTGTGATATTGTGATACCGCATATCTTAGATAGCAAAATTTTCCCTTTTCTCATTTCGCATTTCGCAGTTCTTTCCCATCGTATTTCACACGTTGCAGCTTTTAGCCCGTCGCACTTTAAACTTCACAAATTTTTCTCCAATGAATCTCTGCCATCACATTTTTCAAATTATTCCGCTCAGAAGAATTTTTGTGCTATAACAAAGATTTAATAATTTTTAAACCCACTCTTTCCACTTCTAAGCCTGGTTTCATGTGTTTATCCCTCCATTAGCACCTTTACCCCTTTATTCTCCAAGTTGAAAATCAACACCTTTTCAATTAGAATAAAATCTTGGATATCTTATCTACATGGATAGAAGCATGGTAGATAGAGCATAAGATAAGTAGGGTGTGTTTAGCTAGTTCGCCAAGTTTAGTGTGGTTTAAATTAGTTTCCTTTCAACAATTTAGTTTAGTTTCCTTCCTGTCATTTCTTTCCAGCAATTTAATTTAGTTTACTTCTATCATTTCCTTTATAGACATTAAATTAGTTTCATTTCCATAATTTCCTTTCTGCAAATTAATTTAGTTTCCTTTCTATCATTTCCTTCCAGCAATTTACTTTTCAGTTTTATCATAGTTAAAGAAATAGCACCCTTTCGTAAAGTAGAAGAGGATGACATGAAAATAATGCATTTTTTTGTATATATCACTGTCACCTCCAAGTTTGTATGAACCCCAAGTTGATAAAGTAAAGTAGGGCAGCCCCTTGGAGTTGCAACACTCTTGGTGCAATACCAGGGCTCACCACTTTTTGGCGACATTGTCGGGGACGTGTCTAGTAGATGTTTTGATTTTGTTTTAGCATTCTTTTCTGCTTTCTTTTATTTTCATGTCATTTTAGAAATATTTAAAAAAAAATACAAAAATATTTGATTTTCATGCCTCATATGAGTAGGAATATTTAAAGACAAATCTTACCTAAGACCCCCACATCACCTCCTAGCCACCCTTCACTCTTCTTCAGAGGCAGTGAGATTGAACCCCCTATAAGATAACCTTCTGAATATTTTGAGGATCCTTTTGGGGAAGAAGAAGAAGACCTTGTTTGAACTGAGGGACCTGCTTCACCTATATTAACCATGGTTGGGATCCAGAGAGACTTTCCCATAAGAGAGGGATATGGGGAAACTAAGATGAAAAACATTAGGCCCTCAACTCTTCCACACTTCCATGGACTTACCTCTGAGGATCCTGACACCTTCATGTTTGAATTTATTGTTGTTTGTAGGACTATGGCTACACTTATAATGATCAAAAGTTGAAGTTATTCCCATCCACCCTTAAGGATGCAACCTTGCGTTGGTTCATGGGTATGCCTGGGGATAGCATCACTACCTGGGCACAGATGGAAGAGGCCTTCAACAAAAAATACAAAGACTATTTTAGGTCCAATAAATCTAAGGATGAAATATTTAGGATGACTCTAGGACTTGATGAATCCCTAGAGGACTATGAATAGAGGTTTCAATTAAACTATAAGAGATCCAAGTATACTCTTGATCCTGCATCACTTAAACTTTTACTTCTTCGAGGGATCAGCGAAGAGATGATAGAAACCTTGAATATGTTATTAGGAGGAGATATATGCCAAAAATCCTATGAAACAATCAAAACTATCTTCCAGAACCATTCTAGGGCATTTAGGAAGAAGGGCAGAGCTAGCCAAAGTACATCCAATACCCCTTCCTCTTCCACCTTCATAAAACATGAGATTGGAAACATGCTAGAGGACTTCAAGAGTTACATTTTGCACACCTTTTCTTTGCAAATGGACACAATGTAGGTAAAAAGGAAGCAAGAGAAATCAGAGAGAGCCCTGGCCATATTTTGTCCTAGATGTACCAGGAAGCATCCAAGAAATGAATGTCCACTGAATTTCATAGAGGTTTTCTTAGTCTGTGAGGATAATAATGCCACATAAAAGTATCCCTCCTTACCTTGACTTAAATTTGTATATCAAGGTGGGGAAGAAATGCCAAAGCAACTCTGTTTCATCAACCAGAGGAGGCCTCAAGGCCCTCGGTCATATCAACAAGGTATGCAAGGTGCACCTTACTCTTACTATCACAACAATCAGAGCGCACTCGTGCAACCTTGGTTCACCCCCACTCCTCTATCCTCAACCAGTAAACCAACCATTTAAACATTATGCTCCACAACAACCTCAATGGAACAATCCATCCAAAGGGTGGAAACCTCAAAAAAATCAACCAGTTGCTCTAATTCCTCCACCCCAACCTCAACCTCAGCTCACTCTTGTTGCTCCACCTAGGCTACCTATACCTACACAACCCAATCCGAACCCAAACAACGGACATGCACAGTAGGCTCCCAGTGGAGAAACATCCCATCTAGCATATGCCGCAGAGATACAGGAGGTTAGTCTCAGGTCGGGAAGAGTACTCAAAGAAAACCATCCTCCATCTCCACCTGTAGAGGTTGAGGAGGAAAAATAATAAGGTAACACTCATATCCAACAACCTCCTTTTCCTGAGTGCTTGATCCACCCTAGTTAGCACACCCCAAAGGAGATTGGACTCCTGGGAGAATTGGAAAATTTGTGTGTAAAGATACCACTTCTCCAAGCCATTAAGGATTTCCTTATCTACAATAGGCTCATCAAAGAAAAGTTATTCAAGAAACCTGGGAGAAGGAAGAGAGATTCCCCCACCATCAATGTGGTAGGACAACTGTCTGACCTGATGTTGGGGAACATAATATTTCCAAAGTACCTGGACCCTGGTAGTCCAGTTGTTGATGTCCATACATATGGTGTCATAGTCCCCAACACTTTGATTGATATAGGGGTTTCCATCAATATCATGACCAAGGAAACTATGTTGAAACTTAATATCTATGGGACTTTTAGGAAAACCACGACAGTTCCGCAACTTGCAGATTGATCCACAGTAAATCTAGAAGGAATTGTTGAGGGTGTTATGGTTACCATCGACTCTTAGTAGTATCCTATAGATTTCTTGGTTTTGCAGCCAAAAACCAAGTTTAATGGTCACCCCCTTATCTTAGGGAGACCTTGGTTATCCACTGTAGATACTTATATTAGTTGTCGGGTAGGAAACATGACTATCAAAAATGGGTCTATATCTAAACAGCTAGTGTTATATCCTCCAGCCCAGCCTTCCATTGATCATGATCTCCCTATATGGTTGGAGGATGAAGAAGATGAGTTATATAACACTACCCCTACATGTACCATAGATGTTATTCTTAGAGGGGGGAATCTTGATGAAGACGAACTCATCGACCATGCCATTCAAAACCAGACCTCCACTAAGATTCCTCTCGAAACCTTAGTCAAAGAGTCTAAAAGAAAACCTTGGATGGAAGTGAACTCAGTTGAGTCAACCTCTGAATCCACCAAGGCTATTGAGTTTGGCCCGTCCAGATCTCTGAAAATCAACCCAAACCTCTCTAATGAATAAGAGAAGCAGTTATGCCAGCTTTTGAAAGAGAATCTAGAATAATTTTCTTAGGATTACAAGGACATGAAAGGGGTGTAGCCTTCAGTGTGAAAATGTCATATTTACATCAAAGAAGGATGCAAGCCTGTGAGACAACCCCAAATAAGGATGAACCCAGATCTGAAGAACATAGTCAAAGAAGAGTTGTAGAAACTATTGGATGCAGGGTTCATATATCCTATATCCGAAAGTGAGTGGGTATCTCCTCTTTTCCTAGTCCCAAAGAAGAATGGGAAGTGGTGAATTTGTGTTGATTATCGAGAATTTAACAAAGCCACCAAGAAAGACCATTTCCCTTTTCCCTTTATAGACCAAGTCTTGGATGGCCTTGAGGGGAAGAAGTTATTTTCTTTCTTATATGGGTTCAGTGGATACAATCAAATTCAAATCAGCCCCGAAGACCAGGATAAGACTACTTTCACCTGCCTTTGGGGTACCTTCGCTTATAGAGTCCTACCCTTTGGATTGTGTAATGCCCCAACTACCTTCCAAAGAGTTGTCCTGAGCATATTTTCTGAGTTATTCCATGACTCTGTCGAAATCTACATGGATGATTTCACACCATATGGGGATGACTTCCAGGAAGCTCTCTCCAATTTGGGTAAATTACTAAGAAGGTGCATTGAGATGCATCTCTCCTTGAGCCTTGAAAAGTGTGAATTCATGAAGAAAGAAGGGGTTGTATTAGGACACTCCATATCCCAAGCAAGAATACAGGTAGACCCTAACAAAATCACTATCATCAAAAAGGTACCTTCTCCTCAAAAGCATAAGGATGTCAAGAGTTTCTTAGGCTTAACTGTTGGACATTGGGTTTAATGCTCCCCGTGTTTCGTGACATGGACTAACTGTATCTTGTGGATCCTAACTCTAGAAATTTTAGCGGAGAATAATGCTTATGGGTTTGGTCTAACGGAAATATTTGACCAACAATTGGTATCAGAGCTTGGTTCCTTCAACAACAATTTAACAGTTGGAAGGAGTTCATGGAGCATACCAAGAATGGTGTACCTCTATTCAATGAAAATAATTATGCACTCTGGAAAGAAATAATGGAGGTTTATCTCTTGGGGCAAGGTTACGAAGTATGGGACATTGTTCAAAATTGATTTAAACCAGCTACGGATGAAGAAGGTAAGAATAATTTGGTAAATGATGAAAAAGAAAAGAATATTATTATTAGTGGAATTATTGAATCTTCTTATCATAAGCTGTTGCATTGTAAAACTGCCAAAAATATATGGGACAAGCTTGAGAATATATATGCAGGTGACTCAAATGTCAAAGAAGCAAAGCTTCAAATATATAGAGAAAAATTCGAGAAACTCAGAATGAAAGAAGATGGTGACATTTCTGCATAATTCCAACACGTTGATGAAATAACCAAAATTTTGGAAGGATTGGGAGAGACAGTTGATGAGAAGACTATTATATGAAAGATTCTTAGAACGCTACCAGGGAGATTCAACCCAAAGGTATCAGTCTTAGAAGACAGTGAAAATCTGGACAAACTTAGCAAAGAGGAATTACATGGAGTTCTCATAGCATATGAAATGAGACTTGATGAAGAAGAGGGTACTTCACATCTAGAAACTACATTCGTCGCATCTAGGAAAACCAATTACGACAAACAACCTTCAAAGGAAAAGACCTGCACCTGCAAGTGTGAATAAAAGGGAGATGATGAAGAAGGTCTTTCATATAAATAATATGTTTACTTTACGAGAAAACTAAAAATTGGTAAGGGAAAATTCAAAGGTAAACTTCCATTGATATTTTTCAGTTGTGGTGAGGTTGGGAATTTCATAGAAAAATTTCCGAACTTAAGTGATGGAAACTCAAAAGGAAATAAAGGCTTCAAGAAATTCAACAAGCAAGGCAAAAAGAAAGGATTCAAAAGGAAATTTCTCTCTAAAGAAGATATCTCATCATCCAATGAAGATAGTGAAAGCAAAGAAGAAGCCAATGATAGAGTAATGTTTATGGCCAAGCACAATAAACAATTAGTATCAGAGCGATAGGTCTCGAGTTTGAAACTCACCCGGCTTGCGTTGGGGGGAGATTGTTGGAAATTGGGTTCAACGCTCCACGTGTTTCGCAACATGGACTAACCGCCTCTCGTGGATCCTAACTCTGGTGATTGTAGCGGAGACTAATGTCTGCGCGTTTTGGTCTAATGGAAATTGTGATTCCAACATTAGTTGGTTACTATAGAAGATTCATCAAAGATTTAAGCAAGATGGCTTTGCCATTATTTAGGTTACTGGCCAAATATTCTGAGTTTATTTGGTCTAGTCCTTGTCAAGAGGCTTTCGAGCTCATTAAGGAAAAGTTGAATACTACCCCCATCCTTCGAGGTCCAAATTGGACTATGCCTTTCCACATCTACACTGATGCATCTGACAAAGTTGTAGGGAAAGAATTAATACAATTAAAGGACAAAGTCCATTATGCCATTTATTTCATCAACAAGAACTTGTCCAAGGTTGAACTAAATTATAGTGTTACTAAGAAGGATATTTTAGCCATTGTCCATGATTTGAACAAATTTAGGCATTATGTAACTGGATATCATACCTTTGTTCACACTGACCATGCATCTATCAAGTATTTAATAATCAAACCAGATGTTAATGCTAGGATAATTAGATGGTTGTTACTTTTTCAGCAATTTGATTTGACTATTGTTGATAAACATGGAAAGGAGAATGTTGTTGCAGCTTTTTGTCCAAATTATCTCTCCCTGTAGGTGAATAAGTAATGGTGGATGACCAGCTGCCAGATGAGCATCTCTTTGCTATATTAGCACTCTCACCATGGTTTTCTGATATATCCAACTACTTGGTTGTTGGGAGACTCACTCATAATATTTCATTCAGGGAGAGGAGAAAAATGATCAGAAAAAGCACCCCTTTCACATGGATTGGGGGAAACCTTTTCAAGCTAGGCCCTGATCAAATCCTAAGGAGATGTGTGAGGGAGGAAGAAGTTTTTGATATCCTCTCTGAATTTCATGATAGCACATGTCGAGGCCACTTTTCTACAAAGAGAACTGCTTACAAAGTTTTGCAAGCAGGATACTATTATCCTACCCTTCACCAAGATTCCAAAAGATACACCAGCAGGTGTGACCAATTCCAAAGGATGGGGAAAGCCACGCAAAGGGATGATATGCCTTTGCATGCTCAGGTGTCTCTTGATCCATTTGATAAGTGGGGCATGGACTTTGTTGGACCTATCAATCCACCATCTGGACAAAATAAGTATATCATAGTCTACACTGATTACCTAAAAAAGTGCGCTAAAACAAAAGTAGTGAAGGTAGCAACCAAGGAGACAGTAGCGGAATTTCTGTGGGAGAATATGTTTTACAAGTTTGGGTACCTAGAGAAATAGTCACTGATCAGGGAGCACAATTCACCTCTCACCTCAATGAAAATCTTTTGAGGAAGCACAATATTAAGCATAGAAATTATACTGCCTACCACCCTTAGGCGAATGGCCAAGTAGAAGTAACTAACAAATATTAAGAGAGCATCCTCACCATGGTTGTGATTAGTAGCAGAAAATATTGGGTAGAAAAATTGGTAGAAGCTACTTGGGCCTACAACGGTACTTGGAAGACAACAACATGATTCACTCCCTATGAACTAGTCTATGGTAAGAAGGCTCTACTTTCAGTTGAGTTTGAATTCAATAATTTAAGAATGGAAGTTGAATTAAATATAGATCTATCAAATGCCCAAAAAGAGAGGTTTCTGCAACTAAATGGATTTGATGAGTTTAGAATGCAAGGACTTCTTCACACTGAGATATTTCAGGTGCAAAGGAAGGTCTGGCATGACAAGAACATCAAAGAAAAGACTTTCCAAGAAGGATATTTGGCATTGTTGTATGATTCAAGGTTAAAATATTTCAAAGGAAATGTGATGACAAGAGGGTTTGGACCTTACACAGTGGAATTTTTTTTTGATAATGGTAGTTCAAATCAGAACCATAGATGAGGAAGGAATCCCCTTGCTTGTCAATGGCCACAGACTTAAAATTTACAAGAATCCTTTGTCAAAGGAAGAGTTCATAAATTCAATAAGAAAAGAGGTGGGAAACTCCATAGTTTCCCTCACCTCCTAAGAAAAATAAATAAATAAATAAATAAATATCCATGGGTGAAAACCTCTCTGAGGCACCCAAGGAAAGCTTATGGGTTAAAAACCTCGATGGAGGCAACTCACCTGCTAAAAAAAAAGAGAGAGAAAGAAGAAGAAAAGGGAATAAAGATTCATGGGTGAAAACCTCTCTGAGGCACCCAAGGAAATTTTGTGGGTTGAAAACCTCCATGGAGGCAGCCCACTTTCTTTTAAAAAAATAAAAACAAAAAATACATCTACATCTCTGTGTTTTATTTGTTTGTTGTTTTGCAAGTTGTTAATGGATTTTGGAAACATAGGGAAGCATTCATATTCTCTCCCCTTCTATTTTACCATCCATCCCATCATTCACTCCATTAATTTCCATAACTCCTTCCATCACCTCCATACACCATATTCCTCCATTCCTGAGCACAATGTAGCAAAAGAAAATAAGCCATAAACTACTACAAACATCAGGAAGTTCCTTCAAAAACAAAGTTGTTCACGGACTACAAAGAAAAACAAGGAGGATCTAATAAAGCAGACCCTAGGAAAGATAGGAGTGCCACCCATGGCATCTGGAGCACCCCCATGCATTATCTACAATAGGAATAAACGGTAATAAATATCAGCAGCTCACTCAGAGAGTTTCTCATTCAGCAAGTTTCTCACTCAGAAAACGAGAAAATAAGGAAGAACACATCATATAAGAGGCTTGTCTCCAAATTCCATCTCTTGAAAATGCCTTGAAAACAATAGGTAAACTCAAGTATAGCTTCTCACCCCTCTCTATGCATCCATAATAGCCAGAAATAATTAAATTTGCAGACTTAGAGTTTAAGGGGCAGAAAGGTGGCCAGTTAGCATGGCCACCATCGTGAAGTATGACTAGGGAGAACTACAAAGTCATGCCACCTGGGCATGCAAAATATAAAAAAATAATCAAGTGGATTAGAGGAGAAAGAGGGGGGGAAACATGTAATCCAACATGAATTAATAGAGAGAAGGAAACAACAGTCTCTAACGAAAACTGTAGGTGAGGCCGAGTTACATAAGCACTCCAAAATTAATTGTGCAATCTAATAAAAAGAGATATCATCTCATCCAAACCAGTGACTTGAGAATTTTTTAGGGAAATATACCGAAGGGAGCCCGCAACATAGAAGTACCGAGAGTGGGTTGCATATTTGAATAGCATGCAGTGGAAATAGCAGCAGAACAACATCACTAGCAGTCGAGCTAGCTTCTGAAGTATATCGCATATCAAACAAAGTAGCAAGGGACCAAGGGAAGCTTTTATAGCAACCCAAACAACTAGGAGAACCAAAATAAGGAGAGGAAGAGACAAAGGGCCAAGGAAAAACAGAGGAGATAGAAATAGAAGTCCTAGAGGTAGCAGAAAGTTAGCAAGAAGCAGACTCACAACACAACACCACATTCCCTCAAGACAAAGAGGCATTTGCCACCTTAGCTCCTCTGAGTGCAAAGAGAAAAAGGTAGACCTCTATGTATTTCAGAGTTGACAAGAGTTAGAGGATAAGTCAGAGAGAGCCAGAAACTCCTCCCATGAGCCCAAGTATCATTGAATAATTACCAAGGGAGGAGGAAAGAATCGAAGAAATAGTTCTGCAGGAGCTATTATAGAAGGCAAATGCAGAGAATGTAGCACTAAAGGAGAAATTGCAGCAAAAAGGGCAGCATGTAGCCACCATGGAAAACTTATGCATAGAATCCCTTTAGCACAGATTCCCTTCTGACTCATATGTTGTGTACCTCAAGGAGAAATGGCTCCTATTTCAAATAAAAACTCTAGCCTCCCATGGATCCCTACCTTTCCAATATTGTAGGCAATTCATGGATTTCTACAAGAAATATAACATGGATGATCAGGCAAAGATGGTATAGTTTTATGTGCATAACCTTGTGCTGACAAATTTGGACACTTGGGACCCCAATCCTACAATGGGGGGATATGCAGTTGATGGCTTTAGTATCTTGGAAGATGAATGAGGACACTAGAGCGAAAGAGATATGGAGGGTCATGGGAAGAAGAAATAGAGAACCCTTACATATCAGACCATAATTTTTCAGCCCAAGAGGAGTCATCCTTAACTGTCGAGAGATTGAAAGGGACCCTACACTAGTTGAAAGATACCTTCAGACTCAAACACAAGTAATAGGCCACTTTGATGATGTTTCTAGGCAGATAGAAGATGAGTGCATTATGTCCAGCCAGAGGAGATGGAACAGCCTCCCTCACAGCCTCAAGAACAGGGATTACCATACTCCAGAAAGACTGAGGGGTGCATTGGAAAGGGCACCATTATACAAGAGGGCCATGTAGGCCAAAAATACCCAATGGTTGGGACTAAAGTTCAGGCCACCTTTGTTTCTGGGGTGGAATGATGAAAAGGACACATATGCACAATATAGATAATGGGAGAATGTAGAAAACAATAATGGTTTTTACCCCCTTGGGGAAAATCCCACACTTCTTCCTCCGGAAATTAGGGGGGTTGTCAAAGCCTTAAAGGAAATGCAGGAGGAAGATTAGTTTCTCAGAGGATGAGAAACCATTCAGTAGGGGGGTGACAATGAGCTCATAATAGTCACCTTTTTTCCTTCTTAGATCTCTTTTTCTTGCATTTTAATTATTATTTGGTTTTATGATGCTAATATAGGTAGTGATTAAGGCTAACATAATCTGAGTGCCTAATATGAGGTTGAATGTAGAAAGTCGGAAATTCTTACCATTTTTATAAGGATTTTAGCATAAAGAGTTGAAGGAGACAACAAGGAGAAATTATAGGAGGATTTTCCACCCTCCTTAACTCTCAAAAGTAGCCAAAGGATCCCAAATATTCTCTCCATCAATTCGAAATCCAAAGGCAACCAAAGGATCCCAAGGATTCTTTCCAGCAATTCAAACTCCAGAGGCAACCAAGCAACTCAAAGAGGAGTGCACTCAATATTTGTTTACTTGGAGTCAAGAGGACTCAATCACTATTTTCTAGGGAGTTGTTGGCAGCTACCCTGTAGAATAAATAGAGCAAAGCTAGAGCTAGGAAAGGGGGATTTAGGTCGAAATTTTGTTGCAAGCTATTGAGCTTGTTATTATTTTACTCAGTGATCAAACTTTCATAAATGTATGAGGATATTATTTTATGAAATGAGCAGATTGATTTGATTTTACCTATTTAAGTTTCAGAGAGCTAGGCTCGTGGGTTAGGGCCTAATCCATGTGCCTCAACCTCTCTGTTGTTTTTGTTCTCTGCTTTCTATCATTCAACTAGTTTTGCTTCTCATAGTTTCATTTTTGTTTATTTTTTATTTCAGTGTGTTGGTTTAGGTTTCATTTTCATGTGAGTAATATAATAGATGAAAGCCAAAAATTTGTGGATCAAGACCCCCCTCTCATCTCTGTTAATAGCGCTCAAGGAAGGCGAACCTTTCCACAGACCCAAAAATTGATTTTTGTTCATTATTTCTGAGATTAAAGGTAGAGTTACATTACCATTTTTCGATCTTCTTTTGCATTTTATTTTTACCCATTTTTCTATTTCTTTGCGCATAAGTTAGCAAGGTGATTGCAGGAATTATTTCTAAAATCCCAGAGCAGCTCCATGGTGCTTCCTGTTTCATTCTCCATCTTTGTTTTCATGCGTCCAACCACCTCGGTTACACTCTATTCCCTCCTTTTATTGCAATTGTCACTCTTTTTATTCACAAAATTCTTGAAAAGCCTTTAAAGTTTTACCTTCGCCTTCCCTCCTCGAAATTCCCGCTATCGCATTTCGCAATTCACAACTTTTCCTGGACAACATTTCTGCTACCCCTCAAACTTTCCGATATTGAAAACTGCGATATCAAATTTCACATTTCGCAACTTTTACCACATCGCAAATCGCAAATCACAACTTTTGTCCCACCGCACTTCACAATTCACAGTTCATCACACTTCGCAACTTTTACCCCATTGCATTTCGTAACTTTTACCATATCGCAAATCAAAAATCGCAACTTTTATCCTGTCGCATTTCTCACTTCACAACCTTTGGCCTTTTCGCATTTTGCACTTCACAACCTTTTCCTTTTCTTTAAGACTTACCGCTCCTTTTCGCCGATTGTGATACTGTTATCGTGCTCTGCCACCGGTCCCACTGCCATGTCACTTAATTCATTTCGAACTTCACAAATTTTCTTGAACAACACTTCCTCTATCCCTCCAACTTTGTGATATCGCACTTCGCACTTCGCAAATTTTACCACATCGCAAGCTTTTCCCTTTTCTTTTAAGACTTAACACTCCTATATGTCGATTAGGATATTGTGATTGCGCTCCACCACCAGTCACACCACCACGTCACCCATCACAAATCACATTTTGAAACATTTTCCCTTTTTTTTTAAGACCTACCACTCTTTTTTTCGATTGCGATATTGCATATCGTAGATCACAAACTTTTCCCTTTTTGCATTTCGCATTTCGCAGTTCTTTCCCATCACATTTCACACGTTGTAGATTTTAGCTCGTGGCACTTCGCACTTCGTAACTTTTTCTCTAGTGCATCTCCACCATCGCACTTTTCAAATTATTCTGCTTAGAAGAATTTTTTCACTATAACAAAGCTTTAATAAGGTTTAAACCCACTCTTTTCACTTCTAAGCCTGGTTTCATGTGTTTATCCATCCATTAGCACCTTTACCCCTTTCTTCTCCAAGCTAAAAATCAACACTTTTTCAATTAGAATTAAGTCCTGGATAGCTTAGCTACATGGATAGAAGCATGGTAGATAGAGCATAAGATAAGTAGGGTGTTTTTAGTCGGTTGGCCAAGTTTAGTGTGGTTTAAATTAGTTTCCTTTCAGCAATTTAGTTTAGTTTCCTTCCTATCATTTCTTTCCAGCAATTCAATTTATTTTATTTATGTCATTTCCTTTCTGAACATTAAATTATTTTCATTTCTGTAATTTCCTTTCTACAAATTAAGTTAGTTTCCTGATTTTATTTCCTTCCAGCAATTTACTTTTCAGTTTTTATCATAGTTTAAGAAATAGCACCCTTTTATAAAGCAAAATAGGATGACATAAAAATAATGCATCTGTTGTGTATATAGCACCGTCACCTCCAAGTTTGTACGAACCCTAGGTTGATAAAGTAAAGTAGGTAAACCCTTGAGATATGCAACACTCTTGGTGCAATACTATGGCTCAACAGTTAGGCTCATATATTGTCAAGTGTGTCCTTGCTAAAGAAGCCTACGAGTTAGATGATTTTGATGGATTCCCATTGGCGTAGCCTAGAAATGGATTGTACGTTAAAATATATTGTGTTTGATCTCAAGCATAGTACATTGTGTGCATATCGTTTATAGGTGTGTTGAGTGTTTTTGTAGTGTGTCTCTTCAAAGTTTCCTATGGTTTCTGTTGAGCCCATTTACATTTGGTTTGAATATGTCATCATCCCTTGAAGCATATATCAGTTAAGTTTATGGTGCTAGTCGTAGTACTCAAAATATATCCTCTGCAACGTGGGATATATTTGCTCCAAATGGAGACTTATTGATTCTATAAGGAATTTTTATTAGTCACTCTACCAACAACATCTTTGAGTACAACACAGTGGTTGAGCTATTTTCTAACAAAATTTCACATGGTATTCGTCATTTAGTCATCAGACTTGACTCACATCTTGTGGTAATACAATTGGCTAATGTATATTCAATCATAAGTCCCAACATCCTTCACATTTTCTTAAGGTTTCACCTTCTAGAAATAAATTTTGATTTCATCCAATATCAGCATACTTATAAAAATCTAAATACATTGACGGATGCACTACCTAATCATGTTTTGGATCAAAATTTGCAACAAATGTAAATGAGTTTCAATATAAATCACATCAATTGAAAGCAACAATAGGAACATAGAAACATTGAAGATATATATATATAAAGTTTAGTTTTACAAAATATTTGCCCAAGACACATATGGCCACGTGGCCTACATAAAAAACTATATACAGATATGTGTGTGTGTGTGTGTGTGTGTGTGTGTGTGTGTTTGTGTGTGTGTGTGTGTATATATATATATAAAGTTTAGTTTTACAAAATTGTGCCCAAGATACATATGGTCACGTGGCCTACAAAAAAAACTATATGCAGATATGACTATGAACCCCAATAGACTAATAATTCTCATGATAATGTGGCACTACACAAGCTATCTTGCGCAACAGCCGACCAATACGGCTAGGAACTCCAATAGTGTATCGCTAAAGTTACATAGGGATCTGATCGACCACGGTCTCATTAATCCCATGTGTCAACCCCTCCATATGGTGCTCCACCTCTGCTAGGGTCTCTGCTACATCGAGATCCTGCAATGCATTCTGTTCTACTCCAGCAACCTGTATTGGTGCTAATGCATCCTATGAATCTCTTGTAACATGGAGATATGAAGCTCCTAGAGGTTGGGTGGGCCCAACATCTACATTAACAAATCAATAGTTTAGTCTCATAGACATTAAAAAAAAAACACAAAAAGAATTATAAAAATCTTAAAATATTTTTAAAAAAATTTAAATTTTCTTACCCATATATCCCCATTGCTCACCCTAGGGAAGCAAGATCTCAGGTTCATCACGGAAATATACTCTTTCTTGCGGATAATCATCAATCATAATGAATTTTTTATGCAGCCACCTCAAAAAGGTTGGTGTGAAGATGATCGTCAACAGACCTACATGTCGAGACATTATGTTTATCCACCTCCTCATCCATGGAACCCTTGGACCAATAGGCTACGACGTGATATGTTGAGGTTGTAATAATGGAATCCAATCCAGGGAAAAAGAAATCAAAATTTAATCATAGCCAAAAATTTTCAGTTTTCTTCTTTTACTTTACACAGTTGTTATTTCACACTGACGAATACCCCCTCGGTCTAGTTGAATATTGTTGGTTCCAAACACTCTAAACCCTATTGCATGTACGATCTGTTAGCTACATGAAGTGTTGTGATACCATCCAATCTGGAAATTATGAATAGGAGTTTTATCAGAGGCAAATGACTCACATCTCTAATGTTGATCTTTCCATCTCTATTCAGTAGGGCTCAAGGTCTGTAATAAGTGGTAATGTAATATTTCATTGTTTCTCCACTCCTCATCCCACCTAGGAGAGAGATGGGGGCACATCTCATGGATAAACCTGTCAAAAATTATATGTCTTCCACTTTTATCTCGAGTAGATGTTCCCCTAACCTGAATGCCTATTCTTTCATATCCCATGAATGAACAAGGAACTCAATTAATTCCATATGTTGCCTCATGCCAAGTAACCAGAAAAATTTCAACAATCCAAAGTTCTTAAGTGCCTGAATGGTGGCAGGATCATTTGTTTCATTCAATTCATGTTCTTCATGTTCTCTTCCTCTCCATACAAAGTACATTTTGTGCTAATGAATACCTGAAACATCAACAAGAGAATCATTAGGATCCTTTTCATGCAAAAAATCCTGGAAAATTTTGAGAAAAAATGACAGTTTTGAATTAGGAATTGTGCCCAACGTTGTCCCATAAGGAAGGATAGAGCATTGCACCCCTCCTTTCACTTTATTTACATCTAGTTGCAATGCTCCTTTCGATATGGATTCCTTGCGTTGGTACTAAGGAAAATGTTTAAAACCCCAGGGATCTCAAAAATTCATAAAAGTTGTATGAAATCATGAAATGGAACCATGAAATGAAATGGAAAGGTCTTATCTCCTACCTAGAAGTGATGGTGCTTGAAATGATCCACCGGATAGGCCATAATCAGCAGTAGAAGATTGAGGGAAAAAGGGCTTAGAGTTCTCATTGTTGAAGGTAAATGTGAAATGGTAAAAATGAATAGTCATTTTCATTACTTATGGTCATTTTTTTCATTATTTTATCATATTTAATGCTTTTATCAAGTAATCATTCAATTTTATCATGAAACATGTATGTTTGATCCTTTTTGTGGTGTTTTGAGCAGGTTGTGTAATATTCCTTTTCAGGAATTTCTACAATATGGAGAGTAAAAACGTTGTTTTCATAATTTTATGTTATAGAACAGCAAAACATGACTTGTATCCTTTATATTACACTTAATAACCCTTACATATAAAATGGGAGCAAAAAAAAATAATTCTAGCTATGTTAAATAGATCTCCCCATGCCATAAAACCTTAAAAACACCCAAACCCCATGACTTCAGAAAAACAGAAATTATGAAGCCTGAAAAAACATAATTCTGAAAGGGTTTCTATAGAAAAATATGTGTCATAACATATTTGGAGATTTCATTAATCAAAGAGCCAATAAAATGGAGGTTTTAGCCTCTTTTACAGAAAATGGAGACAACCCGGCAAGGGTTTCACATGTGCACAAGTACAAAATGACATCTTTGCATAAAACGACGCAGTTTACTGCAACTCTATATATGGCATGGCTTAATAATACATGAAAAGACATAAAAATGGCTAAAGAGCCCCTCTACTAGCCTTCTAGGAGAGAAAAAGCCTCCTTCTCCAAGAAACTAGCTCCCAATCATGGGATTCAACCCTACCAAAGTATCACCTTCAGAAATGACGCAATTTCTAGAATAGACTGCACTGTGGGAGTTGGTGACTACTTGAACCCAATTCAGATAGTGTAAATGTGGCTCAGAATTCCCCTCTTAGATCCCTTAATCAAGTTGGACCAATAAAGAGAATGGAATTCCTGCATGAGAAACCCTTGCACTAAAAAATGCAGAAAACCTAGCTAAATAGCTGAAGCATGCAAGAATTCATAAGACTTAGAAATAGACAAGATTCTGAATGCCCGTCATGGCTTCTGTCCCTTCCTTTTTATCTTTGGTGAGCCTCCTTACCCTGGTCCCACACATTCATGAGGTTGCTTCATTGCAAAGAGTCTTCCTTCAAAACTGCACTGTCCCCACTGGTTTCCCTCCTCAATTAGAAACGTTATTGATCAATTCAACAAGGTTACAATCCTCATGCATTGCCCCCTTTTCACACCAAGGGAGGTTTATTTTGCCTTCTTATTCAAACCCCTTTTCACATAGGGAATTTTTTATTCCTACTAAAGAGATTTAAGGGTCTCTTTACCCCATTTATTCTTCTAACCTACAAAATAGAGCAACACATAATATTCCAACTAAGTGTGAATATTGCAGTCCTCCCCTCTCAAAAGTTTCTTGTCCTCAGGAAACAACAAAGAAGGATGTTGTAGGATCTTCTCTCCCTCCCAAGTGGCATCCTCATCAGGAAGATTCCTCAATGGAATCAAATATTCTTTCATTACCCTGCTCCTTAGCTATCTCTCCCTTGTATCCAGAATTTCTTCAGGTTGCAAGATTAGATGACCCTCATCATCAATAGGTGGGAGGTCCATGTTGGCAACTACATTTTGTCCAATGGCCTTCTTGAGGCATGAGACATGAAAAATATTATGGATCTTGCTCCCCTTGGGAAGCTCTAGCTCATATGCAACTTCCCCAACTCGACGAACCACTTTGTATGGCCCATAGAAACGTGGTTTGAGATTTTCATCCCCCTTCTCCTTGAGTGTAGATTATTTATAAGGTTGAAGGCGAAGATATTCTAGATCATCCACCTCAAATTGTCTCTTTACCCGACCATGGTCTGCATACATCTTTTGCTGATTTTTGGCAGTAGAAATGTTGTCTTTAAGGGCCCGAAGTATGTCTTGATTCTCTTGAATCCATTCCTTTTATCTAGGAGCCTTTCTTGCTTCAAACATGATATCAGAAAATGAGAGTTCATCATACCCATATAGTGCTCGAAATGGGGTCATACCAATGGATATGTGCTAAGTGGTGTTGTAACAATACTCCCCCAAATGGAGCCAACACAGCCATGCGTTTTACTACCCTACAACATAGTTTCTCAAGTAGCCTTCCAGTCACTTGTTCACTATTTCAGTCTGTCCATCGGTCTTTGGGTGTAGCTAGTACTTAGTGTTAATTTAGTCCCCACTAACCGGAAAATTTCTTGCCAAAAGCCACCCATGAAGCGGCTATCTCGATCACTCACTATGGTCCTTGGGAGACCATGTAGTCTAAACACATCTCTAAAGAAGAGCTCAGCTACCCGTGAAGTATTATAATGTGCAAAAATGGCAAAGAAGTGTGAATACTTTCTTAGTCTATCAACAACTAAAAATATACAATTCTTATCCTGAACCATAGGTAGACCAGTGATGAAGTCCATGGAGATGCTTTCCCACTTTCCCTCCGGAATGGGTAGTGGCTGCAATAATCCGGCAGGATGAGTGTGTTATCCCTTATTTTGCTGACAGAATATGCACTCCTTGACATGTTGGAGTACATCCTCCTTGAGACCCTTCCATGAGAATCTCTCTCTTATGGCCCAGTAAGTCTTTATGAATCCTTAATGCCCTGAAAGTGGGGAACCATGTGATGCTTGCAGGATCTTCTCTTTGAGCTTAGATTTCTTGGCCAAAAAGACCCGGTCCCGGTAATAGATGATCTCATCCATCACTCTATACTTCTCATCAAATATCACCCCATCAAGTATCTCACATGCAAAGTTATCCTTGGAGTATTCAACCAACATTTGAGCCTTCCAATCTGCGTCCATGCCCCTCAAGGACAACGTTGTTGGTCTCCTGGATAGAGCATCAGCCACTATATTGCTCTTTCCCTTGAAATACTCTATGTCAAAGTCATAATATTAGATTTTTCTTACCCATTTTTGTTGTCTTTCTTGGAGCTGCTTTTGTTCAAGAAATAATCTGAGACTGTAATGATCAATTTTCACCTTGAATTTATTCCCCACCAAGTATTTCCAGAAATTGGCTAAGGCATGCATGATAGAGAATATTTCTTTATCATAGATGGGGTATAGCCTTTCATGTGGTAGTAGCTTCCTATTATCAAAGGCTATAGGATGCCCTCGTTACATCAAGACTGCTCCAATCCCTTCACCTGATGCATCACATTCTAACACAAAAGGTTGAGAAAAATCAGGTAAACCTAATACTGGGAAACTATTCATTACCTCTTTGAGCTTATCAAAAGCCCTCTATGTTGTAGGTGTCCAGCTGAAAGCTTCCTCCTTGGTCAAGTCTGTAAGTGGTGCTGCAAGTTGAGAGAACCCTTTGACAAATTTCCGGTAATATGTGAATATGCCCACAAATCCCTGGAGTTCTAAAACATTTCTTGGTTCGGGCCAATCCTTTATTGCCCATATATTTTCTTCATGCAATCTTACTCCACCCACCCCAATGATGTGGCCTAAGTAGAGCATCTTAGTGAGACCAAACTCACATTTCGAGAGTTTAGCATAGAATTGTTTCTCCTTGAGAATATGCAACATTGTCTCAATATGCTGCAAATGTTCCTCCCATGTGTGGTTGTAAATCAGAATATCATCAAAGAAGACCAATACAAACTTTCTTAGATGACCACGAAATATGTGGTTCATGCAAGATTGGAATGTTGCAGGGGCATTGGTCAGACCAAATGGCATTACTAAGAACTCAAAATTCCCATAGTGACATCTGAATGTTGTTTTGGGAATGTCTTGATCTCTTACCTTGATTTGGTGATAGCCGGATCTCAAGTCAATCTTGGAGAAATATTTGGATCCTCTAAGCTCATCAATCAGCTCATCGATCCTGGGAATATGATATCTATTCTTCACAGTCTTCCTTTTTAGTGCTCTATAGTCAATGTACATTCTCAATGTGCCATCCTTCTTCTTAACCAAGACCAATGAAGATGCAAAAGGGCTAGTGCTAGGCCAGATATGACCTAGGGCTAGTAGTTCTTGAATGGCCCTTTCAATTTCATCCCTATAATCTTTGGGATGCCTATAAGGGGTAGTAATCACAGCTTGAATCCCTTGCTCTAGCTCAATAGTGTGCTCAAATCCCCTATCAGGAGGTCTCCCTAAGGGAATATCCCCAAATACTATAGAATACCAGTCCAAGAGAGCCTGCACATCAGGGTGTACTGGTGAATCCTGGACCCCAATTTCAGATAAACGCAGTTCTAATACCCATTCAATGTCTCCTCTGCGTAATTCTTCCTCCATCTTGTGAGCTAAAACAATCTGAAGGGGGTAAGTGTGCATCCCTTTGATTTTTTGCTGCTTACCGTCCTCCTTCCCTATCCATTCCATCTCTAGAGTCTCCCAATCAGTAGTGACTCTCCCAAGAGTGATTAGCCATTGGACTCCCAATATGACATTGGTGTCAGGAATATCAACAACAAAAAACTGGACAACTCTGGGACATACTTAACACACTGCAAATTTCTGGCTCCTGGAACCAAGACTGAAGATCCTTCAAAGTTTTCCATATGGATGCCCCTCTTCTTTAAAAGCTATGAATCAATGAAATTATGAGTAGCTCCACTGTCTACTAACATTGATACTCTTTTCCCCATAATAGTACCTCTAAATCTTAAAGTCAGATATTTAGGGACACCCCTCAACGCTGCAAGAGCTCCTCCCCTTGGATCAAAAGTATTTTCTGCATCTTCTGTAGGTAGCACAACGCTGGCCCTCTCCTCTTCTTTAGAAAAAATCTCAATATAATGTGCCTTCCCCGCAACACACTCATGGTTTGACACCCATGGCTTATGGCAAGTGAGGAAAATTCTTTCCCTCCTTAGTCTCCTTTTTTCATGGTCAAGAGGTGCTTTCTTTGGCCATGAATAATCCTCTCGCTGCAATAATGCTTTTTATTTGGGTAAAGCATGTTGCAAATCTATAGCTTTCTCCACATCCTCAAGGAGTGTAGTTGGCTTGGTGGATATTACCAACCCATGCAATGGTTTAGTCATCCCCTCAATAAACATGCATACCCTTCTGCTCATAGTGAGGTTGGATACCATTGCTGAAAGTTTCAAATACTCAGCAATTTAGTCTTCCAAATCTCTCTTTTTTTTGAGCTTGGTTAGCTCCATAAAGTGGACCTTTGGATCCCTTGGATCAAATCTCTCTACTAGTATTTTGGTGAAGACTGAGTATGAAGTGATGTGATCATTCCCTAATGTAGTGATCCCATGGAACCACCATTCATGAGCCTCCCCTTATAAGTGCAACGCAACTATTTTGATAGCTTCTATTTCATAAACTCTATTGAGCTAAAGATAGGTATCCATCTTCTCCACCCAAGACTTGGTAGTGCACTTAGGTGATCCATCATATATGGGCAAGAAGAATCTCCCCATACTAAATTGTAGGTCTAAATCCGGCATCCATCCATCCCTCTTATGTTGATAGCAAGATCTCCTCCCTTCCTTGATCTGCTATAATTCTTGAAAGCTCAAGTGTTCCTTGAATCTTTGGGATTGTAACTCATACTCCACAAAGTAGTCACCCAGGGTTTCTTCCTCCCTATCTTCAGATAAGAATGAGGGCATAGTGAAGCATTGTAGTGAAGGTTGATTGGTTGATTGTTCCACACAGAATGAGGTGTTGGTGCTTGCTTCTTGGTAAAACCCCTTATGGCTTTCCTTGTGCCTCATCTCCTTGAGATATCTTGCAATGTTTTGCATGATTTCAAGAAGGATTATTGAAATATATTTCTCCTCCATACTGTAGATATATTTTTCCCACAAGTTGAGACAAGAGCAGAGCTTTAATACCACTGTAATATTCCTTTTCAAGAATTTCTGCAATATGGAGAGTAAAAACGTTGTTTTCAAAATTTTATGTTACAGAACAGCAAAACAGGACTTGGATCCTTTATATTACACTTAATAACCCTTACATATAAAATGGGAGCAGAAACACATCATTCTAGCTATGTTAAACATATCTCCCCATGCCATAACACCTTAAAAATACCCAAACCCCATAACTTCAGCAAAACAGAAATTATGAAGCCCGCAACAGCGTAATTATGAAATGGTTTCTACAGAAAAATATGTTTCATAACATATTTGGAGATTTCATTAATCAAAGAGCCAATAAAATGGAGGTTTTAGCCTCTTTTACAGAAAATGGAGACAACTCGGCAAGGGTTTCACAGGATCACAAGTACAAAATGACATCTTTGCATAAATGGACGCAGTTTACTACAAATCTGTATATGAAATGGCTGAATAATACATAAAAATGGCTGAAGAGCCTCTCTACTAGCCTTCTAGGAGAGAAAAAGCCTCCTCCAAGAAACTAGCTCCCAATCATGGGATTAAACCCTACCACAGCATCACCTTCAGAAATGACGCAGTTTCTGGAATATATTGTGTTGTACGAGTTGGTGACTGCTTGACCCCAAGTTAGATAGTAGAAATGTGGCTCGGAATTCCCCTCTTAGATCCCTAAAGCAAGCTAAACCAAGAAAGAGAATGGAATCCCCGCATTAGAGCCCCTTGCACTAAACAGTGCAGAAAACCCAGCTAAACAGCAAAAGCATACAAGAAGTCATAAGATTCAAACATAAAGAATATTTTGAATGTCCCTCATGGCTGCTATCCCTTCCTTTTTATCTTTGGTGAGCCTCCTTACCCTGGGCCCTACACATTCATGAGGTTGCTTCATTGCAAAGAGTCTTCCTTCAAAATTGCGTTGTCCCCACTAGTTTCCCTCCTCAATTAGCAGCGTTGTTGACCAAGTCAACAAGGTTCCAATCCTCATGCATTGCCCCCTTTTCACACCAAGGGAGGTCTATTTGGCCTTCTTATTCAAACCCCTTTTCATGTAGGGAATGTTTTATTCCTACTAAAGAGATTTAAGGGTCTCTTTACCCCATTTATTCTTCTAACTTGCAAAATAGAGAAACACATAATATTCCAACTAAGTGGGAATATTATAGGTTGACAATTGTTTAACATATTTTTGTGTTTTCATAGATAATTTTAACCGAGGAGTACACTTTTATTACTTTTTCGGCTCCATGAACTCACGAAAAAGGAACCCCTTGGAGTCCTCTTTCATCTCTTTTCAGAGTCCCAGAATATGAAAATATTGTTGAGCACTTGTCTTTTCGAACTTGTAAAAAGGAATACCTTAGTCGAACATGCCTAAGAGGTTCTATCTGGTATTATTTTCTACCTTTTTGAACTCAAGGGACTATCTATTAAAAGGAAAATCTAGAGTTTTCATTTTCACCTCTTTTTCCAACTCTCTAAACATGAAAAGATGTCGATTTTTACATTCGTTGGGTTCCTTAAAATAGCAAACAACAATGGAATTTTCAAACATGACAAGACCGAACAACTCCTTCTTAGGATTCATTAAACATGCTTAGAGGGATTCATCCGAAGGATGAACTTACAAATCAAACATATGTTATCCTCCTCAAGCTTATTAAAAAATAAAGAGGTGTTGACCAGTATGGTTGGGGAAATTGGGAAAACAAGGTAATCCACTTGTTAATGGGAGTGATTCGCTCTTGAACACGACACTCTTTCACTTCGTCTTCATGGCTATTGGGTTGGGTAATCTGCTTGTCTTTGTTTCATCATACCGTTTTCTATAATATCCCTTCCAATAAAAATATGCTAAGTGATTTTCTCAATTTTTGCATATTTTGTATGGAGAAAATTTTGGGTACAAATTCAAGAAAAATGAGTGAAAATTAATTAATTTAATTTTGTGTGGTAGGGGAGGCCCCAAATATTAGACAAATGAAATATTAATCACATATTTGGATGTGGGGGCCACTCCATGAGGAAAAATGTACTCCTTGAGGAAATCAAATTGGAGGGAAGAGGAAAGAGGCAAGGAGGTCGAAATATTTGAGAGGGACCCACAAGGAAAAGTAAGGTAGCAATTATAAATAGAAGGTTTGAGGTAGAAATTGGTATCTTTTCCTAATTTGATATCTGGAACATTGTTTTCTCAAGCTGTTTAGCTGGGTTAGCAAAGTGTTGTTGAGTGCAAGAGTTTCCCAAGAAGGAAACGCAACCTTCTCTTCAGTGTACGATGAGTGTCACCCTAGGAAGGTATCACCATTGTCTCCTAGAGGCACGGAGAGGCATATCATAGGTACCATAAAATTTATGAGCTCAACTGGGACACGGATTTAGAGCTACGTTGTCTTCTAGGAGTTGGTGCCGAAAATTAGAAACAACATAATTGTTGGGTAATCCATTGTTGAATTTGCAGGAGGATAGGAGAGAATTAATCAGGGCAGAAGGAGCCATCTCATCAGTATGAATTTCCTTGGCTAAAGCTTACGCATTATTTCCCAGGCCTACGCAGTATTTGGCAGGAATTTTTGTGGGTGGTTTTGGTCAGTGGTATTTGGAGATGGGATATTTTTTTGGAGTTATAAAATAACCAAGGGATATCTTACACTATTTTGGAGGAATACAAAGACATAAATTGTTGCAGACCAAAATTTAATGGCAGTAGAGAAGTGTTGGGAATTTGGGGTCAATTTTGGAGATTCAAAACTAGAGAAAACCCTTTCTGGGTTTTTCTAGATTTTTGACAAGGATCTCAAATCTAATTTGCATAATTTTCTGGGAAGATTTGAGGGGGAGAAATCAGTCTCAAGTCAGCTAGCAGTTCATAATTACTGGGCCAGCGTATTTATCTATAGGACATAACTTCTACAACAATTGGGAATTTTTGTATTGATCTCCTGAGGCTTTTATTGCATTTTGCAAGCCCAGGTGCACTCTTTCCATTTCCCATTGTACTCCAATATTATATATAATAAATTGGCCAATTTGGTGTTTTGGGCACAATTTTTATTTATGTGTGTGTTCACTGAATAATTTTATGTTTTGAAATTATTGCATGTCTTTGGTTATCATGGTAAATATCTATTAGGAACATTACATTGGTATCATAGCATGATCTTATCCAGCTATGGGGGAACTAGCAAGATCATGGAGGTTTTTTCCATGTATACATAGTGACTGGTGAATTTATGGGCACTCTGATGACACTGAAAGGGAAGGGTACATAAGGGATAATGGAGGAGTTGATGAGGCATAACCAATTGTTGAAGAGGAAAAACCAACAAGTACTCTAGATGATGCAACAAGTGATGGGGACGTTGAGACATAACCACCATAGAATCCACACACATGCACACTCAATTCAGAAGAACAATACCATGGCTAGCCTAGCTGACCTACCATGCCTCTTTTTTTGGGTGAATCGGAGAAGGAGAGGGAACCAGACACCTTCACAGATTTGATGAGGCCCTCCATGGATAGGATTGATGAGTGTGAAGCATTGGACCCTAAGATCAGGAGGCCTTTCTCATTTAAGGAGCCACTGGAGGAGGACAGTTAGAGGATGAGACCGAGAGGCACTTTTATTGTTGGAGAACTAGATTTAGATATCAGGAGCCTAAGGAGGAGTTTTACCATGATATTGTGGGCACACAGGAGTGTGAGGAGCATTTTGATGTGTCTAGTGTGATGCGGGGATCACCCTTGTTGGAGATCCCTTTGGTAGCTCTGGTTGACACCCTAGTGGGGAGAGTACATAATACACTCAAAGGGCCATATATTGATGAGGTTCCACCCATGGATGAGGTGTCATCCATTGTTGAGGTGTCATTGATGAAATTTTCATGGCCATGTCTGAGTTTTCAGATGATAGCAGCACACAAGAGGTTGATGAGGTGTCGGGATATTTATCCACCATTGATGAGGAGTCAATAGGTACATAGGCATCCATATTTGTGATAGAGTTTCTAGACGACAGCTACTTGTAGTTAAATTTTGAGGATGTTATGCATGATTATATATCTTTGGAGGGACATCTAGTGGCTCATTTTGATCCCATAGTGGAGGAGGATGAGAAGCCATCCTTAGAGTCAGCGATCTATGAGGAGAAGTCAGATGAATTAGAAGCCAACAAAGAAGTCATACTTTCAGACGAGAGTCCCCTTCAGGAATACATCGATGGGGATTGAAGCACTATTGGGGAACTTCAACATTTTGGTGAGAGATAGGTCACATTACCTATGAAGATTACATGGATTGGAAAAACTAGTGAGATAGGGAAACTCGAGTTAGGAAGTGTGCAACATTCGTAGGATGGAGGACCTGTTCCATGTATGTTTGTTAATGCATTCGATCCCTCTCTCGAGGTTGGATGGCGAGAGATATTGAGCTGGTATCTGATGGAGATGGCTAAGAGGTTAGATGCATCCATGGCCATAGTTCAACAAAGGTCATGGATTACTAGAGGGTCTTGAGGGTCAGACTGTTGCTAGGATCTAGGT
The DNA here is from genome assembly GCA_034641835.2 of Pinus albicaulis. Classification (NCBI taxonomy): domain Eukaryota; kingdom Viridiplantae; phylum Streptophyta; class Pinopsida; order Pinales; family Pinaceae; genus Pinus; species Pinus albicaulis. The sequence goes on along the minus strand of CM076574.1, from coordinate 128,024,176 downwards.
GGGATTCTCCATCACATTGTGGAGTCGGTAGGTGATGGTATTAGCTACGTGATGGACATGGCAGTTTGGTGCACACACCTTTTCACATCCACTTCAGAGTACCTGACAGCACTAGTGACATGATGGATTGACAGGAGAGTAGGAATATTTCATGCATTTTCATGGCATGTTGGGTGTACATGGGATTATAGGATGATTAGACTACTCTAGCAGGAGTTGGTAGGAGGAGGTGGCATTGTCAGGCCACTGGAAATGGAATCATATGGATATAGTGTTTTCTCATTGATGTGTTGGGCACTAGAGCTATCGAAGTTCGACATGGTAGTGTTATTCTTGATTTCATGTGAGGATTTGGGCCACTTAGGTGTACCTGGGAAGGTGAGGATGTGTAGATCACATCGTGGTGGGTATACTAGTAGAGTGGTGGATGAATGGTCACAAATGGGATTCTCTATGGCACATGGTGGCATGGAATTGAGCATTCGTATCCAGTAGTGCATGGATTTGTGCCATGGAGTTTAGTTTTATGCAAAGGAATGTAGGGGTATGTATTTGAGTGTAGTAGAGGATGATGATGCACGACAAGTTGTTGAAGTGTTTCTGCCAGCGAGATCTCCTTACGAGCGAATTTGGCATACCATTGGCTTTGGAACACTCAGATTTGAGAGAGAGTTGATCACATGTCAATTGTGAGCTTTGATTTATCACTCTCCAGCATTTCACACTGACACAAGGGACTTGGATATCGTCTCTTGATGCTCACATCACGAGCATCAGGACCCAGGAGGATGGTCTGAGACAGTTGGATCATACACGATGCATTATGAGAGAGGATTTCTAGTTGTGGCATATGGTCAGGGCACGAGTTAATGGATGCATGCTTGGAGGTAGTCTGATATTCTAAAGAGGTAACATTTGCACCACCCTTGATCCCACACTCAGGGAGACACATGACCAACTTTTGGTGAGACATTCTGAGGTGTCTCAAGAGCATCTACAATGGTTGGGTTACCTTACTTTCAGATGGATGTTTAGACTCCAAGAAATATTTTGGAGCTCTTTTAGGAGGCAAGATGACAAATCCCACTACGTGGTATAGCCAGAATGGGGAAATTTTTCATGCACTAGATTGATTCGTGATGTAGGGAGTCCATATATTGATTTCACGCAGGGACTTCGGACGTGGTACAGGTTGGTGCTAGAAGTTGTCAGGACTACGCTGCAACCGTTCTGGCTATGGGATCTAGGGAGTTGGTTGGTTTATGGGACACTCTTTTTTGTGATGAGTGGGATCGGAATAGAGGATAACCCAACTCACAGTTGGTTTGACATGTGGGGGAGCGTTGAGGCCTTTGTTGTATGGCAAGGTTGGTTTTCCTTGTTGCTTCTATGGATTAGGGTAAGTGTTGAATGGGTAGGCCGTGACAACATGGATATTCCTAGCTCAGATGCATTGGGGCTTTATAGATATTTTTCCATGAGGTCCCAGGAGAGGAGGATGCAACTTTCACATTATGGGAAGACTGTTGTGGTCAAATTTACACAGCGACAATGTGGTGGCACCCTTTTTAGACTAGCATGGGATCCGGGCATCACAGTATTTGGAAGTACAGCTACCCCTAGAGATGAATTGATTTCTACAATGGGATATCATTTAGATCTTGCATTGGGATTTAGTGATTCACTGATAATGTGGGGGAATTCATCATCATGGCAGGCGCATCAGCAGGAAGATATCATGCGAGCGATACTTTATCTCTACAAGGATTGGGTGATATCTTCAGGAGCTTACTCTTGGAGTGTATGAGATGGACCTCTTGATAGGGAAGCTTCATGAGGAGTTTTACAGAGTGCTACATTATCATGATCATGATTCCCTACTCATTTATGGCATGTGGAGGGCTTTTACTACTTATACCTGGCAGGATAGTGATTGGAGCAAGTAAAGCTTCACGTTGTACATGATGAATTGGGTCCCTACTATTTGGGGACTCCTTTATGATAGGTTATCACATGGGTTGGGAGTGGATCAGTGGAAAAATTTTGACCCCGATATTTCTTACAATGATAGTTGGGTCAGCAGGGATAGATTTCTTGTTTAGGAATTGCTTGAGGACAAGGAATTGCTTGCATAGAAATTCTCTCGGATCTGTTAAGGACCCTATCGACCCAAAAGACATGAAAGGTTCTTACATGGTTCCTTGTTCATGTGGCACTCCCTATATCAATGAAATAGGTCGATATATTAGACAAAGAATCCAGGATCATGCAACAGACATTAGGCACAATCTACCTCGCACATCAGCTCTTGCATAACATGTGAGAAAATCATGTCACCATGTTTGCATTGAGGACTCCAAGGTCATCGCTAAGGTTGATCACATACATCATAGGAAGCTTAGGGAGGCCATTGATATTGAGTGGAATTCTAAGAATCTCAATAGGAATGATGGGTGGAAATTGATTAAGAGTTGGACTCCTGCCCTCTCGAGATGATTTCCACCCCTCTTCCTCCCAGTCTCGATTTTTTTTTCTTTTTTTTTTCCTTTTTTTTTTTAACGTTTTCCCCCTTTATTTCTTAATATTTTCTTTATCCTTGATTTTATATTATCCTATATATTATATTAATTTAATTATAAATATGATATTTATTGAATCCCTTAAAATAAAAAATTAATTATTTTTATAATATTGTTTAATTTATTAAATAACTAATTAACCTATAAATATTGAATCCCTTCAAATAAAAATTTTAATTCTTTTTATAATCTTTATTAATTTATTAAATAACTAATTAACCGCTAGTTTTTAAATGGCTAGTTTTCAAACGGCTAGTTCAACGGCTAGTTTTCAAATGACTATTTTCGGGCAATGATGCATCCACTCTATTTATTCATTAAGATCCATGGGCTTTTTCACCTTGTCCTGAGGATGAACCACATTATTTGGTTTGAAACGTCGACTAAATCCTAATAATGTGATTAATCTGAAATAAATTTATCTTCATTCCATGTCTGTCATTATTGATCTAGTTTTGTATCGACATCACTCTGTCTCAAATCATGATACATGTTTTGTGTCATTGATGGGGGATAAATTAAGGCCCTCCTATGACGAGTCACTTCCTATTGACATCAACTTATTATCTAGAAATTTGACTTAGAAACAACCTTTCGGTACCTTGGTGCTTGCATACAACAATGGCAAGTTTCCTCGCACTTGGCGACATGTTTACATCATTGGCCTTCGACTGAAAGATTTTATCTGGTGTTAAAATTCCACTGATTTATTCACACCATACAGATTTTACTGTAGTACCTTGAGAGCCATTAACATCATCGGCAGTTTCTCTCATGTTTTTTAACTACTTATATCATTGGTCGGTAATCATATGGTGTCTACCATGATCAACTCAGGCTCATCGATTCACATGGTTAGACTCGTACATTACATTGTCGTGTAAACAAGATAGAAGACCCTAGATCTAGTTTCATCCGTTTGGGCTGTGATTTCAATATTAATATAAGATCACAATATATGATGATTATGATCACATAGACAGTCATCTAGTCATGGTTCCACCATTTTTCATCAGTGGACATGTCTTTTTATCATTGTATATGTAATTTTATCTTATGTTTTGAGTATGGGTTTGCCTCCCTCAGAAAGCATATCATGATGTAAATATATTATAACAGAAGATGATCTCACTGGTTGTTCTTGATCCTGAATTTTCACAAAGTAAATCACTTCAATCATCAGTCGCCATTTCTGAATTTTCACTTTATGGGGGAATTTTTTATATGCCATTTTGTTGAATCTGGTAATTCAACTTACAAAATAGATCAATCAACATCCACTTACCCCTTGACATCATCCTAGCACAAAAACCTAAGCATGATCTGCTTAATCCTTGAGTTTTCACCTGAAACTACTTCAATTCATCCATTTTAAGGACCAACGCGCTCTATAAGCCTCTAGAATTGCATTCACCAGCAGGTTTCTCCATGTTGGGTAGGGTTGATCACCAGCAGGTTTCCCTACGTTGGGCATGCGTTGATTCTATAAATGTCAGGAATTTACCGCAATAAAATTAAAGAATTTACGGAGAGAAATAAATACAAGGAGGCCAGCAAAAAATCATAAACATAAACACATATGTTTATCAGGGAAAACCCCAAACCCAGGGAAAAACCCAACCAATGAAATTTCATTAAACATTGGCCAAATCCCTGGCCAATCCAACCAAGTGAGCCTTCACCTCTCACCTCCAAGCCTACCTTACAATGAAGTATTCCCAGCCTCTTATAGGCTCCATTACATGTAATACCATGGGCCAAAACCATGGGTGCACAAAAACCATGTGCCCCAAAACCACTACTATTTACCCTAGTCAACTTTGACTCTATCCTGAGTCAAGTTTACCTAACAATAAATTCATGAAAATTTAAAATATTTCTTAAGCTTCCTCTTCCATAAGCTTCCAAGAATTGTTATAGCTATTTACCTTAGATAAAACTGATCAGTGGCTCAGTATTTTAGCTCAAAAATGAAAGTGCTCATAATTTATTGGAAACTGAACGAAAACTATTGTCTCATCGACGGGAATCCAATGCAACTCATTTGTCAAAAACTAACTCTGGATGAATAAGTTATAGCCTATTGACTGTCGTTCACAACAGGAAAAAAAAAATTTAATTGCAGAACAGTGACATGTTGATGACATGGCATCCTAGTCAATATGAAGGGAATATTTTTCAGTTTATTCCCAGTGGCACTATTACAAGTGTCACAATAGGATTTGCCAGTTTGGTTTGAAGGTGAAATTTTTCTAGGATTTCTCTCCTAAGGTTGAATTCGAATTTTTTTTATGTGGGAGGACAACCCAACAAGGGACCACTATGTGTGCCCCCTGGTGGACCCCCTCTCCAAGGTTATGTATGAATTTAATTTTATTGTGGTGGTTGGATTAATTTTATGGTCATATATATTATGGTGCAAAGTCCTAACACATTACATATTAACCAAGGTCCATGTTAATTTTATATAAGGGCGCATTTTTTTAGCAGGTGGCATACATTATATATTATCAAATTCTGCACATATGTTTTCATAACCCAAAGTTCGAATCCTGCATATATATATTCTGCATTATTTTTATTATCCAAATTCAACGGATTAACATTTTTGAGGAGCGCATATATATATATATATATATATAGATATATATATATATATAGAGCTGCTGGTAAGGCACTCAGATTGTGCAGGGTAGGTCGTGGGTTTGACCCTGACCCCCGCACAATAATTTTGGTCCACTCCATGTTATCCATTCCAAAGGTTAAAACTTTGGTATATATAAAGTTTTAACCTTTGGAATGGATAATGTGGAGTGTAACAAAATTATTGTGTGGGGGTCGGGGTCAAATCCACGACCTACCCCGCACAATCTGAGTGCCTTACCACCTGCTCTATCCATTGGGTCTTAATAACCTAAGGCTCCAACTAATTTTAATGAGTGTTGTGTTCTCCGATGGAGGAAGAGAGGGGGCCAACCCTCCTCCTCACATGACCACTCCATAGAACCAACGGCGTAGGAGCGGAATTTTAAATGGTGGGATTAAATTATAATTATGGATTACCACTAATCTGATGGATTAAGCGCTAATTAATCTATGGTTTATGGATATTTTTATGCACAGTTAATACGCGCTTATCTACAGTTAAGCGCATATTTGTGCAAATTAATCCAGTTCACAATTAGTGGCAGATTTAGTAGGCACTAGAAAATTCGTCGGAATTTCCAAGTTTGTTGGGGTTATCTGGAGTCCTCTCCAAATTTGGAGGAGGAATCTAGGAAAAAATTGAATGAACCATATCTTGAGATATTTTTGACCAATTTTTGCTTGGAAAGAGTCATTATTGGCATATTGGCATGCTATGAACACATTGGAATAGGTTGCAGAGGTAAAGGAGAAACTGTATAGGTTTTTTTGTCACTTTGAATAATTTTTAAGCTCGGGGCCACCAGGAAGGAAAGCCATGCCTAGATCAGCTGAAGGCCAAATTGAGTAAATGAATAGTCATTTTTGATATTTTTGACATTTTGAACTCATTGGAGTATATTTCGGGAGCATTCGATGCATGTAAATATAAATTTTTGCACTATTGAGCTAATACAGAGGCCTAAGCCATGGAAGATGGACCAAGGAGATGTAGCCCAGGAGGGGTGAAATCCTTCATCAAAACTATGTTTTAATGGATCAATTGTGATTTTTTTTTTGTGCTTTATGTTGATGTTGTTCAGAATTTTAAATTCATACTTTATGCTCTTGAATTCACTCATAAAACCTCAGATAAATTTACCTTTTTGACACACATAAGCAACAAGGAAACATGTACATCAAGCATAAGATCGGCAAGTAAATTTTAAATCTAAAAATGAAATTACCATAGAAAAACTAACATTCATAATTCAGATCAAGTTAGTATTAGATCTTAGTTGAAAATCAATGTTATTTGCTTGATAGTTGCTTGATTTTTGTGCAAGTTTAATGGTTTCAAATTTGTGATGTTGACAAGGTTAAAGTTGTATAAAGGTGAAGCGAAATTGTTCATTGAAAATCCTAAGATTAGGACTAGAAGAAGGAGAGCTACAAGAGCACCATCTTCACCCAAAATTCCATTCATAGTTTCAATTGAAGAAACTCAATTTTTGTCTCAAGAAGTTGAGATTGAAGAGGTACAAGCATCATAATTTGAGCTTGAATCCATAGCCATCATGTTAGGTGTTAGAGAGACTCAAGGACATTCATAAGAGCAAGATTTTAAGAGAGATTTCAATGACATAAAGAGGATGCTTAAAATTATGTTTGATGCATTTACTTTTGGGATGGCAGGAGAAAGTTCTAAGCCTCCACATGGATAAGTAACTTCAGATGGTAAGAAAGATGAAGAGAAGAGTTCAAAGGGTAGTGGAGGAAATCCACCTCCATCTCCACCATCTTCATTATCATCAACATCTCCATCAGCATCATCTCCCACTTCCACCGCAAAAACTACTCACACTCACTCAAAGGACACAAAAGGAAAGACACCCTTACTCAAACTAGATGTCAAATTTGAGCTTCCAATGTATAATGGTGAGATAAATGCAGAAAGATTGGAAAATTGGATACGTCAATTGGAGGTGTATTGTAGGATTCAGAACCTTCACGAAGATGACATAAAGATCCAATTGGCTTCTTTGAGGATGGAAGGATTTGCACTTGTATGGTGGGAAGAAAGGACTGAAGAAGAGATTAAAAACTATGGTAATATCTCTATGTCTTGGTCAAGTTTTATTGCTGCCATTAAAAGGAATTTATGGATTGGAAAAATTTTAGACAGTTGAAAGGGAAAAGTGTGCAAGATTATACTCATGAATTTATGAGAAGAGCTCTTATTTTGGTTATTAATTTATATTCTCAATAAAATTTGTTAAATTATGTTGGGGATTCTCACAATTACCTTAGGCACACTATTCTCATGTTTAATCCCACAAATATAGATGAAGTTTTTGTTCAAGACACGCACTTAGAGGCAAGAGAGAAACAAAACATAGATGAGAAAAGTGAAAGTGAGGGTCAAGGAAACAAAAAGTTTTATGGAAGAGGAGAGAGGGATATCTATGTAAAAAGAGAGAAGGAAAAACTCACATGCAAAATTTTTTCAAAGAGTGGCCATGATGAAGACCATTGTTGGAAACTTCATCCATAATTGAATCCAAACAAATTGAAAGCCAAAGAAAAGGAAAAAAAAATTTCTATAGTTGAACATGACTTTGGGTCAGATTCAGGAGACGAGACAAAGATTACAGCCATGGGTTTGAAAGGTAAACATATTTCAAGCACTATTTCTTCAAATTTTTCAAAGGTCACTCATGATAAAGATACAAGAATATAAATTTTCCATATTATATTTGTCTCTAAACATACCAAGTTTGATACTCTTTTTGGTAGCGGGTCACAAGCTAACTTGATTTCCAAAGACTTGGTTAAGAAACTAGGCCTTGAAACCATTAGACATCCAGGACCATAGCCTTTGGGTTGGATATGCAAGAATGAAAACTTTTAGGTTACAAGGAAGTGCATACTAATATTTTCCATCAATTCAAACTTTATTGATGAAGTTGAACTTGATGTGGTGTCGCTTGAGATATCAAGTATTGTATTGGGAAGTCCTTATCTATATGATAGGAAACCAGTGTTTCATCGCCATGAGAATAAGTATCACTTTTTTAAATATGGCATTGAGTACATAGTTAGAGCGCATAAGAATAATACAAGTTTGTCTCTTACACATGCGGGAGAAATGAAGAGGATAGTGAATGCAAGTTAGAATTTGACATTGTTTATGATCAAACAAAGAGATGTTTTGAATCAAACTTTTCAAAAATATTATTATGCTTGTAATGATAGGTTTCCAAATTCTAACAGGTTGCCTTTGAAAGAACATGAACAAGAAGTAAAACATTTGCAGCAGTCAACATCAATGTTGAGAAGTGTTGGGAACAATATGTCGGTGCAAGAGAGTGAAAAGGTCAAAGAGAAAGTGACAAAGAAGCTTGGAAAACAAGTCATGGGTTCCAAAAATTCTTGTAATTGGTTTCCAAAAGGTACATGGAAATGGCGAAGGTACTTGGTCAAGGGAATACGCAAGTATAAAGTGAGATCAGCTAAGAATCTCCATGGCGACAATGTGCAAGGTGAGACAATTTTTAAGTTTCCTTTGATTAATGACCAAGGTAGGAACACGATGGTTTCTGAAAGAATATCTTTCTGCTCTACAAATTCAGAAAATTTTCAGCATGACGGTGTTAATGACAGCAAGAGAAGGTTGCAAGAATCAAGGAAAAATTTAACTTTTTGAGAAAAGCTCCAAATGATGAAATTGGGAAATTTTTAGTGGATAGATATTGGAAGGGTGAGGGAATAGTACCCTCATCCACATGATCAATAATCAGAGATATTTTTGGGTCCAAAAGGATTCTAGTGGGGAGGAATGATCAGAGGCTCAATATTTTAGCTCAAAAATTAAAGTGCTCATAATTGATTAGAAACTAAACGAAGCAACCGTCCCATCACCAGGAATCCAACGCAACTTGTTTCGTCGAAAACCGACTCCGGATGAAGAATTTATAGCCTGCTGACTGCCATTCAGAACAGGAAAATTAAAAAAAAAAAATTGCAAAACAGTGACAGGTTGATGATATGGCAACCCAGTCGACATGCAGGGAATATTCTTCAGTTTATGCCCAGTGGCACTATGACAAGTGTCAAAATAGGATTCGCCAATTTTTTTTAAGGTGAAATTATTTTAGGATTTCTCTCCTAAGGTTGAATTCGATTTATTTTTTTGTGGGAGGACAACCCAACCAGGGACCACCATGTGTCCCCCCTGGTGGACCCCCTCTCTAAGGTCAGGTTCGAATTTCATTCTATTATGGTGGTTAGATTAATTTGATGGTGATATATATTATGGTGCAAAGTCCTGGCGCATTACATATTAACCAAGGTCCAAGTTAATTTTATATACAGGCGCATGTATTTAGTAGGTGGCATACATTATATATTATCAAATTCCGCACATATGTTTTCATAACCCAAAGTTCAAATTCTGCATATATATATATATATATATATATATATATATATATATATATATATATATATATATTCTTCATTATTTTTATTATCCAACGTCAATGGATTAACATTTATGAGGAGCGCATATATATATTTTATGCCAAATTTTTAACCTTGTGAATGGATAACATGGAGTGGACCAAAATTATTGTGCGGGGGTCGGGGTCGAACCCACGACCCACCCATCACAATTTGAGTGCCTTACCACCTGCTCTATCCATTGGGTCTTAATATCCTAAGGCTCCAACTAATATTTAAATAGTTTTGTGTTCTCCGGTGGCAGAAGGGAGGGGGCCAGCCCTCCTCCTCGCGTGATTACTCCACAGAACCAAAGACGTAGGAGCGAAATTTTAAATGGTGGGAATTAAATTGTAATTATGGATTACCACTAATCCAATGGATTAAGCACTTATTAATCCATGGTCTATGAAACATGTTTATGCGCAATTAATGCACACTTATTTTCATTTAAGCGTAGATTTGCGCTAATTAATCCATTTATTAATTAGCGGTGTCTTTAGTGGGTGCCACCAAATTCTGCAGAATTTCTAAGTTTTTCGGGGTTATCTGGAGTCCTCTCCAGATTTGGAGGAGGAATCTAGGAAAAATTGAATGAACCATATCTTGAGCAATTTTTGACCAATTTTGGCTCCATAAGAGTCATTCATAGTAGATTGGCATGCTTTGAACACATTGGAATAGGTTGTAGAGGCAGAGGAGCATTTCTATAGGTTTTTTTGTCACTTTGAAGAATTTTGAAGCTCAGGGCCACTAGGAAGGAAGGCCATGCCTAGTTCAGCTGAAGGCCAAATTGAGTAAATAAATAGTCATTTCTAATAGATTTCGACATTTTGAACTCATTGGAGTATATTTTAGGAGAATTTTATGCATGTAAAAAAAAAATCACTATTGAGCTAATACAGAGGCGTGAGCCATGGAAGCTGGACCAAGGAGATGTAACCTAGGAGGGGTGAACTCCTTCATCAAAGCTCTATTTTAATGGATAAATTGTGATGGTTTGTTTTTCTTTATGTTGTTGTTGTTCTGAATTTTAAATTCATACTTTAAGCTCTTGAATTCACTCATAAAAAATTAGTTAAATTACTTGTTTGACACACATAAGAAACAAGGAAACATGTACATCAAGCATAAGATCAACAAGTAAATTTTAAATCTAAAAATGGAGCACAGAAAAACTAACATTCATAATTCAGATAAAAAACTCTTGAATCCTAACCTATCCTACCTTGGAATTTCCATCCCTTATCCTTTGATCCGATCCTCCCATCAAGAGTGGATCTCAAGCCTAGATTGGTAAATGGATAAGAACTCCCAACTAACCATCCTCTTCTATATATTTGTGGTCATACACAAGCTAGGGGTTGGCTTTTGTAGATAGATTCTACCCTCATGTTTTTGTTGTGAAGAGTCATTATTCCATGCATTAGGGTGATTAGAGGTGCATGTTGTGGAAAATAAGGAATAAGTCAACTTGGAGGAGCTCTCTACAATATCAACTCCTATATTTGCTTGTAACTCGCTATATTTATATTAATGCAAATATTTATGTGTTTTCCTATACATGATGTTATGATTTCATGTATTTCGATTCCATGTTGATCCATTGAATGAAGCAATTAGATGATTCTACATAGATGTCGTAGATCGTTGGCTTGTGTAATTTGATTTTACAGGTTATAATTATAATGATCGGATTTTGGATTGACGCATTCAAGCCAAGAGAGGAGTTGAGCATAAGATAGATTATAAGTAGGCTTCATATCATTATTTATTACTTTAAGGAAAACAATAGCTTCTTTGTATTTTTGTTGTTCTAGGCTAGGCCACCTAGTCTAGGGAAGATACTTCTTTCCACAGATGTAGATTTTGTGTAACATAAGATGCATCCACTTGTGTGATGGCGGCTAGTGTTTGGAAGCAAATTGGTTCCCATAGCTTGTCACCATCCACGATCACTCTTTGTGCTTGGGACAGTCATCCCTTGCAGCCCCTTGGTTGATATCGCAACTGCCCCATCACCCTTGCCGGTAAGACGATTTTGATTAATATTGAAATGATTGATGCCCCTTTAGATTATAACACCTTGTTGGGTTGTAGTTACACCTATGCCATGTCACCTTCTGCATATGTTTTCTTTCACAAGATGTTCTTTCATCACTATTACCACTAAAAATTTTAATGGTGTAATCTCCATCGTATTACTGTTTTCAAATTTTTATTGTGTCCTAGTCCATGTCCAAAGTTTCAACCATTTCTAATAAAAGTTAAAAAGTCCCAACATCAAGGTGTTTTTAAGTGAATATATGTCATAGTGTTTTAGAGTCCCAAAATAAGTTAAAATCTATCTTTTGGCATATGTTAGTGTTGAAGGTTAGCTGATGTCTAGGTAATAAAATTGTAGTCATCTAGTCTGTAATAATAGCTACCTTTGTTGCAAATTCATTGTCAAAACAATAATATAGTAAAAAGAAACTATTTCTCAGAAATGGAAGTCATATATTCCACACAGTGAAAAGAGCAGCTATTTCACTGAGATTTTGGTTATCTCAGAAAAGAGGCTACAGGTAAAAAGGTAATCAGTTTTTGAAGCAAGAAAATTAAGACTTCGTGGAAACCAGAGTTATTTAAAATCAAAGTGTAACCGAAAGAAAAAAGCTTAACCAGAAAAGTGGGAGATCTAGAGAAGAGAAGCAGATAATATTTAAAGGAAGTTGGTTGGGAAATAAACTAAGGAATGAAGCTATAAGGAAGAAGCTTATGCAAAAATAATGGGCGGCCATGATCTAATCGCAGATCCAAAGGGGAGCATACCGACGTCTGAGATTAAAGCACACATAGGGCAACTTCGGAAAGCATATTTTTTAATTTTTATCGTTAAGTCAAATCATGTGGTATGTTAAGTGATTTGCGATGCGATGAGGCTAAGGGGCAAGCAAGGAAGACCGTCAGATCTAGGCGTAGATAAACAATGGAGATTAAAGCGTAGATGGAGCGATTTCACAAATTGTAGTTTTTAAATTTTACATTAAGGCTTCGCATGGTATGTTAAGCGATTTGCGATGCGATGAGGCAAGGGACACATGTTAACGTAAAGCACTAGCATGATTCCACAAATCGTAGAGTTTATGGTTTAGCTGTTATCAGTGTAAAGTTAAATTTTCGAGTGGTCGATTTATGATTGCTTCCTATTGGTCAACTGGTTGAGAGGCCCAAGAACCACAATTTCACATGAATGCATATAGCTTGGGAGTAATTGCTGTTTTTTTTTAAGTTACAATAAACTCTGTTGATTGCACTAGTATGTATGTTTATAAAAAATTCTGATCTAGGATCTATGATCGGTCCCATTTCTCTGCCACTTCACCTCCACCCTCATCGCACATAGCACTTCACCATTTTCAACATTTACCTTCCTACATTTCACAATAAAACTTCCGATGCACGATATTTGATCGATCCCACTTCTTCACCACGTCACCACCCCCCCTCACTTATCATCTATTCCACTCCATGTCTCCTCTTTCACTTAAACCTGTTTCAAAGGATTTTCTTTGTAATTTCTCATAAAATGAAACTCTGTCATTCTATCCAAAAGCTTTGAGTTTTCTGCCATTACAAAGGGCCTTCAACCAAAAAAGGGAAAGGAACAGCGAAACAACGACAAAGTTTCTCTCAAACAGTTTTCTACCACTACTCTCAATACCAACATGTTTTTACCAGACACCAGGCAACATTCAAGGAACATCCACACACCATTTTCACTATTGTTTGCACTTTTTATGGATTTGGTTGCACCAGAATGGAAGAGGATTATTCCCATAAAACTTCCACATCATACAAACCACTCCAAACTGTTAGCCTTAATTTTTTTATTTTCATTATGTCATAACACTCTGTATCAAAGTTTTATATAAGCCTCACCTCTTGCATGAGGTTGTAATGACTTTCGAAATAGATTTATTTTTTTTCTATGGAAGATGACAGTATCATATTTTGTATATATATATGCCAAACTAATATGAAGTCAGGGTTGGTTGGTTGTTATAGAATTTTGACTTATATTAACTGTAATCATTTTTGTGAATGAAATGGAATAATACTACTGAGGACTTATTACCAATTTGTTGCGTGTATTGTCTACTTTTCTTGTGTTTCCATATCTCCTTTTTTCCAGTTCCAGTTTCAAAATAATCATACTATTATGTGTTTTTATTAGTCTCTTAGGCTTGTTATGTGTTTTATTGGCTTTTTTTAGTCTAACACAATGAGAATTCATGATAAAATCTATATTATAACAGTGGAAGAGCATCAGTCATTATAGTCAATCTTCATGGCATTTCAGTGAGAATCTTGTCAAACTATAAATAGCTTTCTCTCAATGGAATATTTTCAAACTGGTACTTTTGTGAATTTCTACTAAATCAATAGATTTTTGTTTTATATACCTATTGATTCTTCTCTCATATTATAGTTTCCTCTCCTCATAGACTACAAAATTGTACCTTGTTATGACATCAAGCTACAATACCCTCATTAGTAGAACTATGGATTTGACTGAAATCTCTTTTTCAGTGAATCGAAGTTTGTACCACCTACCAATCTCACAAAAAAAATCATTAAATTTATTTATAGTTTAAGATGTTTCTGGTCAAGTGCTTTCTGCAGTCCAAGTGTTGATTCCAGTGCCAACATATTTTGGTGCATCTGTTGGGAGACGAAGGCTTTGTAACGAAGTATTCTCCCAAGTCTATTGTTATGAATTGTTGATAATCAGTTCTTGATAGTGAAAAAGAATTGGTGACCTAAAGAAGACTGCAAATTTTTTCACCTGACAACTCGACGAAGTGGAATAAGAGTTTCAAGACCTCCTTCTACAAGGAGGAATTAGAGATCTCCAACTGTGACTCCTGTTGCTGACCCAGAGAAAATTATCAAAGATGCTGAAGGAAAACTGAGATCAGTTGAAGCCACATCTTAGTGAGTGAAGAAGGTACACAAAAATTATGTTCCAAAGCAAAATTTACCTCTATATACTTTAGAATCTAAATAGGTTTTAGTTTCAAAATATTCTGCTGAAAAATATCAAGTTGAAGGTACTCCCCTAGAAAATAAAGTGGATGTTGTTAACCTAGGCTTGGCTAAAAGTTTTTCTTACTCATCACCTAGTAAATCTGAAATAAGTATTGTTCTATTCAAAGAAGGAGAAATTGAATTTCTAAGTGTTGATAAGATAGTATAAGAGTTTTTGCTGACTGAAGGGGGATTAGAACAAGTATTGGCTATTGCACCTTTTCTTGATAGAGATATTTTGACCGAAGAAGACTTCAAGACTATTTTTAATTTCCTTCAAACTCATCCTAAATACCAGTCTCTTGTCACCCATCAGCAAGAATATTTTACTTTCTCTCCAAATCCAGTTGTTGGGTCATCTTCCTCTCATCCACTTAAAGAGACTATACCTCAAGGTCTTACTTTTAGTTTATCTGATTTCCTTGCCTAAGAAAAATAAAGTTGAATTAAATCCATCCCCTCAAGAGACAACTTTAGATTCTAACTCTTCTGCTGAAGGAGAATTCAAGACATCCTATGTTCATGTTTTTGAAAACCCACTCTTCTCAGTTCCAAAGCCTGAAAAATCATCTCAAGGCCCTCAACTTTTTGCTGTCCTAAATCAGAATCATAATTTTCCACTTGTAATTCCTATTTCCAAAACATCTACATCAATTGTACATTAGCAAAATATGGCTCAACCTTCCCTTACAAGGATGCAGTAGAGAGTGGCTGCAAGATATGCACCACTTGTTCTCCCTCGAAACTTACATCCACTTCCTCAAGGAGATTACTTGAAATATCTTCCAAAATACATTGGGGAGGAAGAAGGAGTTTCTATTGAGGAACATTTAGTGGCTTTCTATATTTATGCTGACAATTAGAATATTGAATAGGAAGATGTCTGGTCAAGACTCTTTGTTCAGAGTTTGGATGGTGAAGCTTGAAAATGGTTTAGAGCTTTGGCTCCAAATTCAGTAACAGGAATTGATGAATTAGAAGAGATACGTGTGAAGCATTGGGGTGATAGGAAAGACTATTTCTATTATCTTACAGAATTTGGATCTCTAAAGAAGAAGGCATATGAGTCATTAGCTTATTTTACTAAGAGGTTTAATAAGATTTATCAAAAAATTCCTGAAGAAATTAAACCTACTAAAACCACAGCTATGATAAATTTTGAAAATGCTTTACATTTTGAGTTTGCTTTATGGTTGAGGGCTAAAAAAGCATAGACACTAACAAGTATACAAGAGGCTGCAATTGGAGTACAGTCTAATCTCATGGCTTCGAATAAATTAAAAATGGAGGAAGAAAAGGCAAAAGACAAAAAGAATATGAAAGAAGAAAAGCCTTCTTCTTCTAAGTCTCTTTCAGCAGAAGAAAATATCGATCAAATGTCCAAGTTGATCAAGGAACTTGCCACTAAGATGTCAAAATTAGAGGTAGAAAATAAACTAGCTGCTAGAGCCAATCAAAACAAAGCTAATAGAAATCAGGCTCCCTTCCGGAGGCCTTTTCAGCCTCAAAAAATCCTATAGCGCCCAAGGAGGAATGTTGATGATAAAAATGTTCAGCCTCCTTTGAATAATTTTGCTAAAGAAGAACAACAAAGAAATGAGGAAGAAAATGAAGAAATAAACCATCTGGGAGAAAATTCAAAGTCAACATGTTTGAAATTGAAGGAATATGAAGATAGATCAAGAATTTATTTGTTTTTTGATGATATGAATGCTCAAATTTATGCACAGAATGATAAAAAATGGCAAGAAGTTCAAAACAAAAATTACCCTTTGAGGTCCAAAGGTCTTGTTCAGCAACCTCAACAAAAATTAGATTTGGATAAACAAGCTGCTAAACATAAGGCCAAGGTAAACGACGTTCCTCCACCTCAAAATTCTGCTCCAATTGTTAAAATTACTGCAGAAAATAAGGAATTAGTTCCAATTTATTTCAGTTTCAAATCTAAATTGAATAAAATCAAAATTCTAGTTCCACTCCTAGAATTATTGAAAAATCCAGCCTATAAAGAGTCTTTTAAGAGTCTGTTATAGCCTCCTCTTGCCCCTGATTCAGTTAACCTTGAGGATGATCATCCCACCATTTATCTAGGTTGTCATGTCCAAGACCAAAATGATGATAAATCACCTCCTTTCTACCTATCACTCAATATACATGACAAATTGCAGCATAATTGTCTGTTAGATTCTGGAGCTTCCCACAATATCATGCCAACGAAAGTAATGGATGAATTGGGATTAGGGATAACCAAGAAATAACATAACCTTTACACCTTTGACGCCAAAAGATTCAAGTGTCTAGGAGTGATTAGGGATTTGGTTGTTTCCCTTACCCAGCTACCTATGAAGAGCTTAGTGATGGACATTGTGGTTGTTGACATTCCTTCTAGATTTGGGACGTTACTTTCCAGATATTTTTCTAAGAAATTGGGAGGTACCCTTCATATGGACATGTCATATGCTACCATCCTAGTATTTGGAGGGGAATTGAGAAGGCTATATAGGGAAACTAAAATGGCCTACATCATTAGTGATCAGCACAATCCATCAAACCATCCCATATATGCCAAAGAAAAAGAATTTGGGTCATCAATTTTGCACCTTGCTGCTGATGATAATGATTTCCAGCCTAAATTAAGTGAAAAATAACATTTTCAAGGTGCAAATGCGCAACATTCAGAAGGAGGAAAAATCTATAAATTGTACTTTGACAGAGCTTCTTCAAGAGAAGGATCGGGAGCCGGTGTAGTCCTCATTTCTCCTACTCAGTAGAAGGTAACCATATCATACAAATTGCAATTTGCTACCACTAAAAACACCGCTGCGTATGAAGCACTTATGCTAGGTATGAAGGCAGCAAAATATTTGGGAGCAAAACAACTAATTTCCTTTGGCGATTCAGAGTTGATGATTAAGCAGGTGAGAAATAATTACCAAGTGAAAAAATACAAATTGAATAATTATAGGAATGAAGTTTGGGATTTGATTGAACATTAATTTTTAGCATTTAATATAAATTTTGTCAATAGAGAAGAAAATCAAATTGCTGATTCACTTGCTATTACTACTAGTAATTTCAAAGTTCCTCTAGATGTCAAGGAAGTGTATGATGTTCGAATAAAAAACAAACCTTCAATTCTTGATAACATGAAGCATTGGCAAGTATTTGAAGATGACAGAGAGATTCATAAATTTTTGGAGTATGTAGAACAGTTGCAGACATACAAATTTATGATGAGCAGGAAATTGTTGAAAACCAAAATAGTAGCCCTTTTAAGAAAACAATGGCTGGGAAAAACATTATAGATCTAAAAACTAACTTAATTCCTAAGGGTTTGGTTCCTTTAGAAAGACTGTTTGATAATAATGGTGTTTTTCTCAAGCCTGAAAGCAAGGTTGATGGAGAGAGTACAATAGAGTGTAACATTGGTACAGAAGATCAGCCAAGATTAGTCAAAGTATCCAAATTCCTTCCTCTAGAAACCAAAACAAAATATATCAAAATGCTGAAGGAATTTGTTGATATTTTTTCATGATCTTATAGTGAGTTGAAAAATTATGATAATATCATAATGGAGCACAAGATCCCTTTAAAAACAGACACAAAGCCTGTAGCACCAAAAATCAGACACATCAATCCCATGCTGCTTCCAATCCTTGAGAAAGAAATCAAAAAATTATGGGAATAAAAGATTATTTTTCCATTAAGATTTTCTAACTAGTTAGTTAATATAGTCCCAATCTGGAAAAAGAATGGAGAAATAAGGATTTGTGTTGATTTTCGCGACCTGAACCGGTGCTCCCTGAAAGATAACTATCCACTGCCCAAGATGGATTATATCTTGCAGAAGGTTGTAGGATCCAAAAACTGTTAATGATTGATGCCTTTTCAAGCTAAAATCAGATCTCAGTTGACAGGCAAGATAGAGAAAAGACAACATTTACCACACCCTATGGCACATTCATGTGCAAAAAAATGCCATTTGTTTTGATGAACGCAGGTGCAACCTTTCAAAGGGAAATAGATATTTCCTTTGCGTGAGAAAATGATAGATTTGTGGTCATCTATTTGGATGACATCACAATATATTCAAAATCTGATGAAAACCACTTCAAACATCTAAAGCAATTTTTTGACAAATGCAGAAAGTTTGGTTTGTCCTTAAACCCCAAAAAGTCATCTTTTGTTGTCCAAGAAGGTAAGTTATTCAAACATATTTTAATAGAAAGTGGCATCTGTATTGATCCTCGGAGACTATAAGCTATTTAGAAGATTGTTTTTCCAAGAAATAAGAAGGAATTACATTCATTTTTAGGGAAAATCAATTTTCTGAGGCGTTTTGTTCCTAACTTTGTAGAGATGATCAAACATATAAATGTTTTTTTGAAAAAAGATGCATAATTTAAGTGGCGAGATGAAGCTAAATATTCTTTTTTAGCAATTAAGTTTGCCTTGACTGAAGTACCAATTTTGATTCGTCCTGATTTCGACAAGGAGTTTCTGATTTTTTCATATGTTTCATAAGAAATAATTGTAGTTGTCTTACTACAAAAGAATAAGGATGGTTTGGAGTATCCAATTTCATTTTTCAGTCGTGCTTTAAGGGATGTTGAATTAAAGTACAGCTTGACTGAAAAACAAGCATATGCACTAGCTAAGGCTTTCAAGTATTTTTGATTTTATGTGATGCATTCAAAATTAATTGCTTTTGTTCCTAATATCACTATTAAATATGTGTTGTTGCAGCTAGATACAGATGGAAGGAGAGGACAATGGCTGACCAAGATTCTGAATTTTTATGTTTAAATCAAACCAACTAAATTGATAAAGGGTCAGGGCTTGGCTTGCTTGATGGTTGAATCTAACTACAAAGCTTTAAATCTGAATGTAGAGGCAGTTGAAGGAGAATATGGAGAAGGTTTTGCTAATTATCCTGAAATATTTAATTTAGATTGGTACAAGGATATAGTTTACTTTTTTTCAAATTTCAAATGTCCACCTTAAATGGAGAAATCTAAAAGAAGAGCTTTTAAACTGAGAGTTGTGAAGTATTGCATTTTGGAAGATCATCTTTATTGGAAATATCATGTTGGATTATTGTTAAGATGTGTAGATGAAACTGAATCCCAATAGATTATGACAGAGATACATGCAGGAGTGTGTGGAGGGCATTTGTATTGGAGAGCAACTGCAAACAAAATCTTAAGAGCTGGATATTATTGGCCAACACTTTTCTCTGATTTCTTTGCCAAAGTCAAGAGTTGTGTTCAATGTCAGAAATTTGTTGGTAAACATAAATTTCTACCATTACCTCTCATTCCTATTTTAGTAGATGTTCCTTTCCAGTAGTGGGGGCTAGATTTCATCGGTGAATGCATCCACCTTCATCAAGACAGCATAGTTGGATTCTTACAGCTACAGACTATTTCACTAAATGGATTGAAGTTGTACCAACTAGAAATGCTACTGTATGGTAATTATTAAATTTTTGTTGGAAAATATTATGTCAAGATTTGGTTGTCCACAGAAATTAATAACTGATAATGCAATGGCCTTTAAGTCTGCTAAGATGTACAACTTTTGTAACCAATATAGGATTGAATTGACTCATTCCACGCCTTATTACCCTCAAGGTAATGGATTTGCTGAGTCATCCAATAAAATTTTGGTAAGGATTACCAACAAAATGTTGCCTGGAAATAAGAGGAATTGGGACAGTCAACTGATACATTCTCTATGGGAAGATAGAGTAAGTGGTAAAAAAATCAATTGGAATGCCTCCATTTTAGCTTGTATATGGTACAAAAGCCGTAATGCCTTTGCAATTAGCTCTTCCTGTGATGAAGTTCCTACAAAATGAAGTTGATCATGAAAACCCAGTCCAAAGGAGAATGCTACAGTTGATAGAGGCACACCAAATCAGAGAATCATTGTTGGAAAAATTTCAGAAGTATCAGGCTAAAGTCAAATCTATTTTTGATAAAAGAGAAAATCATTAGTTGTTTCAAGAGAATGATTTGGTGTTTCATTGGGATGCTAGGAGAGAAGACCATGGAAAGCACGATAAGTTCGACAATATGTGGTTTGGGCCATTTAAAATTGCTTAAGTTTTGGAGAATAATACTTTTCTGCTCAAACATCTGGATGATGATCAGCTGACTGGAGACCCAGTCAATGGTAATTTTCTTAAAAAATTCTTTATTTAGTAAAGTCATTTGAGTCGCTCCATTGTAAATATCTGATGTGATGTTTCAATAAAATCTATGCCCAATGGTACTTATGTCTGTATATATGGTCAGCCTTGAGTCCAATATGTCAATGGTCAATCCTAGTCATTATATTTAAAAAGTCTTCTGAGTTTCAAGAGTTTTTGAGGCATTGAGTCTACAGTCCTTGAAGCCTCATAGGGAGGAATTCATCCCCAATAGGAGCCATTGTTAGCACTGAAAATTTTAATGCTGTAATCGCCATTGTATTACTGTTTTCAAATTTTTATTGTGTCCTAGTCCATGTCCAAAGTTTCAGTCATTTCCAATAAAAGTTAAAAAGCCCCAACATCAAGGTGGTTTTAAGTGAATAGGTGTCATAGTGTTTTAGAGTCCCAGAATAAGTTAAAATATTTGTTTTGGCTTATGTTAGTGTTGAAGTTCAGTTGATTTCTAGGTAATAAAATTGCAATCATCTAGTCTAGAATAATAGCTACCTTTGTTGCGAATTCATTGTCAAAACAATAATACATTAAAAGGTAGTTATTTATCAGAAATGGAAGTCATATATTCCACACAGTGAAAATCACAGCTATTTCATTGAGATTTTGGTTATCTCGGAAAAGATACTATAGGTAAACAGGTAATCAGTTTTCGAAGAAAGTAAATTAAGGCTCCATGGCAACCAGAGTTCTTTAAAATCCAAGCTCGACTGGAAGAAAACAGCTTAACTAGCAAAGTGGGAGATCCATAGAAGAGCATCAGATAATATTTAAAGCAAGCTGGCTGGGAAATAGATGACGGAATGAAGAAAAGGGGAAGAAACGCGTGAAAAAATAACGGATGACCATGATATAATCACAGATCCAAAGGGGAGAAGACCTACGGCTAAGATTAAAGCGCACATGGGGAAACTTCACAAAGCACAGTTTTTAAGTTTTATCATTAAGTCAAATCATATGGTATGTTAATTGATTTGTGATGTGATGAGGCTAAGGGGAAAGCAAGAAAGACTGTTATATATGGGCACAGATCAACAACGGAGATTAAAGCGCAATCGGAGCGATATTGCAAATCGCAGTTTTTAAATTTTATCGTTAAGGCTTCACATGATATGCTAAGTGATTTGGGATGCGATGAGGTGAGGTACACATGTCGGCATAGCGCACCAGTGCGATTTCACAAATCGCAGAGTTTATGGTTTAGTTGTTATCAATATAAAGTTAAATTTGCGGGCGGCCAATTTTTGATTGCTTCCTATTGATCAACTAGTTGTGGGGCTCAAGAACCACAATTCTGCATGAATGCATATTTTTTGGGAGAAATTGTGGTTTTTTTAAAGTTTGGATTGTTATGAAACTAGCTCCAAAAATAGAAGAAAAGAGAGATCAATGCCTTAGAAATCAACCACTTCGAGGGGGAAACCTCCAATAAATTACATAAATGAACAATTCTTGGATGATACAAATGACCAAAACCTCCTTCAATAAATAGGAGTCCATGGGGCCACAATATAATCATAGCCGACCTAACAATAATTATGTAAGGGCACAATAATAACAATATTGGGGTTACAGGGGTACAACAATAACAATAAGGGGGCTACACTAAAAACAATAAGGGACTAAACTAGTAATATATGGACCTAACATGCCCCTCTCCTTCAAAAAAGTGTTGTCCTCAACTCTTGAGTAGCTCTGGGTGCTTCTGTATAAAATTTTCATCCTCCCATTTAGAATCTTCAATGGGAAAGTTCTTCCACTTAATGAGATACTCTGAAATTGATCGATTTCGTAGCTATCGAGTTCTTGTTTTCATGACCACTTTAGGTTCTAATATAATTTTTCCTTCCTCGGAAAGTTCTGGAAATATTGTTTGAACTGGAATATTTTCACCTATAACCCTTTTTAAGCATGAAGCATGGAAAATTGGATGCACTCACGAAGAAGCAGGAAGCTTCAATTTGTATGCCATAGTACCAATCTTTTGCAACACCTTGTAAGAACCATAGTACTTTGGCGATAATTTATTATCCTTCTTAGCTTGATTGAGGGACATTTTTTTATATGGTTGTAGCCGTAAAAATACCCAGTGTCCTACATCAAAACTTCTCTCGCTGCGATGTTGATCTGCCTGTTGTTTCATTTGATTTTGTGCCAAATTTAGGTTATCCTTTAAGAGTTGGAGAACTTCTTGTTGATGCTCGATGTGATCTTCCACCGCTTGAACCTTGGAATTTTCTATTAAAGATGATGTGATGGATGGTGGATGATATCCATAAAGTGCCATAAATGGGGTCATTTTTGCTACAGTATGGAAGGAAGTGTTATACCACCATTCAGTGAGAGGTAACCACTTGACCCATTGTGTTTGTTTATCAGATACAAAACAACGAAGATATCCTTCCAAACATTTATTCAATATCTTAGTTTGACCATCGGATTGAGGATGATAAGATGAGCTATGAGCTAATTGAGTAGCCAAACAAGAAAATAACTCCGTCCAAAAATTTCCAGTAAAAATGGGATCTCTGTCGCTCACAATAATCTTTCGGTTTCCAAGGTAGCTTTTGAATTGTGTCCATAAATGTAGTAGCAACTGTACTTGCTTTAAATGGATGAGATAATGCACAAAAGTGTGCATACTTGGTAATTCTATCAACTACCACCATGATGACACTCTTTCCTTCAGAATTAGGTAAACTTGTGATAAAATCCATTGAAATCTCCTCCCAACATTGACTTGGAATGGATAAAGGTTGTAGAAGACCCGGGGTCTTAATTGTCGCAACTTTATTTTGCTAGAAAAAAAAACATTCCGCCACAAAATTTTGAATATCATATTTAAGGCCATCCCAAAAAAATTCTTTCTTCACCCTGTGGTATTTTTTTAAAAATCTTGAGTGTCCTCCTAAAGGAGAAGTGTGCAATTCCAAAAGAATCTTTTGTTTTAGTTGGGAATTCTTACAAATATATAAGCGATCTTCATACCATAAGGAATCATTTTTCCAACTAAATGTATCAGATGTATTAGGATCTTGTTGCAACTTTTGAATGAGTGTCCATACTTCTTCATCCCTCTTCCATTCATCCCTTGCTTCGGTTATCCAATCTGGTTGGATAATAGAGATGGCACAAAGCAATGCTTCCACCTCTTCATTCTTTCTTGAGAGTGCATCTGCAACAACATTTTGCTTCCCTTTTTTGTAGATTATTTCAAATTCATAACCCAACATATTTGTGACCAATTTTTGTTTCTCTTCTAAAGATATTCTTTGTTCCAAAAAGTGTTTAAGACTATCATGATTAGGTTTTACCTTGAAGTGTCTTCCCATTAGGTAAGGTCGCCATTTATTTAGTGCATGTAGTATTGCTAACATTTCATTCTCATAAATAGATTTTTGTAAATACTTTCCTGTTATTGGAAAAATTTCAAAAGCAATGGGTCTTCCTTCTTGCATTAAAATAGCACCAATTCCATTTCCTGAGGCATCACACTCCACAATAAATGTTTTTGTGAAGTCTGGCATAGCTAACACTGGTGCTAGGCACATTGCCTCTTTAAGATGTTCAAAGGCCTTAGTTGCTTCAGGAGTCCATGAAAATGCATCTTTCTTCAATATTGTTGTTAGAGGTGTTGCTATTCTCCCATAATTATTAACAAACTTGCGATAATACCCAGTTAACCCGAGAAATCCTCGCAACTGATTTATGGTTGTGGCGACTTTCCATTCCTTAATGGCTTTAATTTTGATAGGGTCTACCTTAACACCCTTGTGAGATACAAGATGACCCAGATATTCCACCTATTGTACTCCAAAGAAACATTTGGATTTTTTTGCATATAATTATTTCTCCTACAATAGTTTGAGCACCTTGTCAAGATGTTGAACATGATCCTTCCAAGACCTGATGTAGATTAGTATATCATCAAAAAATACTAGCACAAATTTTCTAAGGAAGGGTTTGAAAATGGAATTCATCAACCCTAGGTGCATTGGTAAGGCCAAAAGGTATGACCGAAAATTCATAATGACCCTCATGAGTTCGAAGTGTTGTTTTCGGAATATCTTCAGTCTTCATTCTAATTTGATGATATCCTGAATGAAGATCCAACTTAGTAAAATAAATTGCTCCATGTAATTCATCTGATAATTCATCAGTCACAGGAATGGGAAATTTATCTTTAATGGTGAGCTTATTGAGCTCCCTATAATCTGGACACATGCGCCATGATCCATCCTTCTTGTGCACCAATACTACTAGAGCAAAGAAATAACTTTGTCTAGGTGGAATTATACCAGCCTCTAACATTTCTGTAATCATACATTCAATTTCTCTCTTTTGGATATCTATAAGGCCTGATGTTTGGAGGAAAACTTCCTGGAATCAAATGAATAGCATGATCATGATCACGAATAGGTGGGAGTCCAATTTGTGAATTTCAAACACCTTGGAATGATTGTCCAAGACTTTTTGGAGATCTGTAGAAATAGATGATTTTGATCTTGGAACTTCTAGTGAGAATAATTGTGCAATTACGCTTCACTGTTATCTATTCAAAATATTTGTAATGACATTAGAGCTTATTATCTTTCCTGGCTTCCCTGCGATACCCCATAATTCGACTTCCTTTCCTTCTGAAAAAAATTTCAAGAAAAGTTCTTGAAAATTAAAAGCTATCGTCCCCAAATATTGTAACCATTGTACTCCCAGTACAACATCAACATCTCCCATTGGAATGTAAAGAATTGGACTATTCAATAAATATTCCCCCATGGTTAGCTTGATATTATGGCATTTTCTAGAGAAATTTATAGTTCCTCCATTTGCAACCATCACTTGACATTTTTGTGTTGGGTATAGGAACCAATTCAATTCCTTGGCTACCTTACAATGAAGAAAATTATGGGTACTACCCGAATCAATCAACACTATTACCTTTTTCTTCTTGATATGTCCTTCTATCTTGAGAGTTTTAGGAGTGGTAATTCATGCCAATGCATTACACGATATGGTTGGACTCATTTATTCCTCTTCTAGGGTTGGTTCCTGGTGTATATCCTCTTCTTTTGAAGATTCTTGTTCATTTTCTTCTTCCTCTTCACAATCTATGTAAAATAATTTCTTCTCAGTACACTTATGACCTTTAGAGTATTTTCTATCACAACTGTAGAAAATCCATTTTGCTCTATTTTCTTCCAATTTTTGTGGTTTCAACCTTGTAGGTTGTGGAATTATAGGAGTATCAACACTACCATCTTTATATATGTGAGTGGTAGGCTTCCTTGTCACCATAATTTTACATTCAATTTTTCTTGCCAACCTAAATGCCTTTTCCAATGAATCAAGTTCCCTTATATTCAATTTTTGGAAGTCCTCAATGTGCTCTACCACTGAACCCTTTTGTTTGAGATTTATCAATTAGTTAAAGAATTTTTTGATTTTTGTATCCTCATAATGTGCTATCATTTCCTTCGTAAAAATTGATCAAGTGACAATTTTTTTACGGGAGCAAATCCATCTATACCATACAACTGTATCTTGTTCTAAATGTAAACTTGCAATGCGTACCTTTTGTGTGTTTTGCACATTATTGAGATCAAAATATTACTCCATCTGTAGTTTCCATGTTACGGGATCCTTGCCATCAAACTTCCTCATATCCATATTTGGAATATGGTGGTTCTTCCATCCAACATTAGAGTTTATGAAATCACGATTAACATTTATTTTTTTCTCATCATTAGTTTCCTCTACTATATTTTCGGCATTAGGAAACATTTCTTGTATCAACTTTGTCAAACCTTCCATGTGTGCATTTAGATCATTCTTCATGTTTTCCATGTTGTCTTTCATGTTTTCCATGTTGACTTTCAAGTCATCCATCTTAGCTTCCACGCCTTTCTTCAAAAGTTCCATTTCATTTTTTTTTTATGTTTGCGAGAGAGAAATTTGGTGCACTTGCTCTTGTAGTTTTGATATGTCATGTTGCAATTTTCCGTCTTCATGAGTCATACTAGAGCCTTCTAAAGGCTTAATGGGCGTTGAATTTTTTTTAGGGGGCATTTTATAACCGAATACTGATATCTATTCTACAATATTCCCCTAGAATCAATTCAAACTGATTTTTCACACAAGACCTATGCAATTCGAAAAAAAATACACACCAATTTATTGATTTTGAGGAGCTTGATATTGAAAATGAATTATCTTTGTTATTTCAGATCTTAAATATTTGAAATTTGGCCCTGTAGTAGCCCTCTGAAGCTTCTTTACATTTCCACAGGTCTCACCTGATTTGGATTCTTCAAGACAAAGTTATTCCCAATCTCCCACAATGACCTAATTATGGACTGGTTCAATAGAGCGACCTTGTATGGCGTGCCACGTATCACCGTTTCCTCCTTAGGCTTTGAAATTGATATAGAAGAAACTGCAGTCTGTGTACTTGTGGCCACTTTTTACATAATTCCAATCCAATTCTTAGAGAGAGAGTTATCACGATTTTCCCACGGCCAGCTCTTTGAGATGAAATTCGAGAGCTTGAAAAATCCCTAAATTCCATGGACCCTATCTCCAAAAATATTGTGAATCAAGCTCTGAAATATTTCCACAACGTTCCTCAGGATTGAGGCTTTGCTCTGTAAAAATTTCAGCTTCTGGACCCTTGTAGAAAAAAATTTATAGCGCAAATTCCACAATGACCTGTTTAGGTTAAATTCAGGAGCCTACAAAAATCCATAAATTTCACAGATCATATCTTTGAAAATGTTGTGAACCAAGATCTGAAAGTTTTCCACAATGTTCCTTAGGATTTCGGCTTCCCTTTCTACAAATTTAAGCTTCTGAACCTTCGTAGAAAAAAATTATAGAAAAAATGCCACGATGACCTATTTGGAGCAGTAAAACCCTAGAATCCAAAGCTCTGATACCAAATGTTATGAAACCAGCTCCAAAAATAGAAGAAAAGAGAGATCAATGCCTTAGAAATCAACCAAATCGAGGGGGAAACCTCTAATAAATTACATAAATGAACAAGTCTTGGATGATACAAATGACAAAAACCTCCTTCTATATATAGGAGTCCATGGGGCCACAATATAATCTTAGCTGACCTAACAATAATAATGTAAGGGCACAATAATAACAATATTGGGGTTACAGGGGTACAATAATAACAATAAGGGGGCTACACTAATAACAATAAGGGACTAAACTAGTAATATAGGGACCTAACGCTGATAAACAATGTGGATTTCATGAGTATGTATGTTTATAAAACCTTTGATGTAGGATTTGTGTCGGTCCCATTTCTCTTCCATGTCACCTCCACCCTCATCGCACATCGCTCTTCACCATTTTCAACATTTAAATTCCCTCATTTCATAATAAAACTTCTGATGCGCAATCTGCGATCGGTCCCACTTCTTCGCCACATCACCACCCCCCCTCACTTATCATTTATTCCACTCCATGTCTCCTCTATCAATTAAACCTGTTTCAAAGGATTTTCTTTGTAATTTCTCATAAAATGAAACTCCATCATTCTATCCAAAAGTTTCGAGTTTTTCGCCATTACAAAGGGTCTTCAACCAAAAAAGGGAAAGGAACAAGGAAACAGCGACAGAGTTTCTCTCAAATAGTTTTCTACCACTTCTCTCAGTACCAGCACATTTTTACCAGACACCAGACAACATTCAAGGAATAGCCACACACCATTTTCACTTTTGTTTGCACTTTTTATGGAGTTGGTTGCACCAGAATGCAAGAGGAGTCTTCCCATAAAACTGCCACATCATACAAACCACTTCAAACTGTTATCCTTAATGTTGTTATTTTAATTATGTAATAACACTCTGTATTAAAGTATTATATAAGCCTCACCTATTGCATGAGGTTGTAATGACTTTTGAAACAGATTTACCTTTTTCTGTGGAAGATGACAGTATCATATTTTGTATATATATTCCAAACTGATATGAAGTCAGGGTTGGTTGGTGGCTATATAATTTTTACTTATATGAACTGTAATATTTTTTGTGAATGAAATGGAATAATACTATTGAGGACTTATTACCAATTTGTTGTGGGTATTGTCTACTTTCCTTGTGTTTCCATATCTCATTTCTTCCAGTTCCAGTTTGCAAACATCATATTGTTATGTGTTTTTATTAGTCTCTTATGTGTTTTATCAATTTTTTTTAGTCTCACACAGTGAGCATTCCTGATAAAATATATATTATAACAATGCAAGATCATCACTCATGATAGTTAATCTTCATGATATTTCAATGAGAATCTTGTCAGACTAGAAATAGCTTTCTCTCAATGGAATATTGTCAAACTGCTACATTTGTGAATTTCTACTAAATCAGTAGATTTCTATTTTACAAACCTACTGATTCTTCTCTCATATTATAGTTTCCTCTCCTCATATACTACAATCTTGCACCTTGCTACCACATCAAGTTACAATACACTCATTAGTAGAACCATGGATTTGACTGAAATCTCTTTTCAATGAATCAAAGTTTGTACCACCTACCAATCTCACAAAACAAATCATTAAATTGCTTTATAGCTTAAGTTGTGTCTAGTTAGGTGCTTGTTGCAATCCAAGTGCTAATTCCAGTGCCAACACTCATAATGGAAATATCATCATCATAGATTTGTTGACTTATTATGACCCTTTTGTACCACTACAACACCCTCCAAAATTTCGCCCTTTTAAAATTTTTGAGCCCCTAACCTTTTGAAAAAGTAGAGTTAAGTCCAAGTTCACTATTTCAAAAAATCAAGTCGCAAAGTCACAGAAATGGTCAAACCAAACCTTCGCAACCCTATGACCTTGTGACCCCTCAGGTCACAAAGTCGCAAGGTCGCACATTATCCAGAAACCAAATAATTGTGACCTTGCGACCTTGCCACTCCCAAGTCGCGAGGTCGCAAAGTCGCAAGGTCATATCTCTCATCAACTCAACTCAGTTGTGACCTTGCGAACCTCATTAATTTTCTGTACATGCGACCCCTTTATAAAGAGAAGGGTCGCATAGGTCCTATTCGATCTGCACGATGGAGAAATAAAACACCTCTGATAAGCCATCTAGAGTGTGTTTTTCCTGGGTAAGTTGCCTAATCCTCCTGCTATTTCCTTTTGTTTGATTTTTTCCTCCATTACCCTCATCTTGGCCTATTTAAAACTCAACCTAGCTTCTATTTAAACCTTCCATGAATCCTGTTGCTAAGCTTGCTCCTCCCCACAGCTTGACTTCCCTATTTACCTCCTCTAGGAAGCTTCCCTTGCATTAGTCTGTTCAGGTTTCCTTTCCAGCCCTTTCCAATGAGGAACTTCATGCATGCTTTCCACTTGATGTGTTGCCTCACCTCCCTTTTTGATTAAAATCAAGCGAAATTTTTTCATCACCGCGTAGCCTGTCTGTCGAGCCATAAAGCAACCCCGCTAAGTTTCAGGATCGTTAGGTCTCATATTTTTGAAAGTTTAAAGTGATGCGACTTCGCAACTCAACGACCTCGTGATCTGGTCATGAGTCGCTAATTCACCAGGTCGCATTTCCATGAAAATCTAAACCAGCGCAACTCCATGACTCAGTGACCTCGCAACTTGGTCACGATTCGTGAGTCGCTATGTTGCTAGGTCGATTTTCTATAAAAGTTTAAACCAACGCAACCTAGTGACTCAACGACCCAGTCACAATGTCGCCAGGTCGGAGGTTCATCCATTTCCTTGAAATATAGTTGAGCAGAGGTTGGAGTAGCCCAAGTATTTATAAATATGAAATTTGTCTTATCGTGGGATTGTTTCATGAATATGCTAGGGAACCTCGAAGCCGAGCTCGACTGCGTATCCATCTCGTCAGCCTTAAGCGATATGGGGCCTCCGACAGTTTTAAAAAGGAATAAAAGCCCTGGGATAGAAATCTCGAAAGAAGAAATACCTGTTTTTTCTCCTCCCTATCTATGGAGATACCGCCTGTACATTCTGCAAAGGGGACAGTATGAGTTGGTATCAGGTGTACTAAGAATTAACAAAGTCTGAATTTCCAGAGGACCTCCTAGACCGGTAGGTGTATGTTTAGGTTAAGAGATCCAAGCTCCACTATGCAGGGGCCCATCCGCCTATATTCCCATGTGCAGAGCTGATCGAGTGGATCCTACAAAACATCAAGCCCAAGATCTAGGTTATTCGGGATCACGTCAGGAAATCATTCGAAAATATGAAGGGAAAAGATGCAGAATTCTATTATGCACTTCCCACCCGAGAAAAAAACTTCATCGAGGAATGGGCCACCACTCATGCAGTTCCCATACCCGAGACCTTAAGGGGATGGTGGGAGGACCCAGAAAAGTTCAAGCTCAAAAGGGACTAGGAATATCAAACAGCATGTCTCAGGAAGGTCTACAAGCTCGTGGCGGCAATGTTATGTAGGATGTATGGCCGCCCAGATGCCATCTTCAATGACACTTGGGTTTCTCTCATGTACGTTGTCACCATATACGACACCCGCTTTAACTGCGCCAACTTGATAGTGGCAGCCATCAAATCAAACATATCTTCTGCACTAGTGCCTAATGAAGGGTATACATCGAAATTTTATATGGCCTCCTATATTTTGGATGCATTATGCGCAAGGTGCCTATTTGAAGGGTGGGCACACAACTGGGATCCAGAGCATAGCGGTCCAATTCACAAGGATTTTTGGGTGTTCTGGGACTCCAGATATAAGCAAGATATGGAGTCAATCTCGCACAGCTTCATCCCTACACTCTACGGAAAACTGTTTGGAAAAGACACTCCGTGCATGTCTAGGAAAGCCATGGGGACAATAACCCGAGTGGCTAACTGGTTTCTTGTCACAGATAGCACTTTCATCCAAGTCTTCAGGTCACTCAAAGCTCCTCATGCACTGCCCCAGTTAGTCACCGACAAACTTCTCCTCCAAGAAACATGTTACCAGATGCCGAGCGGTTTTTCAAAGGTTCTCACTAAGGGCAAGAAGAAGCCATGGCCCACTCTGCCACTCACTATCGGAACCTACACAGTCAAATATTTCAAGGAAGTAGAGGAAAAGGCTGAGTAATTCAAGGGATTTTATTTACCTCCCGTGTCACACCGAACGTATGATCCTGAGAGAATCGTCCCCGCCCAACGCAAATGGGCCAAATTTAAATGGAGCTACCAGCATACTGAATGCCCAACTGAAGATAGAATCAAGAACTAGTACAACAAATATAGGGAATCCAATCCAGAGGAATCAACCAATCAGGAATATCAAGACAATCAAACTTTAGAGGAAAGAATCCATACGCTGGGAGGAGCCTCATCTTCCAAAGCCAAGAAGCAAAGGACTGGTACGGGCCATAACTCTTCTTCCCAGTGAAGAGAAAAGGAAGCTAAAGCTCAACAAGAATCTTAGGAGAAGGCAAAGGAAGAGGAGGATAAACGAAAGAAACAACTGAAAGAATAATAAATAAAGAAGCAGGTAGAGGAAACCCGCAAGAAAATGGAAGAGGAACAACGAAGGAAAGAAGAGGAAGAAAAGGGAGAAGCTGAGCGCGAGCTAAAGATAAAGCAAGATAAAGCAGAAGCTGAGTTCCAACTAAAGGAAGATCAAGATAGAGAATAAGCTGAGCGCCAGCTAAAGGAATATCAAGGTAAAGCAGAAGTTGAGCGCTAGCTAAAGGAAGAACAAGATAGAGTAGAAGCAGAGCAAAAGAGGAGGGAGGAAGAAAGTTGAAAGTCAAGGGAAGATTCCTCCATGGGAGCCGAAGGCAGCAAGACACCTCCTCTAGAGACAGAGAAACAGACGGAGCTACCACACATTGAGGTGCCCTGAACAACTCCTACAACCAAAGTGCATTTTTCTCTCTCAGAATTGGGTACGCCTGAGGATCAAGATGAGGAAGTGTTTGATCTGACAAGACTTACCTATGATCAGTTCACACACAATATTAGGCAGGAGAAGAGAATATTCTTAGCAAGGAACCCTGTTTCACCCCTTATAGCCACCATAGAGAAGGATATAGTCTTGGATACTAGGACCAATCTGGTTATGATTGCATCAGCTAACACCACTTTTACAGTAGCCACAGAGGAGAACGTAAGCAAAATGAGTAGAGAAATTGTGTCCCTGCAAAATAGACTACAAGCCCTTGAACAAAAGATAGGTAAGTCTAAACAAGAAAAGAAGGCACTAGAAGAAGAAGTCCAATAGCTTCAGGTTAAAAATTCCCCTACTAATGAAGTGCCACTCACTATTCAAGGAGAGTTTATCACTTTGGAGGCCACCATCAAGAAATTATATGAATAATTTTTCACAATAAAAAAACTGTCATGCCACTACTGAAAGCACAGGCAGAAACCAAGAGGAGGAACACGTAGCTAAAGGAAGCCTCTACTGCTTTGGACAAAATACTAGAATGGTCGAACATGTATCCACAAGCTCCCAACGCTTTGCCTAGAAAATATTGGATCGGCACCCAAAATGACAAAGTTCAAATCTAGAAAAAGGTACAATCCAAAGAGAAACTTATTAAGGATTTGGAGAAAGTAATGTCTGTGTATGAAAATCTGATTAGCGGCATTGACTCAATGGCAGAAGTACACTACATTTCTTCTCTGGTAGCACTAGGTGAAGAGAAAACATGGGAAGACGTCGCCAAAGACATTCAAGAATTTTTACAACCCATAAGGCAAGCAGTCGCCTCCCAAGACCTTTTGGCATCATAAGAGAACCTTGTTCAATTCATCATGACACCGGTCTGGATCTATACCAAACCAGCCTCCCTGTTGAACCAGATCACGATCAAGAGACACACTTTGATCCCAAATTCTCTCGGGTGCCTTCACAAGTTGAGAGAAGATACTCCTCAGGTATCCCCAGTTGCTTCAGATTATCAAGCATGGCGGAGTTACCTCAAGGAAAAAAAACAGGTATATGTCCCTGATCTCACAATCACCCAACTGCTTCCATGACCAAGTTGCATATTGCAGAAAACTGAAGAGGTCGCAGGTTGCAACAGACAAGGGGTCGCAAGTCGTAGTCAAAGCCGAGGTCGCAAGTCGCAAATTCCCTCAAGTCGCAGAGTATGTCAATGGTCAGGAAGGCGAAAAGTCAGGGATACCCAAGGGTCTATTTTGTTCTATAAATGCTTCCTTCGGGAAATTGTAAAGGATCTTTTTTTTTAAGACTCCAAAGGAGCAAAGAGAATTGTATAGCATTGAATACACTTTTCTGAGAATGAATACAAGCAATTTTGATTCCACTCTTGGATCTAATGAGGATTAATGTGTTAACACTATGAATATTTGTCTTATGTATTTGATATCTTTATGATTAAGTAATCTTCGTTTTCTGCTTATATCATTTATACATTTCACCTCACTAAATGTGTTAA
The DNA here is from genome assembly GCA_034641835.2 of Pinus albicaulis. Taxonomy (NCBI): domain Eukaryota; kingdom Viridiplantae; phylum Streptophyta; class Pinopsida; order Pinales; family Pinaceae; genus Pinus; species Pinus albicaulis. Next base: position 127,989,775 of record CM076574.1, on the reverse strand, counting down.
TGATGTTAGGTTGTTTACGTAGGAGATGTTACCAACTTTGTTACTAACATTTATCTTATCTTTGAGACCGCTTATGGAAGTGAAGGGTGCTCCAACCATACAAAATTGTTTCTCCTGTGGTTTGAACAGCTTTTACAAGCATGACCCTAATGATGTGTTGCTTATAGCATTTCCTTTGGCTGCATGCTTTAACTCATCTTTCTATTTGTAGCGTTTTATGTTCATTGAGACTCACCAACCATTTGTCTAGTACCATCTGAATAATCGTGTGTTCATAGGTCTGCAAGGCTTGTTTTTGTCTGAGAAAAAGGAGTATTCAGCGGTGGTCGGACCCACACCCTAGATGGGATCCCTATCACAAACGGTTTAGAGGCTAATCGGGAATTTTTTACCAGGGAGATCCCTTACTATTGGCTGGACATTTTTTCCCGTCAAAATTTTTGGTGCTAGAAGGAGGGCCTGAATGGTAGGCTCCCAGCACACATGAAACATTTTCTTGCAAACCCCACAGGGGGAAATCATGTACGGAAACACTGGTCCAGAACCCCCTAAACGTTCTCTTGAAGAAGAACCCCCTTTCTATGAGATCACCTCTGACCAGCTAAGGGCCTTGCTCACAATCGCCTGTGAACTCATCAGAGGCTTAAAAAACGTCCCAGTCACCAATTCCCTGGTCAACCCTCGAACTCCCGCATCCAACCAGACTCGCCAAGGAGCCCTGGTCAATTCCCTACCTTAGCTGGTAGGTCTCATGATAGAAGATTATGCTTATACAGTAGAGCGTAATTCGGTAGAGCACCCCGACAGTCCCCCAGGAAATTAAGGAGGGGGCCCAGAAATCACCGAAAACCAACCTGAATAACCTATGAATGATGACACTCAAGCAAATAACCAACTTGAGGGCGCAACCGGGAGGGGCTGGAGAAACAGGGGTTGGGGTGATAGAGGCCATGGGAAAGGTCGAAATATGGGACACCCTCAACACAACCGAAACCAAAACAAGTTCCCTTTCCTTTATAACTGGCGAAACATCAGGAATGTAGGGAATTTCGAAAAAAATCAGGACATGCACTCCCATCATGAAGGCGAAGTATCTGGATCAGGCATAGGGAGTGAATCTGAAAGTGAAATAGGTCATGTCTACATATCGCGCCACTAGCAGGCTAGGCGTGTGCAACCACTGGCTTGGATGGCACAATCTCCCTTAGCTCTCCATGGTCCCCTCCATGACATGTCGCGACACCCCGAGAAGCACCTCCCCAAGTTCGACCCCCAAAAGGGTACGTAGGCCGAAGATCACATAAGCAACTTTTACCTGGCCTTACAAATGATGAGGGTGCAGTCTGACAATGTAGCATGCCGGCTCTTTCCTCATACTTTATAAAATAAAGCTGCTACATGGTACCGGTTGCTCCCTGTTGCTTCCATTTCTTCCTGGGAGCAATTTCACCGTACTTCCCTTCAAAAAATTTCAGAAGACAAAGCTCCTTCTATGCTTCTCATAGAGCTTAATACTTTGAAATGCTAGAAGAAGGATAAATTCAAAGACTTAAATCAATGCTTTGCTACTATATTGAACAAGTTCCCACCAAATATGGCCTTAGATGATTCCATCACCATTGATTACTACACACGGGCTCTCCCTCGAGATATTGTCGTGTTCGTGAAACGCGAAGCTAGAGCTACCCTAGTGGAAAATTACACCACTTCCCTTGCTATCGAAAGGGACATGCTATCCATAGGAGACATCAACCATGATGGTCGTAACGATAAAAATCCAGCCACGAAGAGATTCCAATCCTCAACCCATAAATCTGGAGACAAAGACAAATACCCTTTCAATTTCGAAAGTATCACGAAGTCCCTCAAGCTATTAACCAACGAAGTCTCCGATATGAAGAGGAAGAATAATGACTCTGCCTCAGGTGCTAAAACACAAAAACCTTTCTTCAGGAGGAATAACCCCACTATTAACCGGCCTCCGTCAAACTCGAGTGTTGGCCTCAACATTGAAGAAATCGGCAAGGATAATTTTTGTTCTTTCCATCAAGCCTCCCACTCAGAGAAAAATTGCCCCCAGTGGATCAATAGCATGACCGCCATGGTAAATCAACTTCTAAAAGACCGGACCCCTAGGGATTTAGAGGAGGAGGCTATTCCAGACAATGAGGAAGCCTCTCCCCCAAATGAGGATATGGGTTCCACTTTCCTTGCTTTTGAGGTCGTCCGCGGGGAAATTCCCCCTTCCACAAATGAAATAAACTTGGTTGAAGACCCTAAATCCAAACCCCCTCGAAACTATGGCTTGAGGAGCAAAGGCTTGGTCCCTGAGCAGTCCTTCGAGGAAAAGAGAAAAGCTTTCTTAAGGAAAATCCTGCCACCAAACACAGAAAAACAAACTAAGAATCCTGAGAAATTTAGCCCAACCAATCCCCAAGTAAGCCCAAAGGCTAAATCTTCATCAGTTTCGCTGAAAACCTCCACCGAACTTATCTCACACATAGACTCTAGGTATAACATTATCAATGATATGAAGAAAACTTGATCTAATATTTCTCTCTATGAACTCGCTCATATTGCTAACCAACGAGATCTTATCCTCAAAGCATTTTCTGACCTACCGATGACCAAACCTGTGAGTACCAAATCTTCCCAAGCTGCTGCAAGTCCCCAGTCTATCATGAATGTCGTTAATGCAAACTCCAGGGGATCCACACCACCTTTCCTTCTATCCTTCAAGATCTTCAACTTCAATGTCCATAATTTCCTCATTGATTTTGGTGCGTCCACAAATGTTATGCCCTTATTTGTATGCAAGAAGTTAAACATCCGCCCTGAGAAAATTGACACCAGGGTCATTCAACTTGATAAATCTTAGGTTCCTGTAGTAGGTGAATTGAATAATGTCACTATCCACTTATCCTCTGATTCTAGGGTGCATAAGTGCATTTACATAGTGATCGTGGATATCCCCGAGGCCTATGGTCTTCTTTTGAGCAGAGATTGGTCTAGCAAGTTGCAAGGATACTTTGCCACTAATTGATCCCACCTGTGGCTCCCTTACAAGGGTAGGAGCAATCAAATCCGGGTTGAAAGTGAGCCTTACATGAAACACACGGTGACCAACCTAGACACAACTAAATAACCAGTAATTTTCATGCAAGAGGAGATCGATATGTGCTTCTTAGAATCCATTTTTGGATGCTACCAAACCCCCCAATATCCAGTCACTCAAGGCATCCAATCTAAGCTATTGTTGGTCACTGACAACCACTCCACCTCAACAAAAGACCCATTAGAAACCGTTGCCCCAAGTGTGTCTCCTATGTTCTTGGATAGCCTTATCAAATCAGAATATGAAATGTGGACCTTGTACTACGACAATTCCAAAACCCATGATGGGGCTGGCGCAGGCTGTATTCTGATGAACCCTCAGAAGAACAAATTTCTAATTTCCTGCCGGCTAGAGTTCTAGTGCATGAATAATACAGCCGAGTATGAAGAATTGCTGCTCGGGCTCAAAAAAACCATAGATCTCAAATTTCGTTGTTTAAAGGTAATTGGAGACTATGATATTATCACCCATCAGGTACGTAACACCATCCATTTCTTTTCTCTACATTTGAAAGGTTACCAACAAGAGGTATGGCGTTTAATTTATGCTTTTGATGCTTTCGGTATTAAATTTGTACTTAGAATGCACAATGCAGGAGTTGATACACTTGCCAATGTTGCCGCTAGGTTCACCCAACTTAAAGATGGATTTTCTATTGAAATTATTTACAAGCCATCCGTACCAGAAAATGTCACTAATCTGCGCGTTTTTAATGATGATCAACAGGTACTGGATTTCATGCTCAATACAGACATATTCAAAGACGCAGTTATAGAAGAAGAGGATCATAATCATGCCTTGCAAAAGGAAAAAGGGGATAATAAGGAAAATCCCATACCCAAAGGGATTGTGTCGCTCGAAAAATTGTTTGACTTACAGAACCACTTTCGAAGCCCTCCCAACACGAAGGTGCAAATTTCCACATTAGCACACTGAAAAATAAACCTTGGGATGGAGAAGGAGCCCAAGTTCGTCAATCTCGGTAATGAATGCAACCCTCAGGAGAGGCAATCTTTCACTGAGTTATTTAAGAAATATCAAGATGTGTTTGCCTAGACATATGATGAGCTACGAACCTATGACACGTAGATCATCCAGCACGTGATACCCATGAAGGAAGGGGTGAAACCATTCCACACTAGAAAATTTGGCGGAAATTCTGACGGCCAATTCGTCTCTATTCCAACACATAGTTGTCACAAGAGCGACAGTTCGAGGGCGGGCAAAACGTGGTTTGCCATACCGTCGCAGTTCCGACACAATACAAAAGTGTCGCACTATTGACACTTTTTCCGTCGCTTCCAAACAAGCGTCTCTTCCGACGTTTCCCAATCCGTCGCACTTCTGACCTTTGTAAACTGTCACACTTCCGACGAAATGAGGTCCGACGTTTTGAATGTTGCTCTTCCGACGTTTGTAAACTGTCACAATTACGACAAAATGTGGTCCGACGTTTTGAACGTTGCTCTTCCGACGTCTGTAAACTGTCGCAATTCCGACGCAATGTGGTCTAAGCATTTGGGCGTCATCTTCAAATGGTTGTATTTATCACAATTCGAAGAAATGTGGTGGAGTGTTTTGGACGCGCTCTTGATGTTTTGTAAAGTATTGTTGCAATTAAGCGAAATGTGAATAGAAAGCGTTTTGAGCGTCATAGTCCCAGCGTTTTATCTGTCCACTCTTGAGCATTTTTAATTTATCGCTTGAGTTCTACGCTTACAAAAGCGTTGGTATAGTGATAAGCGGGTTCAATTTAAAAAAAAAAAAATGAAACTTTAAAAAAGAGGAAAAAACGTTGTTTTGAATATATTATATGAAGTAAAACAGTCCATGAAGTCATTACATTTTCACATCTGAAGATTGGAACCCAAATATCCATCGAGAAAAGTGGAAGTCCCACCCCAGACAATGATAGAAAAATACCCCATGTCACATACAGGGACATGATATAAAACCCAGTAACGGTCCACATGGAGATTATCGACAATCTGAGAAAGCATCCAAATATGCCCGAGGCATCTATAAGAAAGTGAAATAGCAGTATGTAGAATAGTAAAGCAACGGATAGAGTACCGACATCCATTGTTCCAAATACAAATTAAAGTACCCAAAATCCTTGAACAGAGAAAAACGCTAATCATGTGAGGAGTGTGATATGTCCAAAATATAAAAAGACCATCAGACCATATCAATAAACCAGCAACATAGACCAACATAGCTAGTTTTGAAGGCAGAGTGATAAACATTAATCATTTTTTTTTCACAAGAGAAAAAACGTTGTTTTGAATATATTATATGAAGTAAAACAGTCCATGAAGTCATTACATTTTTCACATCTGAAGATTGGAACCCAAATATCCATCCAGAAAAGTGGAAGTCCCACCCCAGACAATGATAGAAAAATACCCCATGTCACATACAGGGACATGATATAAAACCCAGTAACAGTCCACATGGAGATTATCGACAAATATGAGAAAGCATCCAAATATGCCCGAGGCATCTATAAGAAATTGAAATAGCAGTATGTAGAATAGTAAAGCAACGGATAGAGTACCGACGTCCATTGTTCCAAATACAAATTAAAGTACCCAAAATCCTTGAACAGAGAAAAACGCTAATCATGTGAGGAGTGTGATATGTCCAAAATATAAAAAGACCATCAAACCATATCAATAAACCAGCAACATAGACCAGCATCGCTAGTTTTGAAGGCAGAGTGATAAAAATTAATCATTTTTTTTTTCACAAGAGAAAAAATGATGTTTTGAATATATTATATGAAGTAAAACAGTCCATGAAGTCATTACATTTTCACATCTGAAGATTGGAACCCAAATATCCATCCAGAAAAGTGGAAGTCCCACCCCAGGCAATGATAGAAAAATACCCCATGTCACATACAGGGACATGATATAAAACCTAGTAACGGTCCACATGGAGATTATCGACAAATTTGAGAAAGCATCCAAATATGCCCGAGGCATCTATAAGAAAGTGAAATAGCATTATGTAGAATAGTAAAGCAACAGATAGAGTACCGACGTCCATTGTTCCAAATACAAATTAAAGTACCCAAAATCCTTGAACAGAGAAAAACGCTAATCATGTGAAGAGTGTGATATGTCCCAAATATAAAAAGACCATGAGACCATATCAATAAACCAGCAACATAGACCAACATCGCTAGTTTTGAAGGCAGAGTGATAAACATTAATCATTTTTTTTTCACAAGAGAAAAAACGTTGTTTTGAATATATTATATGAAGTAAAACAGTCCATGAAGTCATTACATTTTCACATCTGAAGATTGGAACCCAAATATCCATCCAGAAAAGTGGAAGTCCCACCCCAGACAATGATAGAAAAATACCCCATGTCACATACTGGGACATGATATAAAATCCAGTAACGGTCCACATGGAGATTATCGACAATCTGAGAAAGCATTCAAATATTCCCGAGGCATCTATAAGAAAGTGAAATAGTAGTATGTAGAACAGTAAAGCAACAGATAGAGTACCGACGTCCATTGTTCCAAATACAAATTAAAGTACCCAAAATCCTTGAAAAGATCAAGAAAAACGCTAATCATGTGAGGGTGTGATAACCATCTGTGAGAAACCAGGCTCGCTTGTAAGATCAGGCTCGCCAGTTCCAAAATTGGTAACCATCTGTTGCATCCGAGATGTAAGGTTCAGGCTCGCTTGTTTCCATTAGTATCCTGCTACAGCATCCACCCTGTTCATAGCAAAAAGGTTCCTGTAGATATACAGAGAAAGAGTATAATACGTAGACCATATAAAAATGGCTCTGTATTTCAAAAAACAGGTTTAAATAGAAACAGGGCAACATTTTTTTTCTAAGTAAAGTTAATCTATTAACAGTGGGAATAAAATTACACCGAAGTCAAAATCATTGCCCAGACTCATAGCAAATTTTTCATCAAAAAATAAAAAATTAAGAAGACTGCGCTCATATGGGGAAACCCGACTTGAACGTTTAATTTAAAGAATTCAAAAATATTACAAAGGTCCAGCACAGTGAAATAATCTAAAAGCAGCCCAATTAGGTGGGCCGCGAATCAAGAAAAAAAAATTAACCAAACTACTCCTCCGGCTCCTCGACGATTCGGCACCATCCTTCGGAAGGTCCAGGATCGCGAGGTGCTACCTCCACATTCATGCCACGGCTCCCCTCCTGAAGGCCCGAATGCTGGCCGGCTTTTTCCGAGCTTAGACCCGCCGGACGGGTGCAGCCTTCTTCCGTTTGGGCCTCCTGAGAAAACCACGATGTGTTGCATTTGTGATTCGTGGGCGATTCGGAGAGAAATTAACTTTAAAGGAAAGGTGTGATATGCGTTGTGGGAGAAGGTGAACTAGCAGTGAGGAAATGAGGAACAGGGGAATCCATACGGTGGCCAGATCCTACAACCTGACCCCGCCCACTCCTAGTATTTGGATAGCGACTTGCGTAATAATCATTGGACTGGCCGGAAGACAACTCGGTTGAGGGGCTGGAGGGAGCGCGCAGGAGTCGACCTCTAGTGCTCCCCCTGTGGCAACGCATCCTTTGACGCACGCGAGGCATGGGTGCAGTCTCACTATTAGTGAGCACAACAGGAGACGGAGAAGCAGAATTCCAAGAAACAGAGGAATACAGACAAGGACTAGAAGAGATAAATGCAAATATTCAGCAAGGTCTACGCAACAGTTCAGCTGACCACTTCTCCTTCTCGTCACAGTGAGCAGGCAGTGTAACCCAGCAACCAGCTCATCTGAAAAACCATAGCGAAATGTCATTTTATCGACCCGACTGCAATGCAATCGAAATATTCCCGTCATAATTAATCTCTAATCATTAACGAGAGCCGAAGGCCGAATCATATTGGAGCATGCGGAATCGCTAACAGGAATGGAGGTCCGATCTTGAACAGTGTTAAAACTTAATGCAATTAGATGTGAAAACCTTGGAACTTAATTGAACAACGTTAAAACTTAATGTGATTGATATGAAATCTCCACATCCATGTCCCATCACCTTAAACGCCATCGAATGCACCCACAGCCGGGAGCAGGGCAAGTTCTGATTGAGGACACGTGGCAGAAATTGATTGGAGCAGATCTTTGTTTGGGCCACTCGCGCAGTGGAAATCCGGACCTGAAAAATATTAGGGCGAATTTGATAAGAAATTCACATCACAACTCTCCCTCTGTACGCCAGCCCAACTTCGAACCCGAAAAAGATTAGGGCGGAATTCATTTGGTTTTCGCATCACAAAATTGGCCGACGTCAGCAGGCTATTTTGGAATGCGAATTTGGTTTGAATTATGGTGTATCGCCGTTTGAAGTCCGGCGGGCTCGACTTAAGAACAATTTTGTTTGATCCCATCTTATAAAATTTGTGTTGGTTTTCTTTGATAATACACATATTTATAATAAATTATGGGAATACCACACTAGTAAACATGTGGAAAATTTATATAAATTATTGAGAACAATCATTTTTATGTAAAAATATCCAAATGTGCTTTTGGGAAATAATAATTCGAGTATTTGGTTCATATTGGTTTAAAGGAAGGAGTGAATTTGGAACCTCAAAAGATGCAAGCTATTACAAAATGACCTATTCCTAAGAAAATCAAGGTTCTTAGAAGATTTTTTAGACTTACGTGATCAATATGATGATAATTATGATAATTTCACAAAACAATCACTAGCTATTTTGAGGGATGAGATATTAGAACTTCAGCTTGATGAGGATTTTTTAAGAGCTTTATTTCTTCTTTTGAAATCAAGAAAATATTCTCCCAAACTGAAAAATATGTGTTCTTGAGATAATTTCTAAAAATTATGAAAATGAAATTAAACTTTTGCATTCTCAAATTCAGTCATACAATTTCTGAAATCCTAAAGAATTCTTTGAAAATCTTCCTTCTCCTAAGCAAGAGGAAATTGTACTATCTTTTTACTTGCATATTGAGGATGATTATTCTTTCAAACACATGACAAAAGAAATAGTTTCAAGGCTTAATATTCAGAATACAACTGAGCAACCAGTCATTGAAGGCCTAGAAGTAAATAACATACAGCATACTTTTATTGATCCTATATCAGATTATATGGAGAATATTTTTAGTCCAAATCTGCAAACATGTTTTCTCTATAAGGATCAAATACATCAAAAGTGGCCTTTACACATCATATCATTTATTATAAAGGCACATGATCATAATATACTTCCAATTTTGATCACAAGCAATCAAGTTATCCATTTATTGTTACAGCTACTTGATTGGCTTCATTGGCATTTTTGTATTACCTGATTCAATAAGATTGTTAGTAGATTGAGTAGGTAGATGAGTGCCAATAAGCTCAGAATTTTGAGCATTTTTTTTTTAGTTTTCAATTTTCAACTAGTTTTTCATTAAGTTGGTTTGAAAACTTTTGTGTGTTGTTTTAGTTTCAGATCAGATTTCAATTTGCAGAAGACAGAAGACATTTACAGGTTCACCAAGGTCAATGGATGAGGAAAACTGACCTGTTGTTCTTGAATTTTCACCAGAAAAATCCATCCCCAAGTGGAGCCAGTGTTAGACTCCTATACCAATAGGTGTCATATTTCATGATTGACTTGATGGGCTATGTAATATGTTCATACCTTTTCTTGTTGCAAAGGTTTTCCATATTATCAAAAAATCAAAAAAATTTAAAAAATGTAAAGAGGGTATACCCTAAAAGAAAAATCAAAGGGTAAAAAGAATAAAAATGGCCAAAAAAGTAAAAGAAAATGAACCCCACCAAAATAAAGGCCAAGGAAAATGTGAAAGTCTAAATGCCACTACTTTTTGCTCTTATGTAATAAATAAAATTGTGTGCAACTTTTATCCTATGCCACAATTTATGAATAGTCAAACAGTTTAAGCTTGGCTATTTCATCTTTCAATTTCATGTTTTAGAGATAGAGAATAAAATATGACCAAACTGTTTAATCTTGGCAGATAAGTAGATAGGTAGAGTAAATAAAAGGAGCTCAATAGCTTAATTTGAGCCCTTGGATGTAATAAGGTTATACTTAGATAGATTTCTACATGTAAAAGAAAAGAAAGTGTGATAAGGGTTTGCCAGTCTAAGTGCACCCTAATAAAGAAGAAAAAATGGTAGAGTAAAGTAGGTAGGGTAGGTAGATGATGTTGCAGAATTGCATGTGATGGACAATGACTATAAATGTGTTAATATTTACTTTCATCACAAAGTGCAAAGGCAGACACTATACTGGAAGAAATTCAAAGCAAAGCAAAGTCAAATTTATTAACTTCCCTTCTCATCTTCCCCTAAAGATTTCACTAATTTCCCCTAAGTACTAAGGTATTTGAAAATTAGAGGGGCTCAAGGCATTTCCTTGACTTTTGGAGGGACCGGACCCTCGGCCCAATAATTGGAAAATCCTAAGTACTTGAAGTCATTCTTCATAACATTCACTCATTTCTAAACATCTTTTCCTAAGTAAAATCTCATTTTACTTAGGAAAATTATGCATTATTTCATAAAAAACCCTCAAAATCACATTTTATTCCAAGTCTAAGTGATGAAGTGATTATAATGCAATTTGCTTTTAAATCTTCACTTTCTTAGTTATATTAATGTATTTTGAGTTTACATTGTCCCCTTGTCATATTAACATTGATTTTATGTATTAAATCCTTACAAAAATAACCTTCTCCTATTATATATAACTCCTTTTTATATAATATCCACAAAAACCCATTAATAAATTTTAGCCAAAGTTATTTATTCCCACATGTTTAAATAAAAAACCCACTTTATGCCCCCTTTGGCTAAATATATCGTAATATTAAATTCCGCCCCCTATGGTAATTAGATTAATCTAATTTAATTATCATATAATAAAATTATATTGAAAAAATAATTAAAACATGTTTTATTACGTGTTTTAATACAAAAATAATTCTTCCCCTGTGTATTTTAATCCCCCGACTCCCTTTTCCAAGGTTAAGACTATAAACCCTTTGTAAAATCCCCAATACCTCCCTTAACTGCTAACCTTGGTTAAATAATTTCCCGATCACTTTCCTGCATTTTTATAAACAAATTGATTAATCCTCACGATTAATTAACTCCGTCAATCAGATTCCCCTCGATGAGATTAATTAACGTTTAATTGCGTCGGGCCCTCCATATTAAATCCCCATCACTTCCACGTCCCCATCGTCGTTCGATCAACCCATCTGAGATCAACGGTTATTAATGATATCGCTAGCCATCCGCGTCCGAACAATAACGCGTGATGGCCCGGCGGTTTTCAAACAGTGCCATGCCACGCGTCAATCATTCTATGGAATCGCTCACCCTCCGCCCGAAACCACTTTTCCCCAAAAGTGGTGCGATGGAAACCGCTTACTTCTTGCCTCCCATGACTCATCCTTTGTACCTGCTGACGTCATCCATTGAATAAATATAAAAAACCCTGTCACCCTTTGGACTTTGTGAATAAAAAAAAAATTCCCGCGTCATTTTCATTATTCTGTGAACAACCAAAGTCTCATGCAGAGAATTTCAAAAACAAACTGTCAAGCGCCATCAACTGTATTTTTCTTAAGACAATTGCATACCAGTAATCCAGAGTTCGTACGCCATAGCCTGTACCTGTTTAATCACTGTTCATCTCCCAAAAAACAGTTATTTACCCCAATTCCCATTAAAACTCTATGAAATCCTAGCTTTTGTTTTAAATTCCGCACGAAAGACAGAAACAGAGTTCAATTTGGTCTTGTTCAATCCCCAAAATTTTAAATTGCATTCCCAAAACTTGTAATTGTGTTTGTTCTTCACAAAAACCCGAAATTCATTTCCGAATCCACAAGAACCAGAAATGGAGGTTAGACTTAGATAGATTTCTACATGTAAAAGAAAAGAAAGTGTGATAAGGGTTTGCCAGTCTAAGTGCACCCTAATAAAGAAGAAAAAATGGTAGAGTAAAGTAGGTAGGGTAGGTAGATGATGTTGCAGAATTGCATGTGATGGACAATGACTCTAAATGTGTTAATATTTACTTTCATCAATCTACCAGAGCACACATCTAATAATTACCTGAGGCACATCAACGTTAAAAAGAAAACAAGAGCACACATCTACAAATTACCTCCTTAGCTACTGTCACACCATCATTAACTATTTTTGAAGAACCATGCTTGCTCTCCAAGACAACATTTTTCCCTTCGCCCCAAGGGTGACTCCAACAAGATCAACAAGTTTGTTCACACCGCCTGCAAGACAAATTGACAATGCTTTCGGTAAGTGTGCAATTGAATGCTAGACCATATGCCAAAACAACCCTCCATGAAAAATTAAAATAACACATTAAAATCGAATATAAGTGGACAAGGAAAGATCCACCATAGTGAAGTTTCACGTGCAGGTGACCTTCCTTTAAACATATTTTTTTCTCTGACCTGCAATTTTTTTGTCACTGAGCCATCCTTGTTGAAGTACAACTCCTTTTCCATAGCTCTTGTATTAACTACCTTCTCTCTATCGTGTAATCTCAGAGTCCCTCTTCTGCTTGAGTGATTAAAGGAAATGGGTGAAAAAACTGAAAGAGAAGACAATTGTCTGCCATAATTATCAAACATTGCACCCAACTTCTTCCCCTTTCCATTGTTACCCAATGAGGTAGATGTAGCAATTTTTGTCATACTGCCCAAAGCAGAGGCCATCTTCTCTTATCCTGAATATAGAATTACAAGATCTTCATATTATTACGAACCTTAAAAAACATGACTCCCATTGCTAAAAACCACTTTTAAGTTGTAACAGGCAAACTAAACAACTATCACAACTTTTGGCAACTTATGGAGCATTAAGAGAGAAACAACCAAAGAGAAATACAACCACAATCCTCATTTTAATGAGACCGGACTATATATTTGCATTAAGATAATAGAAATAAATCACTACTATATTAAGGCCAGCACAAAACAATCTTTAACCAGTGTCTCTCGCGGCCTTCAGGTTGCCATGCTAGAGGTTGCATATTTTTAATTTAAATTCTTGACCTCTCGTGCCCATATATGAATGCATCCAATGGGATATCTACATCAAATGCTCCTTTATATCCCCAAAAACAAATTCCCTACTACAAGAGCACCGGTATTGATGGATCACCCCACACCATCCCACCCACTAGAAACGGTGAAAAAGGAAACCCGAGAAAACTTCTGAAATATCTCAAGATGACTATGTGGGTGGTTCTTATGAATCAACCAACCATTCAGAACATGCTCATCGATCCAAACCATGAGTATTATGTGACGATATTCAAGCAGGCATTGAATCGGATTTCTGAAGCTATGTTAGAGAAACCCTAAACTCTCACTGAAAATAGGTGAAATGTGGCAACACTCAGAGATTGACATGTGCCAATTGGTACAAGTGGTAGACAATTGGCATGCTCAAACAACGAGGTGATGCAGGAATGACATGAGGGAGAAAATATCAGAAAAGCCCCAAATCTGGAGAACTAAAGCTCATCACCAACCTGAGATTGACAACTTTACATGATGTAACCTATGAAGTCGTAAATGGAGAAATCATAGTAACAATAAAGTAACCTATGTAACAATAAAGTCGGATTCATCCTGGGAGTGGTAATGGGAGAAATCATAGTGAACAACAGGAAACATGCATAGTTGCTTACAATCAAATAGATGAAAAAACACATACAAAAAACCTAGATAATAATCGTGAACAAGCTTAATATTGAATTATGAACTGTAAAGGAACTTACAAAATGTGACATTACGAACCTGGTCAAGCGCACAAGTAAAAATATCCTGGACATGACCCTGGTTGACAAGTTGTATTGATCATGATGCAAGAGGATTTGTACCTGCACTGCCAAGTCAATCAAAATCCATCATTATCTATACAATAAATACAAGTAATTGATGTAGTATTTTTACTCTAAGATGCATTCTTATGATAATGTTAGAACATATATTGAAAATGTCAAAACATACCTGAATAAGCGCCTCTTCGTTTCAAGAACAATTTATTGGAGTCGCATGAACTTGGAACAAGCCTCCCACGATCTGAAAGAGTAGCAACTAAGTCAACAGTGACTTTTTTGTTGCTACGCTGGATCAAGGGAGGTTTGCTCCAAGATTAAATCGCTCCAATAAATTATTCTCTACTAAACGGGGCCAACCACGTGAAGGTGGAAGCTCTTATGGCCCCTCCCCCCCCCTCACATCACTCTCAATTCCCCAATACCCAATCTATATTTCAATTTTTACTTTCATGAGCATAAAAAAAAATATTCAATAACTAGTAAAAAAACAATTCAACAAAAAGTACGCAAGGAAACATTGCAATTAATGCTTGACATAAAAATAGTATGATAAATGAATTTTTTATATAACGCAAAAAATGTTCCAAGTATGGTAACGTTTGTCTTATAATAATACAATATTTTACATTGTCAAATTTTCTTTTTCTTCTTCCTATTTTTAAAGCTCCTAATTACATCATCGATATCATCGTGCTCTGCTCCTGTTTCGTGCCTTTCAACCCGCACTGCTGACCTAGTTGCGTATTCACGATGTCTGGGCTCATCCAGTGACGGGGCATCGCCTACAAAAACAGATAATATTAAATTTTAATTGTCAGTTTTTAAATATCATTGAACTAGTTCGGTAATATTAATAAAAAAAATTCCAATGAGATTATTTACCTGGTGCACCAGTTGTCGTCGCTGACCTAGTTGTGTAGTCACGATGTATGGTCTCATCCAGTGATGGGGCATCGCCTACAAAAACAAATAATATTAAATTTTAATTTTCAGTTTTTAAATATCATTGAATTAGTTCGGTAATGTTAATAAAAAAATTGCAATGAGATTATTTACCTGGTGCACCAGTTGTCGTCGTTGACCTAGTTGTGTAGTCACGATGTCTGATCTCATCCAGTGACGGGGCATCGCCTACAAAAACAGATAATATTAAATTTTAATTGTCAGTTTTTAAATATCATTGAACTAGTTCGGTAATATTAATAAAAAAAATTGCAATGAGATTATTTACCTGGTGCACCAATTGTCGTCGTTGGGACTGTTGCCCTGTCTTCCTCTCTGGTGGTAAGATCCTCAAGGGAAACATTCTCTGTCATTTACAAAAAAAATGTTATAAGGACAACCATCAAGGTATAATTAGAAAAAATTATAATTTGAAATTAATTACCGTCACAGCCCTCACTGATAGTAGCATTGTTGGCCTGGTCCCCACTACAATGATCAGGTTTCACGTGAGGATCATCTACATCTGGCTCTAAAACTGGGTTATTTGCCTCGTCGGTAGTGTTGCTCCCCTAATTTAAACAAATTTGTTAGACATTAAATTTATGGACAAAAACAAACATATTGAAAGGTTAATGTTTTATCTTATCAGGCATTCTGGATCTTGGGACCTGCCCCAAGTTTCTGCGACGTTCAACTACGGCTTGATAGCCGAAATGGAAAGCGATATTTTTATCTTCCTCTGTAGTTTCTGTTCTGAAGTCATCACCCTACATTACATATGATTGTGTATTTTTAATCATATTTGATAGGATTACAAAAACATTGGAAGGCAATACAATTAATTATAAGATGTTTAGCTACTTAATTACAATTCTTGCGGCTAATTTCAAGTAGCCGCCCTGGCCTAGCTTGTGATGGCCCTTTTTTTCAATCCTAGCTTTGGTTTCCTTTTAGGTGTCAGGAAACCTAGCATCAAAATATTGAAGTCATATATGACGTAGCACACTTTTATTTTAGACATAGAGAAAATTAAAGTTATTGAATTAAAGTTGTAATTTACCTTGCGGGTCCAGTTGGCATTTTTCCTTCTTTCTTTGCCCTTTTCTCTTTTCCGTCATGGATGAGTGCTCTCCACTCACTCTCTGGAACTGTGAGAGGATGCTCATATCTAGGGTTAAATTGCAATTGCGTCCTATATGTGTCCCTGGTATATTTCAAATATTTTCCGACTACCCGAGCCACCGTTGTTCTGTCAAATGTGCCGACCCCAAAAAGGGCTTCTAGATAATCTAGAAGTTCTTTTTTCAGGTTGGAATTCTGGGAATTCCACCCTATGCGTATGGTTGGGCCAAAAATTACCAATGCATGGCTCTCCAGAAACTTGTAGAACTCATTTTTTCCTACACAGAAAAAAAAATATATATTATCATTAATTTAAAAATAAAAATCATGATAAATATGTTTTAGATAAAGTACATGAAATAGTTAAAATATTAAAATTTACCT
Organism: Pinus albicaulis; assembly: GCA_034641835.2. Taxonomy (NCBI): domain Eukaryota; kingdom Viridiplantae; phylum Streptophyta; class Pinopsida; order Pinales; family Pinaceae; genus Pinus; species Pinus albicaulis. Next base: position 127,973,339 of record CM076574.1, on the reverse strand, counting down.
GGGAGTTGTACATGCTTTATAGGGACACCTTCATCGTTCACCAACAACGTGCCATTAATGGTCCCTGTGGATCTGACATGTGTAGCTCCAGGAAACGCAATAATGTAGTTGGCCATATCAGCCTCATCATTGCCAACACGTTCAGCGGTTGGATGGGTTTCTGCTTGGGTAGGGTGTGTTTCTTGGCTGGCACCTAAAGGAGCAGAAGGTGTATGAGAGGGTTTTTGGGCAATCTCTTGCCATTGTGTCCCACTACCACCAACACCAGGTTTAGCAAGTGCCAAAAAACTCTACATACAAAAGAACTTTTTGTTAGTTTAGTCAATGTAAAAATTAAAAATCAAACTATCACAATTCATCTCATGCAAAACAAAAAAAATATCCTTTTGACTTTTTATTATTACCTGATATCTTTCTAGCTGGCTCATAAGTTTTTTTATCCTCTCTTCTGTTTCAGGTGTTTGAGGCACATCTATCAAATTATAAATTCCGACCTTGCATCTCGTGCCTTTTTTCGCAACAAGAACACTGGAGATAGGGATGAAGAAAGCTCTTCCTCAAGAGGGAATCATCAGGCGTACCATGGCTAGGTGTCTGCATATTTGAAAAAAAAAAATATTATTTCAATTATGTAAATAACTAAAATACCTGAAGATAGAGAAATGCTGGCACTTTACATGTTCTTCCGCTGGCCTCTTTCCGTGATCATCCCGTCTCGGGGTTGTTCCTGCACTGCTCTGATCAGTATGCCACATTGCAATAAAATTATAAATGTAAAAACTTGAAAACAATATCTAACTTGAAAACACAAAATGAAAACCGAAATAATTTCTAATAAGACACCGGAAGACAGAGTTAGAGTTTCAAATATGCCTTGCATTGAATTCAGACCTGGAAACATGTCATTGCACATTAAGGCACCCAAACAAGAGACGAGTTGACAATGAAGACCTTATTGAATATATTGTTGGAGCAACTTCTAGTAAACTTGTTGTGAATACCTTGAGGATATTTTTGGAGCAAAATTGTTGAAGCTGATGGTATAGCATTGTTGGAGACGATCTTGAAGGGCCTTGAAGTGAAGCTTTTGGAGCAACTATTGAAAAATCCTTAGAGCATTTAAGTAAGGAACTTTCTATCTTCCATCACCTTTTTCCTTTCAATATCCTTTAAATGAATTTTTTGATATTTAATGTTTGAAATCACGTTATAATTCCTTGATTATATGTGTTTGGGGACTTTCCCTTTGAAATTACCCAAAAATACCCTGGCAATTTTATCTTCAGGATGCATGTCTGACCCTATTGTTCAATATTTTTATTGATAGTAGTAAACATAGAGAGTTGGGGGGCTCTTGACTTGGTTTGGTTGGGCCATTAGATCCCTAACATCTACTAGGGAGAACCCCCCTTGAGTTGGAGGAGAGCTAGCCCGAAGTGAAAAGACGTTGGTGAGGTGACAATGGGGCTATTGAATTACACATGGTATCACACTTTAGCTTTAGAAATTTATCTTGAGAAGTGCGATATTTTGCTATATCAATTCTCAAATTGTTTACAACACTATTGTTAAGAACTAATAAGAAGTGATGTTGAGGGGTTTTTTGGTATAAGAAACAATACCATTTAAAAACTAGGGTTCTCAGTCCTTGGCATTCCTTCACCTGGGCCTAGGGGCACACTAGAATAATTTCACACTAAACCATGCAAACTTAAAATTAACTTAATAGATCCATAAAGTAATAATAATCATAATTCCTAATTTCCTATTGTACAATATGATGCAAATTATTCAAACATGAAGCAATGAAGACATGCAATGTTTGAATTTCAAGATTGATGAACCAATACAAGAAGTTAGAAACTACAACTTTGATTCAATACTCTGTGTCCTAACTCCAGGAAGGAATCTAGTTTGTAGTACAGAACATGCATCGTGTATTATCAATTCTTAATTGAAAACAACTAAAGGTCATCTACCTCATCAATTCCTTCCCATTTTGTGTTTTTATGTTATATTTCTTATAAAAGTGTCAAATTTCTCTCAAAGTAAGCAATCACTGAATAAAATAAAAAATAGTTGAGATATGATTGAGAAATGGTCATTTATTTCTTGAAAGGATCTTCACAATTTCTTTGGTTGTTTTTCATCTCAAGAAACAAGAAATGACCTAAGAAACTATCGTGATGCATTATAAGAAACAACACAGTGCAATGGCCATTTTCAAAGCCAAATGATGTCCATTGAGGACATGGCCTTTATTTGGTTCCTATTTCATAGGAGTTTCGGGTAGAAATGGAACTTTGTTGTAACATTTCCAGTAGTAAAAAGGGAAAACCTTCTTTTTCCATGGGAAATAATTTACCTTTCCTTTTTCAAGATAATCTAAATCACAAAAAATATGAACTATACTACACACATTCTTGGATAATGTGAAAGTGGAAAAGGAATACCCTACACAAGTGATGCACACATGTACATTTGAACACTAATAGATTTTTGTAGCTGAAATGCAATGCTTGTTTTCATTTAAATGTAGGGTTTTTAAAGCAGGGAGAAATAATGGCTGCCAAATTAATAAGCGTTTCTTTGGGAAAAATTTAAATCTTGTATTGGGTGATGAAGATAATAGAGGGTATTGAATCTTGATTCTTGACATCTAGAGAGAACCCTACAGCCTAACACAATCCAATGGAAATGACCAAAAAAACCCAAATAGAGTCAACCCTACTATAGGAGGAAGGGCCTGCAGTAATAACTTACCATTTTTCAAGAGCTGAGGGCGAATGCAGGGCGAATGTTGTTCTGCAAGAGCTAAGGGCGAATGCAGGGCGAATTTTGTTCTGCAAGAGCTCAGGGCGAATGCTGAGGGAGAATGTTGTCCTGCAAGAGCTCAGGGTGAATGCTGAGGGAAAATGCTATTCTGCAAGAGCTGAGGGCGAATGCTGAGGGCGAATGCTGTTTTGCAAGAGCGGAGGGAGAATCCGCGCGTGATATCAGACGTTAATGTAGCACACATGTACATTTGAACACTAATATATTTTTGTAGTTGAAATTCAATGCTTGTTTTCATTTAAATGTAGGGTTTTTAAAGCAGGGAGAAATAATGGCTGCCAAATTAATAAGCGTTTCTTTGGGAAAAATTTAAATATTGTATTGGGTGATAAAGATAATAGAGGGTATTGAATCTTGATTCTTGACATCTAGAGAGAACCCTACATCCTAACACAATCCAATGGAATTGACCAAAAAAGCCCAAATAGAGTCAACCCTACTATAGGAGGAAGGGCCTGCAGTAAGAACTTACCATTTTTCAAGAGCTGAGGGCGAATGCTATTCTATAAGAGCTGAGGGCGAACGCTGAGGGTGAATGCTAAGGGAAAATGTTTTTCTACAAGAGCTGAGGGTGAATTCTGAGGGCGAATGTTGTTATGCAAGAGAGGAGGGCGAATGCGCACGTGATATCAGATGTTAATGTAGCTATTGCGACGGATACGAAACAATAAAATCATTTTTATGTAGTGCGCATATAAGTTTCATATTTTTATGTAGCGCACATATAAGTGTCGTTATACCGATGGTGGACAAAGCGTCGCTATTGCGATGGGTGCCTCCAAACGTTGCAATTGTGACACTTAGACATTGTGTCGCACTTGCGACGTTTGGAGGCTGTCGCAATAGCGACGCTTTGGGCCATAGTGTCGCAATTGCGACGTCTTCCTCCAAACGTCGCAATTTTGACACTTTTTCTAAGTGTCAGTATTGCGACACTTTTCTATAAATGTCGGTATAGCGACGATTTCGGGCGGGATGGAAAAAATTTGGGGAAAATTCGGACATTTGGTCAAAAGCGTCGGAACCAAGTGTCGGAATTTCCGCCAAATGTAGTAGTGCCAGCAAAAACTGAGGAAATTACACCCCACTTTAGAGCTGATGATCCAAAAGGAACTGAAGAAACTCTTGGATGCGCGTATAATTTTCAAAGTCCAACATTCAACCTCGGTGTCAAATTTGGTCCCAGTTCGTAAGAAATCTTGCGAAATTTGTTTATGCGTAGACTTCTGAAATTTGAACAGGGATTCAAACAAGGACAAATACTTGGTGCCCCCTATGGAGAAAATCCTTCAAGCTGTATCGGGATCGGAAATGTTCTCTTTATTGGATGCTTTTTCAGGTTATAACCAAGTACTAGTGGCTGAACCTGACCGGCTGAAAACCACATTCAAAACTAAATAGGGAACTTTTGCATTCAGACACATGCCCTTTGGCTTGATCAATGCTAGCATGACCTTCCAGAGAGCCATGGACATCGCCTTCCAAGGCCTCATAGGGCAAAGCGTGGTAGTATACCTTGACGACGTCACCGTATTTTAAAAACGTAGGTGTGACCACCTACATCACCTCAAGCAGATTTTTGAATGGTGTCAAAAATACGGGATCTCACTAAAACCGAAGAAAATCATTTTCGTCGTCTCCAAAGGAAACCTATTGGGGCACATCATAACTCAGGACGTCATAGTAGTGGATCCAAAACATGCGAAATTCATCTCCCAGATTCCTCCCCCAAGTGGCAAGAAGGCCATGCAGTCTTTCCTCAGGAAAATCAACTTCGCGTGAAAATTTATATCAGATTTCACCCAAATTTTGAAACCTTTGCAAGGTATGATCAAGAAGAATGAAAACTTCAAATGGAATTCCCCTGAGAAAGAAGCGTTCAATAACATCAAGCAGGCCATCATGAAAGCACTTGCCCTTCATAGTCTGGATTTCATCAAAGGCTTTATCTTGTACACCTTTGCCTCAAATTCATCTTTGGCAGCCGTCCTCACTCAGAAATATGACAGCAAGGATAAGCGGCCCATATCATTTATGAGTGTTGGGTCGCAAGGTGTCAAGCTCAATTATCCAGATATTGACAAGCAAGCTTACACAGTGTACAAGGCGATCAAACACGTTAGGCCATATATTTCAAAGAGTCATGTCATAGTATTCGTACCTCACCCAGTTGTTTGCTCACTTTTCGTACAGCAAGAGCTAGGTGAGAGACGAGGCAACTAGATGATGTGCCTTCAAGAGTAAGACCTGGAATTCAAGCCATCACACACTATATGTAGAAATTATATAACTGATATGTTATACATCCGAGATTCTCCTAATCACAGACTATTTGACTTCATGCACAATACAGAATCTCTTCTACCATTGATCATCACATGCATAAATAAAATCAATTGTATGCACACATTAAAACCATAAAAATTCACACATATGAACACAGTAATTTATGGGAAAGCTTAAAGCTAAAAACTCCCAACTATCTGTATATTATATGTCATATAGATCATGTAACAATCATAATACAAAGCTTATCACAAGCTCTCAGTATCTCCAAATCGCTACACACTAATCAGGCCCGATCTTGCAAATCCATGCATCGATCTTTGCCAGCCCTTAGCCTGCCTCTACTGTGCAATCCCTGCTGAAGAATGGCTTTCAATGAAATTTAATTCATCCTATATTGACCACGCAATCCTCATTGGCATCTCCATCAATGTGTGGTGCAAACTCATGCAACACTATAGTCACAACTGATAGTCAACCTGCTCTTTCACCTACCTCTCCATTGGTCTCCACTGAAACTGTCCATGCACTGTAGTTAACTGATGTATTCTTCAGTTGATTAATGAGTTAATAATTAGTGAATTAATTAATAATTAATTCACACCACTCTCACTAGTGTATCAATCAGTTAGACTAGATACAACTAGCTCAACTATGTTTAACTCAGTTAAACTGAACACAACTCCATCAACTACTTTAATAACTCCACCAAACTCTGTCACATGAGTTCTAACTGAAGTATCCATGAAATAGCTCCACTTAACCCTCAGGAATAGCGTAATTCCTTCTGTCAGCTCCTGTGCCACATCTGTGCACTTAACTGAAGTGCTCCAAGAGAATAACATAATGTTTATAGTCCAAATATTATTAAGAGCTAATAATATTCGACATATCTATTTTTAGACTGGCAATCTAAAAATAGATTCCGCCTAATATGTCTAAAAATAGAAGTCCATCTATTTTTCCAACTTGACCAACCATCCACAAATAGCATCCTGCAACTCATAGAATATGATCGACATGTCTAAAAATAGACTTTGCGACAAAAATCACCTGTGTGGGCCCCACCTAGTTTAGGTGATCACTTTCCAACTAGGATCAGGAATCATTTTTCAGGATGCCTCCTTCACTATTTCTTGTTGCAATCTTCAACACTATAAAGGGCCAAGGACTATGCCGGATGGCCGCAGAAGCCGCAGACTCGCGAAGCAATGAAGAATAAAGTTGGGAACACGAAATCGACATTTATCAAATTGATAGTATATCCCGATAGAATACCTCCTCATGGTACGTTGATCTCCAAGAATATCTGAGCCATGGTATCATGGACCCCACTTTAACCACTCAATAGAAAAGTGCGATAAGACTGAAAGGTGCATCCTACCAACTAGTGCAAGGTAAGTTGTTGTGCAAACACCACATCGGAGTTTTTCTACACTCTTTGGAGTATGATTAGGCACAGAAAGTTTTGATAGAAATCCATGATGGTCCAATGGGTGGGAACTATGCAGGGGATGCCACTGCTCACAAGATCATGCGGGTTAGTTTCTATTGGCCTACTCTGTTCAAATATGCACACTCGTATGTTCAGAAATTCCCACAATGCCAAAAGTTCGCCAACAAGGAAATATGGTCATCCGCCCCGTTGCAGTCCATCGCGATGGAAGAACCTTTTCAGCAGTGGGGACTTGACGTGATCGGGGAAATCTTGCCACACTCTTCCAAGAAACATAGGTACATCCTCACAACTACGGACTACTTCACAAGGTGGGTTGAAGCAATACCGTTGCATCAAATCAATGATAAATAGGTAATAGCCTTCATCGCCAAACATATCATGACTAGGTTTGGCATTCCAACCTCCCTTGTTTTTTATAATGCAACATATTTTTCATCATTTAAATTATATGAGTTTGCTCTAAAAAATGTTGATCAGCGGTTGTCATTGATGTCAACCCAAGCAGCACCAGGGGCTAACCCAATATTGAATGGGAAGTTTGACCTACCAAATTAATATATTCTAGGTCAATAATGCTTTTGATAGTTTCTAATTGTCGAGATGTTTCCATTGATATATGGCACGCCATGTAATTCTTCATGGTTTGAGAGATATTCATGTTTGAAGTTTGTACCCCAGTTAGTGGGCTAAAACCCCATGGGGTTGGGGCATGGGTCATTGAAAAGTCATAATTAATATTTTTTAATCTCCTAAAATCCCTCCCACGTTCACTTCTTGAAGCCCCTCTCAACTTAAGCATTCATATATATTGTGATCTTCATTTCCTCCTTACGCAAGGGATTCGACCATCTGAAACAGGTCATCGTGAAATTTTTTCTCTAACTGTTTTTCTACGAAGGCTAAGAAGCTGAAATTTTTTTGAGACGAAGCCGAAATCCTAAGGAAGCTGCAGTAAAAATTTCAGATTAGGTTGCGTAATATATTTGGAGATATGATCTGTGGAAGTAAGGGTTTTTGCAAGCTCCTGAAATTCATCTCAAAGAAGTGACCGTGGTAAATTCGTCATAACTCTCTCTCTGAGTATCAGATTGGAATTTCGTAAAAAGTGATAGACAGTGCATAGTATGTAATTTTCACTCTATCAATTTCAGAGACAAATGAGAAACAATGACATTTGGCACGCCGTACAAGTGCGCTCTACTGAAACAGTCTATAATTAGGGCAGTGTGAGAAATTGGGTATAACTCTCTCTTGGAGAATCCAAATTGGGTCAGACCTATGGAATTGGAAAGAAGACTCAGAGGACTACTATAGGACCAAAAATTAGATATTAAGGATCTGAAATAACATAGATACACCAGATTCAATATCGAGCTCCTAGAAGGCAAGAAAAAGCTAGATCATGTGTTGTCAAGGGTTGCAAAGGACTAGACTTTCTATGGTAGCAAAGCAAAGAAAGGTGCAGCAGAGGATAGCATGACAAGAGAAGAAACCAAGTTGCATAACAGCAGCAAGAAGTTCATCATATGAAGTCTTCAAGTGGGCAGCACTGCATACAATCATTGTAAAGGTATCATTGTACTTAGTCATTGTAAATATATTATTGTACAAATTGTACTAGTGTCTATCTGCCAAGGGTTGAAGAGGCAGTGTTGGGAGGCCTAGGATCATCATCAGGTGGTTGTGTCAAAGTTTTGGTTATGGTCTAGTATATCTTCTTCTTCTACATCATTCTATATCATTGTAAAGTGGACCATTTTCCCTGATACGAGAGTCCATTCTTATTTTATTCTTCTATAGGGTGGTAGGGTGGTGCTAGGGTGAGTTGTAGCTCATTGGGTGTTGGTGCATCCGTTCAGTGACTATTGAATAATCTTGGGCATTGGAGCATCCATCCAGTGGGAGCTGGAGAATAATGCTTTTCTAGATTCTAGGAAGTTGGAGCTTTATTTTCAATTGGAGTTGAAAAGAATTATTAGAAAAGCATTAGGTGGTTTTTGTCCCGGAGTGGGTTTCCACCTTAAAAATTGTGTGCATTTTTGTTCCTCTTGTTGGCTACTATAATTGTACAAACACTGATAATAATTGAACATTAACTAATGCTCTAATTGAAAGAAATAATGATTCACCCCCCCTCTCAGTATTTCCAACAAAAAATAGTATAGTACTCAAACACTCTGCCAATTATTATCCCCAAGGAAATGGGTTAGCAGAGTCAACCAATAAGAACCTCATCTGCATCATCAAGAAGACTCTAATGTCCCAACAATGAAATTGGCATAACGCACTACATAATTCCCGATGGGTTGATTGAGTCACACCCAAATCATCTTTGGGCACCTCCCCATTTTTTCTTTTGTACGGCAAAGAAGCTATCCTTCCTCCCAACTTGTCTCTCTCAACCCTTCAATTATCTCAAGAAACTCATGGCACTCCTTGCCTACCTTGCAAGCCCAAATAGACACTTTGTTGAAGTTGGATGAGGAAAGGCTAAAATCCCAGGAAAAAACCGTGATCCACCAAAGTCGAATAAAACGATGGTTTGACAAGAAGTCCGTCGAAAAAAAGTCTTTTGAAGTAGGCGATGTTGTCCTCAAATGGGACAAATCCCACGAGGATAAAGGGAAACAATCCAAATTCTAGGCCCTGTGGACAGGTCCCTTCCAAATTAAAGGAAGGTTCGGCTCCCACACTTACAGGCTACAAACCCTTAAAGGGAGGATTGAGGTCCTCCCGGTAAATGGGCATGACCTTAAACATTATTTCACATGACAGCCCCAGGGGGGCATCACCATACCCTGTACCATAGTTTTGTTTTGTTTTCTGTTGTTCTTCATTTTTTATGTTTACAATAAATCGCTTTTTTCAAGCAGGCTCTAATTGGCCCTTTCCCTTTTGGCATCTCAAATTGAAGGAGAGATGTAGAAGTTAGTCAATTGGCATGATGTGCTAGGATCTATGCTGGTGAAGAATCGCCCCTGAAACACAAAAAATTTCACGAGCTTGCTTGTGATATGCACCCAATGGGGAAACATGACCAAGTCCCAAGAACCAAGCGTAGGTAGCTTACCTAGTATGCTAGCCCAAGGGACTGTTATACAAAAGGAAGTCTCGGTGTAATCGGTCACTAGATGGAAAGGGGACAGAGCAGACCTCACGAGACAAAAGGATATTTGGGAAAACTTGAAAGTCCTTAAATAGACCAGGAGCAACCTCTCTTGCAATAAAAATAAGTCGGGATCCCTCATCCGCCCAAGAAATAATTGCCACAGTCAAATAAGTGCCTTGAGCACAGTCAAATAAGTGCCCTAAGCACATTTAAAATAAGTGCAAATTAGCACATGAATAAAGGGTAAAGAATTGAGAAAGGATTCCTGCACAGAGAGGTGATACGACGCCTCCACTGGGGTACTAACCAGGCTCGCTGGAAGCAGAGAAACGTCTGTGACTCCTAGGCAGTGACTCCATCAGAACCACCAGGTTTGCTGGAAATGGAGCAACATGATGAGCACAAACTATACCAGATCCTGGAAGTCCCTGAGGTTACTCCAACCTTTTTCGTCCGGTCTCCAGGAATGAAAACATGGTGGAACAACACCCTGGGACATGCATATAGGTAGAGAAAACGTGCAAGTCCCAAGAATAAAAGTAGTGGGACCCACGGGGTGAAAGTATCAGCATGCTAAGCCCCCCCCCCCCCCCCCACCCCCCACCCCCCCCACCCTATAATATCCCAAATTGGGATTGCATAGCAAGCTTGTAAAAATAACACACTTCTTGGAAGATTAATGTACAGAGATGAGTTTACAACCCTTGGATCCCTTATATCAGTAGATCTAGAGTCTAGATCCAAAAGGGGAGCAAAAAAAAATCAAACTAGGTGTGGTAAATAGATCTCCCACCACCTAGTCTAGCTGGAAAACACCCTACAAGAGGGGTTACGGCTATGCACAACAAGCAGCTTCAAGAATAACGCAGTCTTTGACATTATGAGTAGGAGGCCATCAAATATGATTAATTTATAAATATACAGCATAAAATATGAAGTACAAGGAATCCCTTTCAATAAACAGTAGAATACATGAGACAATATAGCAAGAAATCTTCAGAAAAGAGGGTTGTAACACATATATATTTGTAGAAATGGCTCAACAACATTATTTTTGAGGAGCTTCAGTAGCTAAATATTACAACTCAGATCTAGGATAGATCTGTGGATAAAACATCAGATCTATTTTAGATCTGGAAACTACATAGTCTTGTTTACAAGATCCCCTTGGGGTTTTGACAAAATCATGCATAAAAAAGAGTAGATCTGAGTTTCAAGTTGCAGATTTGTAAAATGCTACAGTAATTTCTGAATATAACATTACATTACAATATATCATATCTAAACAGAACATGGATCATCAAGCTAATCCATGGATCACCAAAGTTAAAGGAAAAGCCCCGCACCAGAGATCTCTGATCAAAACTAGGATCAAAACACCATAAAGAACCTCATATCAAAATAACGCAGCCCATGAATGGAAACAGTGTTGTAGCTCAAATGACATAGATAGCCCACTGCCAAGTTACAGATCTGAAGTGCAAACAAGAGAGGCACTCTTCCAGGAGCTTAAAAGACACACTCCATGAGAAGAGGCTCCCAAAACAAGCTAGATCTCTGCAAATCTAGAATCCTACTTGTTGCAAATTGCAAAAGCAGACAAAACCTCACTGGATCTATGTTGCAATTGGGATTAGAGCTTGGCCTCAAGCCTGATAGTGGATCAAATCAACAAATACTCCTCCAATAATCCTCAAAGGAAGGGGTGAAATCCCTGCATAGGAACTCCAAGTGCTAAGCAGCACAATTCTCTACTAAACAGAAGAGAATAGTATTTGTCTAAGCATACAATATAATCAGAAATATAATCAATCAACAACCTCTTTTTTCTTCCCTCCATCTCCTTTTATAAGATGAAAGCCTTTGAAAACCCTAAACCACCTTGATGAGTTAGCTTCTTTCACATGAGGGGCTTCCTTCTAGAACTGCGTTGTTCCTTTAGGAGATACATTGAACCTAGACAATGCTCTAGATTTGGTCAAGGTTGACCCAGTCTCACAGCTCAAACCCCTTTCACACCTGCAAGTGATTATTTACATGGCCCTGATTTATTTGTCTTCACATGGGCATTGATTTATTCAGTCTTTTTAGGAGTTTTACATGTCCTCCTTTATTCATTTATTCATGCAACAGAAAATAGAAAAAAAATGAATATTCCTCTTAGCTTAGGCTAAGTAGGAATATTACAGTCCTCCCCTCCAAAATGTTGCTTGTCCTCAAGAAACTGATAGGGTAACAGCTGTATTCCTTCTCCTCCTCCATTAATGGCATCATCAAGGATCAAGTCCTCATCATAAGCCATGTGCTCAACAAGCCAATACATCATGAATTGTTCTTTCAAGGCCAACATAATATGTGCATATTCCATCCCTTCAGGAGTGAAAACTCAACATAAATAAACATGGGTGAAGCAATGCTACATCTAAAACATCTATCATGAAGTACAGGTTGAAGTTCCAAACCGTGTGGTACATATACATTGCCATCCTCTGTCCATACAACCCCATAAACAATACAACTATATCATCAAGGTATGGAAGAAAGACTACATATATGCAAACTGAAATTTGCACTTGAGGAGGTGGGTCAAAATACCACATGTGATGCTAGTGCAGTGCATCTCTTGTCTTCATTAGATCCAATTGTGGCAAGTGGCATTCCCACCACACTTTTGTTGCATGAGTCACCTTAACATGGCTGAAGGTGTTACATAAGTTTGGTGCCTTTGGGAAGCACCCATCATGAAAAGGAACCTCCATTTGCATATCAAGGGAGTGGCCAAGTTCAGAGTTTCTATTGGCCCCCAAAAAGCTATGAGATCCACATGATCTCTCACTCCCTTTAGGAGTCTTATCCTGCAAAAAAATGGCAAAGGAATATAATAGATCAGAAAATACAACTTTCTTTTCATGATCAAATCCTTTACCATCATAGTCCTTCACACACATGGAGTTGTGCATGAGCCTTCTCCTCCTCTCAAGCAAAGGAAGAGCTAGCTGAGATGACTCTTGCAAAGAGTCCATTGGCTTCCCCAATCCTCCATAGCTATTGCACTCTTGAAAGTGCTGATGTAAGTCCTCTCTCATGCCTTCCCAATCAAAACTCTTCATGATCAGGGAATAAATCTTCATTGAATACATATGACTAAGGAAGAATTATTCATATGCTCCTTGCAGGATCTTCTACTTGAGCTTGGAAGATCTAGCCAAGAAGACCTTACCATGATAATAGATGACTCCTCCTTGGATTAAGTATCCCTCTTCTTGATGCATGCCATCCAGTATCATACCTGTGTGGAGATCTTTGGAATACTCTACAAGCAATTGAGATTTCCAATAAAGATCCACACTGGTCAATAATGACAGTGGTACTGATACATCCATGGAAGTGCTTGTCTTGTTTCTGATTGCTTATTTGACATTACACATGCCAAAATTGTTTGTTGGAAGGCTGATCCTCCCCTTCTTCTACTCCCATGGCGCAAATTCAGAAAAGTGAGAGGGTGATAGTGATGCAGGAAGAAGTTCCCCCTCATTCTTGGGTTGTCCCAAGCCTCCCAACATTTTAACTTGGTCTCTCATTGCTCCAATCCTTCCTAGGTATAAATTTGGAGTAGCACTTTGTGGAGCCTTCTCCACAAGATCTAAGTCTGATGGCATTCTAAGTGGCTTTCCATGAGATAAGAATGTCCCTTACAACATCCTCATGAAGATGAGAGAAGGGACTGTGAGATCCTTGCTTCCACAATGAAGATCCATCTCTGTTGTTTGTGTGGAAGTACCAGGTGAAGGATAAGTGTGCATGCCTTGAATCATTTGTGGTTTCCCACTCTTCAGGTCCACCCACTCCATCTGCAAATCTTTCCAGTCAGTGGTAACCTTCCCCAATGTAATCAACCATTGGACACCCAAAATGATGTTGGTGTCTGGTATGTCAACTACAAAGAAGTGATCCAACAGAGTGTAGGATCCCATAGTGACAGAGAGTGAGGGAACATATTGCATGCATTGCATGGTCCTATCTCCTGGGACCAAAACAGAAAATCCTTCAAAAGTATCAGTGGAGCTTCCCCTCCTTTGCACAAGATGAGCATCAATAAATTTGCGGGTTGCCCCACTGTCAATTAGGACAGATACTCTCTAATTCATGACTAAACCTTGTAATCTTAGAGTCAAGTACTTGGGCACTCCTCTCAATGATGCAAGAGTCCCACTTGTTGGAGCAAAGGCTCCCCTCACATATCTAGATGGTGTTTGATATTCCTCATCATCATCATCAGCGTTGTGACCACTCCTAGGTTCATCACCTTCATCTTCCTCCTCAAAATCTGAGAAGACTTCTATGTAGTGTGCTTTTCCAGTAGCACATTTATGTCCCGGTGCCCATGATTCTTGACAAGTGAAGCACAGTCTCTTCTTCCTCAATTCCCTCCTGAGATCAATATCAAGAGGTTTCTTTAAAGAGCTCTCCTTGGGAGGAGCATCTTTTCCTTCCTTCCCCTTAGAAAAGTGAGGGGCCTTGCTTTGGAAAGTTGCCTTTGCTTTTGGCAAGGCATCTTGGAGATCTCTAGTCCTTTCAATGGCATCATGCAAAGTGATGGGCTTAGTAGATTTAACCAACCCATGCAAAGGTTCCTCCAGTCCATCGATGAACATGTAGACTCTCTTTGTTACAGATAGATCAGGGACAATGACTGATAATCTCAGAAACTCGGAGATATAAGTCTATGCATCTCCTGACTGCTTCAGCTTTGAAAGGCTTATGAAGGGTGCTTCAGAATCCTTCTTGTCAAACCTCTCCACCAGTTTCTAGTAAACTCATAATAGGTAGTCACATTTATGTGTCCCAATGTAGACAACCCATGGAACCACCAATTGTGTGCTTCACCTTCAAAGTGTAGCGATGCAATCTTGATGGCTTCAACCTCAGGGACTTTGTTCAATTGAAAATAAATTTCCAGATTTTCTACCCATGCCTTAGTAGAGCTAGAGGATGATCCATCAAACTTGGGCAAAAATAATCTGCCCATAGAGTGGTGTCTATCATGAAATAATCCACCAGCTCTATATTGTTTCCTTGGTCTTCTTCTGTCCTTGAGGTGACGGAAATCTTGGAAACTCAAGTTATCCTTGAATATTTGACTCTGAGAGTCATACTCCACAAAGTAACCTTCAAGGGAGCCTTTCTCTTGTGGTCCTTCATTATCCATAGCCAAGAAGGTAGGCATTGTGGAGCGTTGTGAGGCTTGTGGGGCTTGTGGCAGATTCACTGGTTGACCAGTCCCATGATGAGACATATCAGAGCTTTATCCCAGCTGAAATATCCCAGGAGATTCCCTCATTCTATCCATCCTCATCTCCTTGATATCTCTAGCAAGATCTTGCATGGCCACTAACAGAGTTCTTGCAAACTCTTCCCCTTCTTTTTCACTTGTAGTCTCAGGGGCTTTACCCTTGTCTTGATCTTCAGTAGTATAATCATACTTCTTTGACTTCTGTTCTAATACCTCTTCTCCCTCTCAGTAAGAGGTTCATATTCTTCTGAATGAAACATGACTGTGATGCTCCAAGGAAATCACGGGTTGTGCAAGAAAGGAGCTCTGATACCACTGTAATATCACAAATTGGGATTGCACAGCAAGCTTGTAAAAATAATGCACTTCTTGGAATATTGATGTACAGAGATGAGTTTACAACCCTTGGATCCCTTAGATTATCAGATCTGGAGTCTAGATCCAAAAGGGGAGAAAAAACAAATCAAACTAGGTGTGGTAAACAAATCTCCCACCACCTATTATAGCTAGAAAACACCCTACAAGAGGGGCTACAGCTATGCACAACAAGCAGCTTCAAGAATAACGCATTATTTGACAGTATGAGCAGGAGGCCATCAAATATGATTAATTTATAAGTATACAACAGCAAATCATAAGTGCAAGGAAGCCCTTTCAATATATAGTAGAATACTTGAGACAATATAGCAAGAAATCTTCAGAAAAGAGGGTTGCAACACATATATATTTGCAGAAATGGCTCGACAACATTATTTTTTAAAAGATTCAGTAGCTGAATATTACAACTCAGATCTAGGAAATATATATGGATAAAAAATCAGATCTGTGTCAGATTTGGAAACTACATAGTCTTGTTTACAAGATCCCCTTGGGGTTTTGAAAAAATCATGCATAACAAAGAGTAGATCTGAGTTTCAAGTTGCAGATCTGTAAAATGTTGTAGTAATTTCTGAATATAACATTAAATTACAATATATCAGATCTAAACAGAACATGTATTAGCAAGCTAATTCATGGTTCACCAAAGTGAAAGGCAAAGCCCTACACCAGAGATCTTTGATCAAAACTAGGATCAAAACACCATGAAGAACCTCATATCAAAATAACGCAGTCCATGAATGGAAACAAAGTTGTAGCTCAAATGACATAGATAGCCCACTTCCAAGTTACATATTTGAAGTGAAAACAGGAGAGGCACTCTTCCAGGAGGTTAAAATACACACTCCATGAGAAGAGGCTCCCAAAACAAGCTAGATCTCTACAGATCTAGAATCCCACCTGTTGCAACTTGCAAAAGCAGACAAACCCTCACTGAATTTGTGCTGAAATTGGAAGTAGATCTTGGCCTCAAGCCTGATAGTGGATCAAATCAGCAAATACTCCTCCAATAGTCCTCAAAGGAAGAGGTGAAATCCCTGCATAGGAACTCCAGGTGCTAAGCAGCACAATTCTCTACTAAACAGCAGAGAATAGTATTTGTCTAAGCAAACAAAATACTCAGAAATATAATCAATCAACAACCTCTTCTTGCTACCCTCCCTCTCCTTTTATAAGACGAAAGCCTTTGCAAACCCTAAACCACCTTGATGAGTTAGCTTCTTTCACATGAGGGGCTTCCTTCTAGAACTCTGTTGTCCCTTTAGGAGATACATTAAACCTAGACAGCGTTGTAGATTTGGTCAAGGTTGACCCAGTCTCACAGCTCAAACCCCTTTCATGCCTGCAAGTGATTATTTACATGGCCCTAATCACATGGCATTGATTTATTCAATCTTTTTAGGAGTTTTACATGTCCTCCTTTATTCATTTATTCATGCAACAATAAATAAAACAAAAATGAATATTCCTCTTAGCTTAGGCTAAGTAGGAATGTTACACACCCCCCTCAAGATGAAGCATAGAAAAATATCCTGGGCCCTACCAGTTAATCGCCATTTTTTGTAGCTACTACAACACGCTCCAAAATTTCGCCCTTTTAAAATGTTTGAGCCCCTAACCTTTTGAAAAAGTAGAGTTAAGCCCAAGTTCACTCTTTCAAAATCTCAAGTTGCAAAGTCACAGAAATGGTCAAACCAAATTTTTATGACCTTGCAACCCCTCAGGTCGTGAAGTCACAAGGTCACACATTATCCAAAAACCAAATAATTGCGACCTTGTGACCTTGCAACTCCCAAGTCGTGAGGTCGTGTAATGTTCCCATATTTTAGCCTCAAGCTAAAAGGAACATTATAGTTAACATTATCACTAGGTAGATGAATAAAATGGGTAGGGAGGCCCATTAACCTCTTTAGAAGGGAAAATAAAATTCCTCATGTGAAAAGGGGAAGAATAAGTAGATAGATTGAGCACCTACAGGTGTGAACAGGATTGGATCTTGTTGATTCAATCATATTTGACCAAGTCCACATGCATTGTCTAGATACATTGTAACTCCATGATGGGCTGTGCAGTTTTAATGGAGGACAACTTGCATGAGCTAGGTGGCACATATGGATGGGACCCATTTTGGAGAGGAAAACTTGCTATATATGGAGAGGACGGCAACCATTGTTAGGCATGCTTGGATTATTATTTGCTTTGGTCTATTGAGACTTTGCTTCTTCTTGTTGTTTAGCAGGGTTGCAGTGTTGTTTAGCACAAGGGTGTTCTTGGTGAGGAATCCCTACCTCATCCTTAGGGAAGGAAAGGTTCTTTGGGCTACATTTCCTCATTCCTGCATTTTTTCCAAGCTACCTCCTTCATCTACAACACAGTTTCTATTTAGAGCTGGGTTGTGTTATAGGGTGCAGCAAAGGAGGATCTCTTAGAGTCATTTCCAAGCTTGTTTTTCAGTGGAGAGCTTGTCTATCCATTGGAGGATCAGTAAAAAGAACTCCTGGGCATATTTTCATATCTTTGGCATTAGGCCAACCATCTTCCATCCCTCACAACATAGTTTTAGTCCAGATCTGCGTTATTTTCAAAGGCAGTTGCTGGGAGGGTTCATTGAGCTCATCAGGAGGGTCTATTTCTTAGTAGAGGGATTAGCCTTCTAATTAGAAATACCATTGGAGGAGGACATCAGTATTTCAGATCTGTCATAGCCTCATTGCATATTAGATCTAGTTTGTAGTGGCACATTAACCCCAAGGTTATTTGTGTAATATTCCCAATTTTAGCCTCAAGCTAAAATGGAATATTATAGTTGCACATTTTATTTTATTTTAATAAAATGGGCAAGGAGACACCTTATCCCTTTTAAATGAAGAAATAACACTCCTCATGTGAAAATGAGGAGAATAAATCAGCTAAAATAAACACCAAGGTTGTGAATGGAACCCAGCTCACTTGATTAGTCATCTTTGACTAAAGTCAACAGCGCTGCCCAAGGAGGAAGAGGCTTCCTAGAGAAGCTACGCAGTTTTGGAGGGAAGAGATTCACATGAGGGTGGAAACCCTAATTGGTGGGACCATGGTGGAGAAGAGTTCTCTCACTTTATATGGAGGAGATGGCAGCCCATTTTCATTATGTTATGTTTTGGAGTTTCAGACTTGGGTCTGCAAAGCTTGCATCCTCGAGCTGTTTAGCAGGGTGATGGTGCCCTCGGGCACTAGGGTGTTCCTGGTCGGGAATCCATACCTCTTCCTCAAGGAAAGATGAGGATTGAGCTACATTTCCTCAATCTGGCATTGGCCACAGCTACATTCATCTTCTACAGAGTTATTTCTGTAGCAGAGAGGACGTTGTGTTGCTGGGTGCAGCAAGAGAGGAACTCATGGAGTCTCTCTTGTCTTGTTTTCTTCAGTGGAGGAGTGATCCACTCATTGGAGGAGATGCAAGGAGGATTCTTGGGCTTGGTTTCAGATCAGTGGCATGAGGCCACACTTCCATCATCTCCCACTGTGCAGCCCATGGAGGAAACTTCGTTATTTTGAAGGAGGTAGTGAGAGAGGGGTTTCTGGAGCTTCAGAGGAGTTGCTTTTGAGACAAAGGGATCATACCTTTGTATTGGAGGCATTATCAGAGGAGGGAATATACATTTCAGATCAGCCATAGCCTCATTAGTTTTTTGGTTCAATTGCAGTGACAACTTTGTTGTCACATTTTTGTATTCTCCGGCATTTCTAGCAATCTTCATAGATTGGCTAAAAATCTTGTTTTTCAGCCCATTTCTTGTTGTGGGATATTTATTTTTATTCCTTCAGCCACATATGTATTTTATTCATGTTTATCAACTATTACCTTCATATACACTGCGTAGTCACTGCTCTCCGGCGTTTTGTGGAGTTGCAACAACTCATGTATTTCATTGTTTAATCATTGGAGGTTTGCTCTTAAAGTTTGGGTGGCTTGTCCCTCAACTATTTATTGTATATTTCTACTGATATAATCGTATAATGATGGCTGCATACATTTCCCTCTCATTTCATGTTCATATTTGCAGAGTTCATTGTTTATGTTCTTATGTTGCTGTAAGCTCTCTCGTTGAGAATTGTTTTAGAGACCTAGATTGGGGAGATCTGAATAACCCATCTAGAGTTATTTCTTTGAGCTCATATTCTGCATAGGAGTTGTAGGATTAATTTTATAAGGCATCCCAGTAGTGGTTTGTCTTATTTTTGTAGCAGCTTCCTTATACAGTGTCCTCAAGGACCCTGTAATAGAAATTCCGGAGGTGGAATATTGCATATCCATAGACAGAGTCTGTGAAGGGCCAGCTAGCCTCAGGATTTATCCCTTCTTTGGAAGGATTCATATCCTGTAAATTCACCAAAATTCAATCTCTGAAATGGACTTGTGATAGTTCACTGAAGAAGGAATTGGAATATCTAAATATATTCCCTATAAAGCATAGATTTCCAGATTTGGAATATTATAGTGGTATCAGAGCATGATCTTGCCTCAACCTGTGCCCAAGATCCAACGCTATCAGAGAAGAGGAGCTTCTCTCCAAGGAGATGAGATTTACAAAGGAGACAAGGAAAGAGGAACAAAGGAAGAGGAGGTTTCCCTTCTTATTTTCCAGACCATTGAGGAAGTCATTGAAGATCTTGATGAAAGGGAAATTTGGAGAAATTTTCTGAGAAGGGTTTGCTGATGGGACAAACCCTAGCTACTTCAAGAAGTGTGTGGGCATTCAGTCACACATGCAGATCCACAGCGCAGTCCTTTGTTCACTTGCATTGCAAGGGATTAGAGGAAGAAAATGAGGTCATGGAAGGAGCAGCGCTGCAACTCAAGTTATGGCTCATGATTGTTGGTTTGAGGGTTTCATTTTTCATTAACATGCAAATGCAAGAAATTGTGATGCATTCACTAAGGGTTTGATGGAGGAAACTTGGTGAAACTCATTGTATCATAAACACAAACACTTTTCATACATTGGAAAGAACCAACAGTGATGTCACATTTGGAGGAGATCCATCACCACATGGAGGTGAAAGGGGAGCCATTGCTTCCACTAGAGGAGCCCTTGTGTCTTTGCAAGGAGTTCCAAATATTTTTGTATGTGGGTACCAAGACACAATTCCAGAGCCATATGTAGCATTTTTTGGGGATTGTGAGATGGAGAAAGAAGAGCAGAAGGATCAGCATGAAGGGATGATGAGCATTCTCCCTTATCTATTTCAGAAATTTTCCGCACATGGGAAAGAGACTTCATTGCGCAGAGGAGAGAGGGACAAATCATTCCACTCATACATGCAGTCTATTTCAGATCTTGATGTCTCACTTTCGGAGGCTTTCCACCTAGGAGGCCACTTGATCTAGAGATGATGAGAGGCATCATGCTTCTTGGTTCACCACTCTTGGATTCCAGAGAGGTGGAGACATGGGAGGAATCCATCACAGCGCAGAGAGTTTGGGGATAAGCTCATGGAGGAGGGATACACTCTCTCATTTTCAGTACCACCCATTCTCATCAGTTTCACTCCACAGATAGAGATGTTGTATGGATGGAGGATAGCATCTTCATGATGCAGGATGGCTGCTCCATGGATTTGGTGAGAGAGAGGTTACTTCCTTTGGGGAATAACTCTTTCATGCTTTGGAGTATAAGGAGGCCACTCATGCTTACATTGCCCAGGATCGGGAGATTCTTTGGAGGTGATAGTCTCTCTTGGGAAGCTCATTTTTAGAGAGCATAATTTCTATTTGAGCATGAGTAGCTACATGATGGCATGTCAGA
The DNA here is from genome assembly GCA_034641835.2 of Pinus albicaulis. Taxonomy (NCBI): domain Eukaryota; kingdom Viridiplantae; phylum Streptophyta; class Pinopsida; order Pinales; family Pinaceae; genus Pinus; species Pinus albicaulis. Next base: position 127,952,190 of record CM076574.1, on the reverse strand, counting down.
AACTTGGGGGATGAATTTGGCATGAGGGGATGTCAAGGTAGCAGGCAGGAGCGTGGTGGAGCACCATATTGCAGAACACCAGTGTTTTCTATGTGGAGGATTGATCTAGGACGGAGGACTCAGCTTGGTTGAGTATTCCCCAGGATCTTGGTGCATGCATGATTCTTGGATGGGCTTGATGGAGATGGTAGATACTTAGTGGTTGACATGATCATCTATCATCATGGCAGACTCTTCTTGGCTAGGGCTTCTAGTCTCAATGCGAAATTATTTGCATGCAGCACACGAGGACTTCCTAGCTATGCACTTGGATGCATACTTTGCCTTGCTAGAGGAGTTCATTTTGGAGGGAATTCATCATGATCTACATCACCATATGGATAGATGCATAGCCCAGTTGATTTTAGAGAGAGGTTGGCACAACCATTCCCTTACTCATTGGAGGAGAGGGAGAACATTCAGTCGAGCCAATTCAGCTCAAGAGCTATAGTACATGATGGAGGAGGTATAATTTCATATTTGGTGTTATACTTCTTTTCACTGATTGAGGAGCATGATGTATCAAGGAGGCTTTTTCCTTCTTGAATTTTTCATGAGGATGTACTTGCAGCTACTTGTAGCCTTGATTTTGGCTAATTTTTTGATGGTTGTGGGGGTAGCCACATGCTTCTTGGTGTGCACCATTGGCACCAATTTGTATTTTTGATGATTCCATCTTGTGAGGAGTTTGTGGTAGAAAAAAAGTGGCTAGTTCAGCACTTGTTACTTATGATTTTGAGGCAGGCCAAGAGGCACTGCGCAGGTTCCATAAGTGGAACTTTAAGCCACTCTCTGATTGTCATTCGGCAACTTGTTTTTATTGTATATTGATCCATGTATTTCTGATGTTTGTACACTCATGAGGAGAATTATTTGGAGAGTATTGTATGTACAGCCCATTGGGAGCATGATTCTCCCCATTGTATAAGTTTTATCTTGTAGGAGATACCATGGGAAAACCATGATTGCCACATTGCTACTTGTACCTTCTTGTGGGAGAAACCACTTGGAGAATTTGCAGAGGCACTTCACGGCTGATTTTTCTTGATGGGGTAGCTAGGGACATTCTTGGAGGCCATAATTTTCCAGCCCAAAGACAAAGGCAGCCCCATATGTGCAGAAAATGGAGATACGTCCATCATGAGAAGCACAAGCACACTCTCCATTTAGCCCCAACGCATTGCAGAAATCAGGGGTTGAGATTTGTATTTGATGATTGCATGGATGAGAGGATCATCATTGGGAGAAAAATTTTCCCATGCATATCATCACTCCTACCTTAAGGAGGCCTTAGCACAGCAAGAAGTATTTCCACTACACCTTCTATCTTTCCATGAGGAGCATTGTTGACAGCTTGCATACTTGGGAGAGAGCATTGGAGGACAGATTCATTGCAGCATATTTGAGAAGTGGTGGGACCATTGATGAGGAGGCCACAAGAGAAGAAGGGGGAGAAAATTTTTTTCTGTCTATGCAATTGCTTGAGGGAAAGCAACATGTGGGAGGGGAGGATTGTAATATTCCCAATTTTAGCCTCAAGCTAAAATGGAATATTATAGTTGCACATTTTATTTTTGTTTAATAAAATGGGCAAGGAGACACCTTAGCCCTTTTAAATGAAGAAATAACACTCCTCATGTGAAAAGGAGGAGAATAAATCAGCTGAAATAAACACCAAGGGTGTGAATGGAACCTAGCTCGCTTGATTAGTCATCTTTGACTAAATTCAACAACGCTGCCCAAGGAGGAAGAGGCTTCCTAGAGAAGCTGCGCAATTTTGGAGGGAAGAGATTCACATGAGGGTGGAAACCCTAATTGGTGGGACCATGGTGGATAATATTTCTCTCACTTTATATGGAGGATATGGCAGCCCATTTTCATTATGTTATATTTTGGATTTTCAGACTTGGGTCTGCAAAGCTTGCATCCTCGGGCTGTTTAGCACAGCGATGGCGCCCTCGGGTACTAGGGTGTTCCTGGTCGGGAATCCCTACCTCTTACTCAAGGAAGGATGAGGATTGAGCTACATTTCCTCAATCCAGCATTGGCCACAGCTACATTCATCTTCTATAGTGTTATTTCTGCAGTAGAGAGGACGTTGTGTTGTTGGGTGCAAAAAGAGAGGAACTCATGGAGTCTCTCTTGTCTTGTTTTCTTCAGTGGAGGAGTGATCCGTTCATTGGAGGAGCTGCAAGGAGGATTCCCGGGCTTGGTTTCAAATCAGTGGCATGATGCCACACTTCCATCATCTCCCACTACGTATTCCATGGAGGAAACTTTGTTATTTTGAAGGAGGTAGTGAGAGAGGGGTTTCCGGAGATTCAAAGGAGTTGCTTTTGAGACAAAGGGATCAGCCCTTTTTATTGGAGCCATTATCAAGGAGGGCATCTACATTTCAGATCAGCCATAGCCTCATTCTTGTTTTGGTTCAGTTGCAGTGACAACTCTATTGTCACATTTTTGTATTCTCCGGCATTTCTAGCAATCTTCATAGATTGGCTAGAAATCTTGTTTTTCAGCCCATTTCTTGTTGTTGGGCTATTTATTTGTATTCCTTCAGCCACATATGTATTTTATTCATGTTCAAAAACTATTACCTTCATATAAACTTCGTATTCACTACTCTCTCGCATTTTGTGGAGTTGCAGCAACTCATGTATTTCATTGTTTATTCATTGGAGGTTTGCTCTTAAAGTTTTGGTGGCTTGTCCCTCAACTATTTCTTGTATATTTCTGCTGATATAATCATATAATGATGAATGCATACATTTTCCTCTCATGTAATGTTCATATTTTCATATTTCAGTGTTTATGTTCTTATGTTGTTGTAAGCTCTCTCATTGAGCATTGTTTTAGAGACCTAGATTGGGGAGATCTAAATAACCCATCTAGAGTTATTTCTTTGAGCTCATATTCTGCATAGGAGTTGTAGGATGAATTTTGTAAGGCATCCCTGTAGTGTTTTGTCTTATTTTTGAAATATCTTCCTTATACAGCGTCCTCAAGAACCCTGTAGCAAAAACTTCCGAGGTGGAATATTGCATATCCATAGACAGAGTCTGTGAAGGGCCAGCTAGCCTCAGGATTTCTCCCTTCTTTGGAAGGAGTCATATCATGTAAATGCCCCAATATTAAATCTCTGAAATGGACTTGTGATAGCTCACTGAAGAAATAATTGGACTATCTAAAGATATTCCCTATAAAGCAGAGATTTCTAGATTTGGAATATTACAATTTGTCACATTGTATGTTTATCGGTATTTCTAGCAATCCTTTCTGGGTTGGCTAGAAATATTGTATTGGAGCCCATATCTCATTGCCAGGCATTCCTTTTGTTTCTATCAGCCATATTTCATGTATATACATCTATAGAAGCAACTACACTAATATAGACTGCGTAGTCACTGCTCTCCAACATTCTATATAGTTGCAGCATCTCATGTATCTATTTCTTTGATCATTGGAGACATGTTCTTATGGCTTGAGTGGTATGTCCCTCATGATATTTTTACTTTTTTCTGATCCATTAATAAGATGATGGTTGAATATTGTTCTCTCTCATGACATGATCATATTTTCTGTGTTTTTAATATTGTGTTCATGTATTGTTGTAGCTCCAACTTTGGAATATCTTAAGATATTCTTATTGTTGTTGAAATTCCCTATTTTGGGATATTACAGTGGTATCAGAGCATAATATTGGCTCAACCTTTTCATCCAAGACATTATGCCATTAGGAGGAGAAGCTTCTCACAGAAAATAGAAGTTTTGCAGAAGAAACAAAAGCATGACTCCATTATTTGGAGGAATGAAGGAAGAGAGGATCTCCCTGCTTATTTTCCAAACTATGAAGAATATCAAAGAAGATCTTAAGGATATGAGAGGGGAGGAATGTAGAAGATTTCTGAGATGGTTTGAAGAAAGCCCTAGCTATTCACATGATTGGTGTGAGCTTTCAACCACACATGCAGATCCACAACGCAATCTATTGCCCACATTTACTGCAAGAAGGATGGAGGGAGAAGATACACCAAGGGAGGAGACCTTGAGTGACTATCTTCTTGAGTATGAATCTCAATCATGGAGATTCAAGGAGAACTTGGAATTCCAAGGGTTTTGAAAACTCAAGGAGGCAAGATCCAGTAGCCACAAAAGAAGTAAGAGAGGTATAATCTTCCTATCTCACTTTGATGGATCAATAGAGTGCACAACCAAAGCTTGGGTAGAAGAGATAGATTCCTATTTTCAGCTACACCAAGTTTCAGAGAAGGAGTCCATCAGAGTAGCAGTGCTACACCTCAAAGGTATGGCCCATGATTGTTGGTTTGATAATTCTACTTCATTTTTTCATGCAAATGTAAAAACTTATGTTGGGTTCACTAAGGAATTGGTGAGGAGATTTAATGTAAAACATTGTGAACCATCATTTTTAAAAAACAAAAACTCAAACACTTTGCATGAGTTGGAGAGACCTATTAAACCAACTCTACTCCATATTTTTAAGGGGGGTAAAAAATGCATGATATTTTTCCAAGGGAAAGATCCCCACTTCTTGAAGAGCCCTCTTCTATTTTTGAAGACATGGATTTTCCTCCTTCGAGAGATGACCAATATCAAGGGTCTCTCATTGAGGATGAGGCATTCTCACATATGGAAGAAGAGGAGAAGGATCAGCATCAAGGGATGATGAGCATTCACCCTTATCTATTTCAGGAGGTTTCTGCACAAAGGGAGGGGACTGCACTGCGCAGTGAAGAGAGGGACAACTCAGTCCACTCATATATACAGTTCACTTCATATTTTGATGTCTCACTACATGGAGGTATTCCACCAGGGAGGCCACCAGATCTAGAGATGATGAGAGACATCTTATCTTTGGGTTCACCACTCTGGGATTTTCGAGAGGTGAAGAGTTTGGAGGGAGACTTTGGCATGTGGGATGTCAAAGTAGCAGGCAGCAACATGAGGAGAGCTTCACATGTCAGATCACCAATGTTGTCTCTTGGGAGGATTGATCCATATTGGAGATCTTAACTCTTGGTAGAGTATTCCAATAATCTAGGTGCATGTATGATTCTTGATGACCCGGATAGAGATCATGAGAATATGGTGGATGATGTGGTCATATATTATTATGGTAGAGTCTTCTTGACTGAAGATTCTAAGCTCAAGGAGAATTTGCTTCATGTAGCACATGAGGAATTCATTTCCATGCATTATGATGCATATATTTCTTTGGCAGAGGAGTTCACTTAGGAGGGCATCCAGCATGACATATTTCAGCATATGGAGAGATGCATAGCCCAGATGGTGATAGAGGAGAGGTCACAGCCACTTCCCTACTCTTTGGATGTGAGGGAAAATTTCCAGTTGAGCCATTTCAGCTCAAGGTCTCAAGTACATAACGCAAAATGTACAATTTCACTTTATATTTTGTACCTCTTTTCTTTGTATGAGCAACATGTTGTAAAAAGGAGGATTATCCCTTCTTGCATATTATATGATGATGTACTTAGAGCCACTTGTGGCATTATGATTGGCTATTTTGTTGGTGGTTTGTAGGGGAAGCCACATGATTTTTGGTGTGCACCTTTGACACCACATTGTACTATCATGTTTTTATCTTATATAATGATTGTGGCAACAAAAAAGTGGTTGGGAAAGAACTTGTTGTTATTTATTTTGAGGCAAGAATGGGATGCACTGTGCAGGTTCCATGTGTGGAACTTTGATCCACTTTCCGGTTGTCATATGACAACTTGTTTCCAATTGTTTTTGCTTCCATGTATTGCTGACATTTTAATGTTCATGAGAAGATTTTTTTGGAGAGTGGGCTATGAGTTGGAGATGCCCATTGGGAGTAAGATCCTCCCTAATTTACATGTTGTATGTTGCAGGAGGAGCAGTTGGCAAGCCATGATTTCCACATAACATCTCTTGTCTTCTTGTGGGATAAGTCATTTGAAGAACCTGAGTTCTTGTAAGAGGCACTTTATGGCTGAATTGTTTGATGGGGTAGCTTGGGCCATTTTTGGATGCCATGACATTTCAGCCCAATATCAGAAACCCCCCTATACTTACCACAAAAGGAGAGAGAAACTAATTGGATGGGAAAATATAAACTCTCCATTCAGCCCCAACACATTGCATAAAACCGGGGTTGAGGATTTCTTTGATGAGCTACCTAGAATGGCTCATTTCATTTGGATCATAGCATGGGTGAGGGAGTCACTTATTGGGAATAATATTCCCCATGTTTATCATCACTCCTACCTTGCGGAGGCCATAGGATAGCAAGAATTTTTCCACTTACACCTTCCACCTTTTCATGATGAGAGCCATTTCGTTATGCATCTTTGGGAGGAGACATTGGAGGGAAAAATTGTTGCAGACTATCTTGAGCAGTGGTGGGGACTATTGATGAGGAGGTGAAAAAAAGAGAAGGGGATGAATTTTTCTCTCCCTATATATTTTCTTAACGACAACCAACATTTTGGAGGGGAGGACTGTAATGTTCCCAAATTTTAGCCTCAAGCTAAAAGGAACATTATAGTTAACATTCTCACTAGGTAGATGAATAAAATCGGTAGGGAGGCCCATTAACCTATTTAGAAGGGAAAATAACATTCCTCATGTGAAAAGGGGAAGAATAAGCAGCTGGATTGAGCACCTATAGGTGTGAACAGGATTGGATCATGTTGATTTCGCATATTTGACCAAGTCCACATGCAATGTCCACATACATTGTATCTCCATGATGGACTGTGCAATTTTAATGGAGGACAACTTGCATGAGCTAGGTGGAACATATGGATGGGACCCATTGTGGATTGGAGCACTTTTTATATATGGAGAGGAGGGCAGCCATTGTTAGGCATGCTTGGATTATTATTTTCTTTGTTCTGTTGAGACTTTTCTTTCTCTTGCTGTTTAGCAGGGTTGCAGTGCTATTTAGCACAAGGGTGTTCCTGGTCGGGAATCCCTACCTCATCCTCAGGGAAGGAGAGGTTCTTTGGGATACATTTTCTCATTCTAGAATTTTTTCCAAGCTACCTCCTTCAGCTACAGTGCAGTTTTTGTTTAGAGCTGGGTTGTGTTGCAAGGTGCAGCAAAGGAGGATCTCTTAGAGTCATTTCCGGGCTTGTTTTTCAGTGGAGAGCTTGTTTATCCATTGGAGGATCAGTAAGAAGGACTCTCGGGCATATTTTCGTATCTTTGGAATCAAACCAACCATCTTCCATCCCTCACAATGCATTTTTAGTCCAGATTTGTGTTATTTTCATAGGCAGTTGCTGGGAGGGTTCATTGAGCTCATCGGGAGGGTCTATTTCTAAGTAGAGGGATCAACCTTCTAATCAGTGTTAGAAAATTATATATTATGGAGCAATGTAACACATAAAATATGCGGAAAATAAAAGCACATAAAACTAGAGAGACACAGATATACGTGGTTCACCCAGTTTGGGCTACATCCACCCCGAATAGCCAGTCCTTCCTTTCTATTATCCAGCTAAAATGAAGAGACAAAACCTACATCAGATCCGTTGTAATATCCTTTGTTCTCTCTCACAGTCTCCCTCTCTGTTTCTCGCTCCGAGAATACACATACAATATACAGCCGCAATACAATACCCTCATAAAAGCGAGGGGTTGCCTTCTAGGGAAAAAAACCCTAAACTAAACATAACTTCTACCGTCAGATAATTTTCCTAATGAACAGCCCAGATTGACTAGAAATTACTATACTTTTACAAGGCAATTTTACATATGTTTTTAGCTTCGGGGGCGCTGCCCCCAAAAACCCCCGCCAGGGGGGGCCTCCAAAAAGCGCTGCTGCCCCCCCCCCTGGACCCCCCACGGTAGTGATTAATTACGGGCAGCGTTGCCGCCCCTTTTAAGGTACAGGGGTCCAATGTTGTGATACAAAGTAAACAAGATAATCAGGCTCCACACCCAACAATCTCCCACTTGGAGACTGATTGTAGCAACTCCACTGCTGCTTCATTTGCTGGACAATGACTCCTCTTTGGACCTGGCAGTTTCTCATCTTCATCATCATCATTGAAGACCAATTGAAACTGAGCACATTCTCAGTTTCTCCCTGGTTACAAATTTTGTTAGCATATCTGTAGGATTCTGGCTAGTGTGTATCTTTTCCAGCTTCAACTCTCCATCTTCTAATACTGACCGTATGAAATGGTACTTGAGATGTATGTGTTTAGTCTTGGAATGAAACGCTGAGTTCTTTGCAAGATGAATAGCACTTTGGCTATCACTGTATAGTGTGCCCATATCATGCTTCTTACCCAATTCATCCATAAACCTTTGTAACCAAATCATTTCTTTACTAACCTCTGTAGCAGCAACATACTTGGCTTCTGTTGTTGAAAGTGCAACAACGCTTTGGATTTTTGAAACCCAACTAACAGCTATTCCACCTACAGTAAATACATATCCTGTAGTGCTCCTCATGTTATCTCTGTCACTTGCCATATCTGCATCAACATATCCCTGTAAAGCAATGTTTGAACCACCAAAGCATAATGCTTGATTTGTGGTACCTCTCAAATATTTGAGAATCCATTTTACTGCCATCCAATGTTCTTTTCCTGGATTGTTCATGTATCTGCTTACAACTCCCACTGCATGTGCAATATCATGCCTTTTGCAAACCATTGCATACATTAAGCTTCCAACTGCTGATGCATATGGAACTTTAGACATATAATCCATGTCTTCTTGGGTCTTTGGGCACATCTCCTTACTAAGTTTGAAATGGCTAGCAAAAGGTGTACTAACTGGTTTTGCATTCTGCATATTAAATATTTTCAACACCTTCTCTATGTACTCATTCTGAGACAGTGTTAATTTGTGATTTTTCCTGTCTCTAGTTATCCTCATACCAAGGATTTTTTTTGCAGCTCCCAAATCCTTCATTGCAAATGAATTTACCAATTTTCTTTTGAGCACATTTATTTCCTGCATGTTAGACCCTGCAACAAGCATTTCATCTACATACAATAACAATATAATATAGCTGCCATAATTTTGCCTTTTTATATAAACACAATGATCAGAGTGACATCTAGTATAACCTTGTTCAGACATGAACTTGTCAAATTTTAGATACCACTACCTTGGAGCCTATTTTAAACCATACAAGCTCTTCTTTAACCTACACACCAATTTTTCTTTCCCTTTTACCTCATATCCTTTTAGTTGCTGCATGTATATCTCTTCCTCCAAATCTCCATGGAGAAATGTTGTCTTTACATCTAACTATTCAAGATGTAAATCTTCCGCTGCTACAAGACATAAGATAGTTCTGATTGAATTCATCTTAACAACAGGAGAAAATATTTCATCAAAATCAATACCTTTCTTTTGTGCAAACCCCTTCACCACAAGTCTAGCTTCGTACCTATGTTTTCCTCCATCTTCTTCCTTCAGCCTGTAAACCCATTTATTCTGCAATGTAGTTTTACCTGCAGGAAACTTGACTAAGTCCCAAGTCTGGTTATGAATTAAGGAGTCCATCTCTTCTTCCATGGCTAGCTCCCACTTCTTCCTGCTTTCAACCTGCATTGCTTCTTCATAACATTCAATTTCACCAGAATCAGTCAACAATAAATAATATAATGAAGGAGAGTATCGTTCAGGGGGTCTACTTATCCTGGTAGATCTTCTAACACCACTTTCAGGTGTTTGAGGTGCATGTTGCTGTTGTGGTGGTTGTTGTTGCTGTGGTTGTTGATTATTATTATTTTCAGGCACCTTTACTTTTTCAGTTATCTCATCAAGAACCGTGTATTCCTTGCTTTCTTTTTCCTGTTTCTTTTCCTGCAGCTGATTCTTATACAAGACCTTTTCATTGAATATTACATCTCTGCTTCTAATGATTTTGTGATTTTCATAATCATATAAGCGATAACCAAAATCATTAGCACCATATCCAATAAAGGTACATTTCTTTGATTTTGCCTCAAGCTTTGTTCTATTTTCTTTATTAATATGGATAAAGGCCTCACAACCAAAAGGCTTTAAAAAAGAGTAGTTTACCTTTTTACCTGTCCATGCTTCCTCTGGAATACCACCATCCAAGGAACTTGAAGGCCCTCTTTTTATTAGATAAACAGCAGTATCTACAGCATCTTCCCAAAATTGTAAAGGAAATCCTGCATGCAATCTCATGCACCTTGCACGCTCCATGATTGTTCTGTTCATCCTTTCTGACACACCATTTTCTTGTGATGTTCTTGGAACTGTCTTCTCTCTACGAATTCCATGCTCTGAACAATACCTATCAAACTCTTTGCTGCAATATTCACCTCCATTGTCTGATCTGAGACACTTCAACTTCTTTCCTGTCTCAATCTCAACCAAAGCTTTCCATTTCTTGAAAGTATCAAATACATCAGATTTATTCTCAATACAATAAATCCAAGTTTTTCTAGTTGCATCATCAATAAAAGTAACATAATAACGAGAGCCACCGAGAGATGATACCTGAGCAGGTCCCCATACATCTGTATGCACAAGCTCCAATTTTTCTCTCTTCTTTTTTTTCCCAACTCTGAGAAATTTGACTCTCTTCTGTTTTCCATAAATGAAATTCTCACAGAAATCTAAATCAACATTCTTCAAACATGGCAACAAATTTCTTGAGTGAAGAATCTTCATTCCCTTCTCACTCATGTGTCCGAGCCTATGATGCCATAACGCTGCATCTGCTCCTTTGGAATTTAAAGCATTAACAGAGTTAGATATACCATTGCATAAATACAATGTACCAACCTTTTCACCTTTTGCTATTATCAGGGCTCCTTTGGTGACCTTCCAAGTTTTATCTGTGAAAGTTGTCACACAACCTTCACCGCCTAACTGCCCTCTTGAAATCAGATTTTTCTTCAGATCTGGAACATGCCTTACCTCTTTTAGTAGCCATTGGTTTCCATTCTGTTTTTTTACAAGAACTTTACCCATTCCAACAATTTTACAGGGTTTATCATCACCCAAACTAACTTGTCCAAAATCTCCTTGAACATAGTCATGAAAATATTTCTTATCAGGTGTGGCATGGAATGAAGCCCTTGAATCTACAACCCAAGAATCAGTAACATTTTCGAAAGAAAGAATCAAAGCATCTTGTAACACATCACCTGTCACATTTTCTTCATGATTGTTTTCTTGCTGTGTGTCTCCTTCTTTTCCCTTCCGAGATCTACAGTCTTTCTTTAGGTGTCCTTTCTTTCCGCAATTCCAACACACTATCCCCGATCTGGACTTGGATCTGCCTTTCCTTGATTTACTGCGATATCCTGAGCTCTTTCCTCTTTCCATTCTTCTTCCCCTAGACTCTGCACTCAAAGCATTACCTGATGTCTCACCGGAGCTTTTCCGTCGCATTTCCTCGCTAAGGATAGCACCAACAATATCATCAAACTTTAAAGTACTAGATCCAGAGACAGAGTTACTAATGGCCATTACTAAACCATTCCAACTCTCTGGCAATGAGCACAAGAATAACAGAGCTCTAACTTCATCATCAAAGTTTACCCCTACAGAACTTAACTGACTGGTAACTATATTAAATTCATTTAAATGGTCTGCAACAGATCCACCTTCTGACATCTTCATATTAAATAGTCGTTTCATAAGAAATACCTTGTTTGAGGCCGAGGGTTTTTCATATAGTTTCTCCAACGTCTGCATCAAACCCTCTGTTGTTGTTTCCTTCGAAATATTGAAGGCGACTGATGCCGCAAGGCACAACCGTACTGTTCCGAGTGCCTTTCTATCGAGAATGTTCCATTCCGCGTCTGTCATGGCCGCCAGATTCTTTTTTTTTCCGCTCAATGGTAGGTATAGATCTTTCTGATACAGATAATCTTCCATCTGCATCTTCCACAGTGAAAAGTTTTGGCCGTTAAATTTCTCGACCCTAAACTTACCATTGTCCGCCATTTCTCCCACTCGAACCAGGAACTCTTCTTTCATGCGATTTTATCAGCCAAATATACCTTCGGCTCTGATACCAATTGTTAGAAAACTATATATTATGGAGCAATGCAACACATAAAATATGCGGAAAATAAAAGCAAAAAAAACACATAAAACTAGAGAGACACAGATATACGTGGTTCACCCAGTTTGGGCTACGTCCACCCCGAACAGCCAGTCCTTCCTTTCTATTATCCAGCAAAAATGAAGAGACAAAACCTACAGCAGATTCACTGTAATATCCTCTGTTCTCTCTCACGGTCTCCCTCTCTGTTTCTCACTTCGAGAATACACATACAATATACAGCCGCAATACAATACCCTCATAAAAGCGAGGGGTTGCCTTCTAGGGCAAAAAACCCTAAACTAAACATAACTTCTACCGTCAGATAATTTTCCTAATGAACGACCCAGATTGACTAGAAATTACTATACTTTTACAAGGCAATTTTACATCTGTTTTTAGCTTCGAGGGCACTGCCCCCGAAAACCCCCAACAGGGGGGGGCTCCGAAAAGCGCTGCCACCCCCCTGGACCCCCCATGGCAGTGATTAATTACGGGCGGCATTGCTGCCCCTTTTAAGGTACAGGGGTCCAATGTTGTGATACAAAGTAAACAAGATAATCAGGCTCCACACCCAACAATCAGAAATACCATTAGAGGAGGACATCAATATTTCAGATATGTCATAGCCTCATTGTATATTAGATCCAGTTTGCAGTGGCACATTAACCTAGGGTTATTTTTCACATTGCATGTTTATCAATATTTCTAGCAATCCTTTCCGGGTTGGCTAGAAATCTTGTATTGGAGCCCATATCTCATTTTCGGGAATTCCTTTTGTTTCTATTATCCATATATCATGTATATACATCTATAGCAGCAGCTACACTAATATATATTGTGCAGTCACTGCTCTCTGGCATTCTATATAGTTACAGCATCTCATGTATCTATTACTTTGATCATTGGAGACTTGTTCTTATGGCCTGAGTTGCATGTCCCTCATGATATTTGTACTTGTTACTGATCCAATAATAAGATTATGGTTGAATATTGTTATCTCTCATGACATTATCATATTTTTTTTGTTTTCAATATCGTGTTCATGTATTGTTGTAGCTCCAACTTTGGAATATCTTAAGATATTCTCATTGTTGTATAAATTCCCTATTTTGGGATATTACAGGTCGCAGAGTCGCAAGGTCACATCTCTCATCAACTCAACTCATTTGCGACCTTGCGACACTCATTTATTGTACGCATGTGCGACCCCTTTATAAATAGAAGGGTATCATAGGTCGCATTCAACCTGCGCGATGGAGAAAGAAAACGCCTCTGATAAGCCAGCCGGAGCACGTTTTTCCGGGTAAGTTGCCTAATCCTCCTGTTGCTTCCTTTTTTTTATTGTTGCCTCTATTTCCCTCATCTTGGCCTATTTAAAACTCAACCTAGCTTTTGTTTAAACCTTCCATGCATCCTGTTGCCAAGCTTGCTCCTTCCCACAGCTTGACTTCCCTGTTTACCTCCTCTAAGAAGCTTCCCTTGCATCAGTCTGTTCAAGTTCCCTATCCAGCCCTTTCCAATGAGGAAATTCATGCATGCTTTCCACTTGATGTGTTTCCTCACCTCCCTTTTTGATGAAAATCAAGTAGAAGGTTTTCGTCGCCGCGTAGCCCATCTTCCAAGCCCTAGAGTGACCCCGCGACCCCGCGACCTAGCGACCTTAGTCGCTAAGTCACAGGGTCGCTAGGTCACATATCCATGAAAGTTTAAAGTGATGTGACTTTGCAACTCAATGACCTCACGACCTGGTCGCAAGTCACTAAGTCGCCAGGTCGCATTTCCATGAAAATATAAATCGGCGCAACTCCGCGACTCAACGACCTCGCGAACCTGGTTGCGAGTCGCTAAGTCGCTAGGTCGCTTTCCTGTGAAAGTTTAAACCAACATGACCTAGCAACCCAATGACCCATTCACAAGGTCTCCAGGTCACAGGATCATCCATTTCCTTGAAAAATAGTTGAGCAGAGGTAGGAGCAACCCAAGTATTTATAAATGTGAAATTTTTCTTATCGTGGGATTGTTTCATGAATATGTCAGGGAACCTCGAAGCCGAGCTCGACTGCGTATCCATCTCGTCGGCCTCAAGCGATATGGGGCCTTCAGCAGTTTTGGAAAAGGAACAAAAGCCCTGAGATATAAATCTCAAAAGAATAAATGCCTCTTTCTCTCCCCCCTATCTATCGAGATACCGCCTGCACATTCGGCAAAGGGGACAGTATGAGTTGGTATCAAGTGTACCAAGAATTCACAAAGCCTGAATTTCCATAGGACCTCCCAAACTGACAGGTGTATGTTCAGGTTAAGAGATCCAAGCTCCACTACGCAAGGGCCCATCTTCCTATATTCCCATGTGCAGAGCTAATCGAGTGGATCCTGCAAAATATCAACCCCAAGATCTGGGTTATTTGGGATCACATCGGGAAATCATTCACAAATTTGAAGGGACAAGATGCAGAATTCTATTATGCACTTCCCACCCAAGAACATACCTTCACCGAGGAATGGGCCACCACTCATGCAGTTCCCATACCCGAGACCTTAAGGGGATGGTGGGAGGGCCCAGAAAAGTTGAAGCTCAAAAAGGACCAAGAATATCAGACAGCAGGTCTCAAGAAGGTCTATAAGCTCATGGTAGAAATGTTATGTAGGATGTACGGTCGCCCAGATGCCACCACCTTCAATGGCACTTGGGTTTCTCTCATGTACATTGTCACTGTATACGGCACCTGTTTTAACTAGGCCAACTTAATAGTGGCAGCCCTCAAATCAAACATATCTTCGGCACTAGTGACTAATGAAGGGTATCCATCAGAATTTTATATGGCCTCCTATATTTTGGATGAGGTATGTGCAAGGTGCCATTTTGAAGGGTGGGCACACAACTGGGATCCAAAGCACATCGGTCCAATTCACAAGGATTTGCGGGTGTTCTGGGACTCAAGATATAAGCAATATATGGAGTCAATCTCGCACAGCTTCATCCCCGCACTCTACGGAAAACTGTTTGGAAAAGACACTACAAGCATGTCTGGGCAAGTCATGGAGACAATAACCCGAGTGGCTAACTATTTTCCTGTCATGGATAGCACTTTCATCAGAGTCTTTGGGTCACTCAAAGCTCCTCATGCACTGCCCCAATTCGTCACCGACAAACTGCTCCTCCAAGAAACATGTTACCATATGTCGGGCAGTTTTTCAAAGGTTCTCACTAAGGGCAAGAAAAAGCCATGGCTCACTCTGCCGCTCACTATCAGCACCTACACAATCAAATATTTCAGGGAAGTGGAGGTGGAGGCTGAGCAAGTCAAGGTATTTTGTCTACCTCCCATGTCACACCGGACGTATGATCCTGAGAGAATCATCCCCACCCATTGCAAGCGAACCAAATTTAAATGGAGCTACCAGCATACTAAATGCCTAATTGAAGATATAACCAAGAACTAGTACAACAGAGACAGGGAGGCCGCTCCAGAGGAATCAATCGATCAGGAAGATTAATACAATCAAACTTTAGAGGAAAAAATCCATATGTTGGGAGGAGCCTCGTCTTCCAAAGCCAAGAACCAAAGGACCAGTATAGGCCATAAATCTTCTACCCAGAAAAGAGAAAAGGAGGCTAAATCTCAATAAGAAGCGGAGGAGAAGGAAAAGGAAGAGGAGGATAAACGAAAGAAACAACTGAAAGAAGAACAAAGAAAGAAGCGAGCGGAGGAAACCCGCAAGAAAAGGGAAGAGGAACAACGGAGGAAAGAAGAGGAAGAAAAGGTAGAAGCTGAGTGCGAGCTAAAGTTAAATCAAGATAAATTAGAAGCTGAGCGCCAACTAAAGGAATATCAAGATAGAGCAGAAGCTGAGCGCCAGCTAAAGGAAGATCAAGATAAAGCATAAGTTGAGCGCCAACTAAAGGAAGAACAAGATACAGCAGAAGCAGAGCAAAAGAGGAGGGAGGAAGAAAGTCGGAATTCAAGGGAAGATTCCTCCAAGGGAATCGAAGGCAGCAAGACACCGCCTCCAGAGACAGAGAAACAAATGGAGTTTTCACACATCGAGGTGCCCCAGACAACTCCTGTAACCATTGTGTGTTTTTCTCTCTCGGAATTGGGTACCTCCGACGATCAAGATGAGGAAGCATTTGATCTGACAAGACTTACCTATGATTAGTTCACATACAAGATTAGGCAGGAGCAGAGGAGATGCTTAGCACAGAACCCTATTGCACCCCTTACAGCCACCACAAAGAAGGATATAGTCTTGGATTCCAGGACCAATTGATTGCATCAGCTGGCACCACTTTTGCGGTAGCCAAAAAGGAGAACGTAAGCAGAATGAGTAGAGAAATTTTGTCCCTACAGAATAGACTACAGGCCTCTGAACAAAATACAGCTAAGTTGAAAAAAGAAAAGAAGGCACTAGAAGAAGAAGTCCAATAGCTTCAGGTTAAGAATGCCCCTACTAATGAAGTGCCACTCACTATTCAAGAAGAGCTGGTCACTTTGGAGGCCACCATGAAGCAAGTATATGAGGAACTGTTCACAATAAAAAAAACCATCACACTACTACTGAAAGCATAGGCAGAAACCAAGAGGAGGAACACGCAGCTAAAGGAAGCCTCTACTGCCTTGGACAGAATACTACAATGGTCGAACATGTATCCACAAGCTCCAGACAATTTTCCTAGAAAAGATTGGATTAGCACCCAAAATGACAAAGTTCAAATCTGGATAAAGGTATAATCCAAAGAGAAACTTATTAAGGATTTGGAGAAAGTAATGTCCGCATATGAAAATCTGATTAGCGGCATTGACTCAATGGCATAATTACACCACATTCCTTCACTGGGAGCACTGGGTGAAGAGAAAACATGGGAAGATGTCACCAAAGACATTCAATCATTTTTACAACCCATAAGGTGAGCAGGTGCCTCCCAAGACCTTCCGGCATCACAAGATAACCTTTTTCAATTCATCGTGACACCGGTCCGAATCTATACCAAACTAGCCTCCCTGTCGAACAAGAACATGATCAAGAGAGACCCTTTGATCCCAAATTCTCTCGAGTGCCTTCACAGGTTGAGAGAAGATACTCCTCAGGTCTCCCTAGTTGTTGCAGATTATCGAGCATGGTGGAGTTACCTCAAGGAACAGCAACAAGTAGATGTCCCTGATCTCTCAATCACCCAACTACTTCCATGACCAAGTCACATATTGTAGAAAATGGAAGAGGTCGCAAAAAACAAGGGGTCGCAAGTCACAGCCAAAGCCGAGGTCGCAAATCGCAAATTCCCTCGAGTCGCAGAGTATGTCAATGGTCAGGAAGGAAAAAATTCAGGGATACCCAAGGGTCAATTTTGTTCTATAAATGCTTCCTTCAGGAATTTGTAAAGGATCTTTTTTTGGGGGACTCCAAAGGAGAAAAGAGAATTGTATAGCATTGAATACACTTTTTTGAGAATGAATACAAGCATTTTTTTTTATTCCACTCTTGGATCCAATGAGGATTAATGTGTTAACACTATGAATATTTGTCTCATGTATCTGATATCTTTATGATTAAGTAATTTGTGTTTTTTTCTTATATCATTTATACATTTTAGCTCACTAAATGTGTTAATGATGTTAATTTGTTTACTTAGGAGATGTTAGCAACTTCGTTACTAACATTTATCTTATCTTTGAGACCGCTTAAGGAAGTGAAGGGTGCTCCAACCATACAGAACTATTTCTCCTATGGTTTAAACAAATTTTACAAGCATGACCATAATGATGTGTTGCTTACAACATTTCCTTTGGCCACATGCTTTAACTCATCTTGCTATTTGTAGTGTTTTATGTTCATTGAGACTCATCAACCATTTTCCTAGTACCATCCGAATAATCGTGTGTTCATAGGTTTGCAAGGCTAGTTTGTGTCGGAGAAAAAGGAGTATTCAACAGTATCTAGACCCACTGTACCCCAGACGAGATCCCTATCACAAACGGTTTAGAGTCTAATCGGGAATTTTTTACTGGGGAGATCCCTTACTGTTGGCTGAACATTTTTTCCCGTCAACAGACCCTTACTGGAAATGATATTTTCCTTACCTTTACTGGTTTTTCTCCTAGAGTTTATAAAGATTCCACGTTGCTTGGAGCTTATTATCACCCACTGCCTACCCCTTCTGAGCCTATATCTTCGAGTGTTTGAATTCTTTAGGCATCACGGGTTGCTAGAAAATGGTATGGTACACCTTCACAGAATCCATCCCCTCCACAATCCCCTTCTCCAGACTCAACTCATTCATTAGCTACAATTCCTCCAAGGCCATTCCCTTCCACCCAGTCCTTTCCAACCAAGACCGTTCCCTCGGGTCTTAACCATCCTGGAGTAGTTCCCTTGGGTCATTACCCTTCCTGTCCAATACGTTTCTTATTCCTACCACCAAGAATATTTTATTCCCTTGTTATTTCTATATTGAGTTTTCCTAACATTAAATTTTGGATCCAAATTTGATACATTGATCCTCCCACAAACACTCCCCCCAACCAACTCAAACCTTATACATATTTTACTCTATTTCAACCTGTTTTTCCCACCACTTCCTTTGTTCTAGTTCCACAGAAACCTCAATAGGAAGCCACTCCTATTGTGAAAGCATTTGATGAGGGGGGAAAAGCCCAAAAAAGGGAAATAAAGACAAGGCACCCCAAGAAACTCCCACTCCTTCTAAACCTCCAAAGCCTTCGCCTCCATGTTCTTTGTGTGATGTTGTTGGGCATGCCACCAATAATTTTCCTTAACTCCCTAATATTAATAATTTGTCCTCTAATACTTTCCCCGACCTTAACATTCCTGAGGTCCATGTTACCTTACCTGAATCCACCAAAAATAAAAACGCATTACACATGAATGACCATTGTGCTTTGTGTGATAATTATGGACATTATTCCCATCAAGGTCCTCATCTTGAGTATTTTAGTGATACTCTTCAAGTGCTTCATGACTTAGACACCACTCTTAGTGATTCAACTTCCCATATACCTATAGGTTCTGGCCCCAATTCATCACCAGGACAGGAGGTTTCTCAACCCACCATCGTGATCCCCGCTCCTGATGTCAAGATGATGGATAGTTCTGCACCTAATCTCTACCTATCATCATCCATGGAATTGATATATTTAGACTCTCTTGGAGTTTCCTATTGTGCTTCTTTCGAACCTTCCTCTGAAGACACTTCAGTCACAACATCGGTGGACCTTTTATCCACTTTTCACTAGTCTACCATAGTATATTTTTTGCATGTGAACCATGTATCCCATCATGATGATTGGTTCCATATCCGCTTACTTAGAACCCATAAATTCGATCCACATCCACCTTGTGCGCATTACATTGACACCCAATGTTTGGTTAAGGGTGCATCCACTTTTGAGAGTCCAATCCCCAACCCTCCTAGTGCATCTGGTAGTGTCAACTCTAGTACCATTATTATTCCCCATTTATAAGAACCTCTAGAGTCTCATATCACTTTAGATAACTCTAGGAATGATCCACTTAATTGTTCCTCCATATTAAATAAACAACCCAGTACCTTAGACATTGTTGTTTTTCAACCATTGTGTTGTCTAGGTGAGCATCAGTTCATTATATTCAAATCCATTCTTAGTTATGGTGACGCCATGTATGTGAACCCCGAAATCCAGTCCATTTGATTCTTATATGCAGTGCCAAGTGACATTGGTAATCCACCATTTCCTTTCTCATATTTTTCCAATTATACATTATTCCCACAATAAGCCATCGATAAAATAAACAAATTGTGAACCACATCATCAAAATGTGTTTAGAGACCACTATTCTAGATACATTCGGCATGTCTATAGCATGCTACATCCATCCATACAAAACTAGGGGGAAAATATGCCCATCCATCTACTCATCATCATCTAAAGGATCGCGTGCCACTAGGGTCGAATGCTTAAATATATTATTCTAGCACTTGGAACAAAATGGCGGTCCACAACCTCATCCAACTAGGGGCATCATTCCCACCTTCCCATATCCAACCATTCCCCTCCATCACATATGTTGGGTGGAAATATCTCATGCTTAGGGGAACGACGACACCCTTGGTTGACTTCTCACTTGTTTTACATATGTATCAATCTAGACCCCAAATATCTAGGTATGGTCAATTATCCTTTCATTCCTTCAATAATTTTTCCTACTGACCTCTTTGGCAAGCCATATGCACATCACATATCACATATGCTTGATACAGTATCTTCAAATATTATACCCTATGTGATACCACACTTACCACCTAGTCCCCATGTTTGACTCATTGGGTGGGCATGATCCTAGACCTTCTCTAGTAGTTCATTCCTCTATTCCTTTCTTACCTTGATTCTTCGCTAGGAACCATCCTTCCAAGAAAAACTAATGTCATCTTTAGACAAGTAAGGCCACCTACCTGAACGTCGCAGATCTGAATTCTGATGGTCAGACTGTTCGTTATGAACTCGACAAGATTTAGGGCCTCCTCATCCTCTCCAAATTCTCCAATAGCTCAATGTGCAAATGAATTGGATTTGGGGACAAGAAGCCCTTTTATAGAAAACCCTAGTTTTTTCATTGACCATTACAGGCAAACTGTATATCAGTTTGATGAAATTTCAACACCATTGGAAATATCTCATTGAGCTCTATAATGGGTCTCTCTTTGTTTTTGGTAATTTGAAACTTCACCAGGAAACCATTTTTTCCATGAGGTCTCACTTTGCTGCTCATTAAAACTGAATCTCTTCTTATAAGTCACTTGTACTCTAGTACAACTTTACCATTGCATTTTTTTACTTATGTGTCAAATTTTTTCATGAATAACCATTACTTACTCATGTTTTTATGGTCCCCTTCAAGCACCTCCCATGTGGCAGCGTCATTAGGTCACCCTTATTCATAACATCCAAGATGATTCATCCTTGCATCCATGGAGTTTGTTATGAGATCCATTGAGTCATATTACAGTACGCCATATATATTTGCATTGCATTCATCTCATTTTTCTCATATTTAGCCTCCAGCTATAGTGATTTTTCTTTGAAAAGCCTTTTTCTGTGTAATTGACCATCCCCTTTGGAATTGATTCAGTCACTGTCAGTTCAAACATGCATATTATCTCTAAAAAATGGAAGTTATCAACCCACCACTCATATTTTCCTTCCATCATCATCCCTGGTGTCAATATGTCAGCCACATTACTATTATCCTTGTGCTTTTGTTGAGGAATCCTCATTACCTCAACTCTGGCGGGCCATCTTCTATCGACTTCAACACATTTACTCCAGGAGAGTGGTTTAGATAGTGGTGTACCTTGGTTCCATCCTTCATCATTGTTCGGTGCCTTGGATAAAGCATAGGAAATCTTCATTTCCCTTTGACTTGATTGGTTCTCAGGTGCTCGACTCCAGCTCATTATCGCACATTCGAGAATCATAGACTTTATGGTTTAGTTTTCTAGCAAATCGTACCACCATTTCCCAAGTGTGTGTGAGATGTTTCAGACCTCATGAGGGGGTGGCCTTTTAGGTAGCCCACCACATGCCCTGATGACAATAGCTTATGATCCAACCTCTTAAGAAGTTCCATAGATTTGACTAAATCGGCTTCTGTCGATTGCAACACTCATAGCATGGACGTCTCCTTCAGATAATCCATTCAGATCTTCAGAGCCCTTTCTTGTTCACCAGGGATTCTCTGGTTGTGATTCCTCCCTCACTATGTCAGCTTGAGGGGCATTATGTCTCATGCACTCAAATCAACAAATGTATTATATTCATTCATGGTATTTTTTTTCCAAGTGCATTATGTATATGAGATGCATTGTATCATTATATCACTTTTTGGCCCATTTATGTCATCATATCATGTACCATGCACTTTGTTTCTCAGACCCACATTGTTTGGCACACCACTATTATTTGTCTTCATTTAGGAAACTTGTATCATTTTAGTAGGTCTCACCCCCTCCATCCATCCATCATTCCTTACATTGCTCTCTCTCTCTCTCTCTCTCTCTCTCTCTCTCTCTCATGAAAGTGGAACCTACAACATATTCTAGCCATACAATTTTCTCATAACTCTCTCACATTGGGGTGCAATCAGTTATCACCTAGAAATCATCACCTATCCATTTCTTACTTGGTAGATCGAAATACTCCATGTAGGATCAATTTACCATATTAAACCCACTTTTACCATAGGAAATAATTTAGAAAACCATTTTTCCTAAATTGTTTCTCATTAGAATTCAAAAACCCCATGAGAATAATTGAATAAATCATTATTTATTTAATTTTCTCTAGAAATAATTATTAAATCATTATTTGATAATTATTTCTTAACACCTTTGACTTAATCACCTTGGAATAATTAAATAAATCACTATTTATTTATTATTCCTTATTTTTATTTTTGGAATAATTGTTAAACCATTATTTACTAATTATTTCAAATTCACATTTTTCTTCATTCTCACAAAGTGATTAATAAATCATGTTTATTTGTTAAGTAATTAAACCATTTTCTAAATAAATATATTTGACCATTTTGAATATATTTTCCTTCTCCAAAAAGTATAATATGGCATTCTCAACAGTTAGATTTTGATTTAGTCAATAATATTTTATTATTTTTCATTTCCTATTTTAGCACAATACTTTTTTTATAAATAGAGGGTGTTTCCATTCATTCTTCACCATGATCATTATCATTTTCACCGTTATCATCTCATAAAATTTGAGCTCCCACTTGAGTTCCAGCTTTTTTTGAGGTTTTTTGCATATTGAGAGAGAGACACACGTGACTAAAGCACAAGGTGTTAAAGGACCCATCCCATGGAGGGGGGTCTATATATCCATGTTGTAAAATATTATTAATTTTAAGTCCTCTATTGGGTTATCGCACTTTCATTTACTGTTTCTATATGTTTTGGTCTTGCATCATATATTTTCTCGCAGGGTTTTATCATGTTTTCTTACCTATGTGAAGCATAAAAGCAATCATTTTATGTTGTTTGGGTCACTAGTCACGAGTGATTTAAGTGAAGCATTTTTGGTACACTTCTCTAAAATATTTACACTAACAGAGAGATTAGATCCTCGAGGATAGGTTGATTTGTAAATTTTGACTTTTATCCCTATTAAGTCGATTCAATTATTTAATATACTTTAACATGTCATTTCTTTCAAAGATTGTGATAAAAAATCATTTCACCAATACATGGGAAGTTTGAGAATTAGGAATTTTATTGAAAGAAAATTAAATAAATCCTAAAGTTGATGTATAATTATGAAAACAGAGAAGACAATGAAAAGTAATTATACCATAAAATAAAAATCTTTCTTATTAGTCTTGGTTATTAAACATGGTGTTTTATACATCTCAAAACTAAGTTCTTAAAATTGTAAATTGATAATGAGAAATAAAATATTGAACTTGGAAGGGAATGTTAAGCAAGATCATTCATAAATAATAGAGAATAAAGCTAAAGTACACCTCCCTTTGATGATATTTTATCCTCAAATTAACATAAATGCATTATTTAAATGGACCAAATAAATGTAAACTAGAAGCAAACCAAAAACTAATTAATCTATTTCTAATCCAACCTAACCTACATTAGTAATCAAAATAAAGTAAAATCAAATTTCCAAAGGAACCATTCACGTTGCTTTAAACCTACAAACATACATACATCAAAATTAGCATCAAAAATTCAATCAATAATAAACTATAAACATAAAAATTTAAAATTTATATATATATAACTAACATTTGTAAAATAAGAACATTATTAGGGGAAATCTAATACTAAAAGGCTCTTCTAGCCAAACTTCTATGTTATCATAAAAATCATTATATATTAAGAATTCCTTTATAAATCATTCTTCCAAGAAAAATTCAATTATATAATCAAAATTAGGTTGCAAAAATGTTAAATATTGGGTAGAGCTTATGGATGAACAACTTATATAGTAGGAATAATGTGGGGTGATCTCATATGTTGGAGTTTGTGTGAGATCATGAAAATTGATGGTTTTATTGATTCTGAGATAGACAATAAGATGATGAAGCATAATTGTTGTCTGAAATTTTAAAGTTTCATTATATTGCTCTAAATTTTCATCATCCAAAATAAAATTAATCGAATAAACTAATGCATCTTTTCCCACTAAACCATAGTACTGAAATTTTTACAATACCAACAAAAA
This sequence comes from Pinus albicaulis, assembly GCA_034641835.2. Classification (NCBI taxonomy): domain Eukaryota; kingdom Viridiplantae; phylum Streptophyta; class Pinopsida; order Pinales; family Pinaceae; genus Pinus; species Pinus albicaulis. The sequence continues at coordinate 127,927,836 of CM076574.1, read as the reverse complement.
CTATTACGAAAATAAATATTATAGTCATATGTACATTGAATACAATTAATAGAATGTGAAGAAGATAAAAATTAAGAATGATGGAAAATAAATTTGTATTATTATCTACATAATGTTCATTGCTATTACACAACCATGGGAACTTATTCATAGAAAATTTTTCTAAACAAGTATAGTTCAAGCATCGGGTTCAAATTGAATATCATTATATACTTGTGAAAAAATTTTAAGATCATCACATTCTTCATTAGGATTTTGATTTTTAAGATCTAAATTGTGATTGGGAAAAGGTGATTGTTTTACCAAATTGGAACCATTTTTTAGTTTTAAAATAAACAAGATGAAGATTCATGATAACATTATTGGTATCAACATGTGTTTCGTCTTATACTTTGGATTCCTATTTAGATCCAATGAAAGGAGAATCTGACACAACCATTACCATAGGGTGAAGTATTTCACTTCCATCAACATCCATAGGTTCATCCAAAAATGACTTCATTCTCTTCCTTAATAAAGTATAGTTCAAAAATATAAGTATCAGCAAAAGGAATCAATATACATGCATGTGAATTTTCAAATTTATTCATTAAATGATCATTTATTATTTGATCATCTTGAACATGATTAATTGAAAATTCATGGTTAAGTTGATTCATAATAGTTCCCTCATCTTTTCAAACTGAATAAGTGTATGATGGGACCATTAAATGAAATGATTCAACATCATTTCAATTATAATCAACAAATATGCCAGGATATAAAGCGAAATGACTATTAGAACAATTGTGATCAAATCCCTCCCTATTCTTGAAATAACATTAGTACCAGTGTTTAGTATTTGGGTATCTAGTTCTTATTCTAAAACATTCTCTTGATCATTAACAAGGAGTATGAGACAATTTGATATTATTTCAGGAGCGAGATTACTTTGATTGGATAGACCTTCACATCCCTGAAATCACGTATTAAAATTTGTCTAAATTTTGTGATTGAACCACATGTTCTAAAGAACCATTATTCGTCCCTAGTATAGTATGAATATATGTGGATTCTCTATGTTCATGATGATTATTTTGTAATTGTATACAAGGAAGAGAGTAAATGTATAAAAACCATTTCATTAAATCAATATCAAAAGGTTTGTCATCAATACAAAATTAAAAAAAAATTAATCTAAATCTAATAAGAAAATCTTCTATAGACTTACCTTCATGCTTGCATAAGTTTTCATGTTCCAAATATATTCATCATAATCATTATATTAAAAAGTATGTAAGAATTTGTTTACAAAGTCTTCCCACGTGTGAATAAATGCAATCCGTAATGTTTCACACCACTTCTTTACTCGATGTACGAAATTCAGGGTGAATATCTTGAACATGACATCTTCATGAAACATATTATGAGAAATACAATCGTAGACAAGCATTTTCAAATGTATAAATTTCACTCTCACTATCGAACTTATTTTTTTATAATAGTTTGACTATGTTAATGGAGTGGTACATGATGCTCATCTACAAATACATCTCCAAATATGGATTTTGGAAGGATCCATTAAAATAAAACTTCTAAAGTGAAAAGCTTTAAAGGGTCAACTTGTAAGTCTTCCCTCCTTCTAGCACCAACTGGTGGCAAGCAAGAAAATTCTTACCAACAATGGGGAGATACCACCTAATCGGGGCCACAATTAGATCCATATCATTTTGTGTGGCAGTAATCATCGGTATAAAGACATAGTTACATCTAGCTTAACTAACCTACACTAATTACCTAATATAATTGAAACTATTGTAAATGTCTAAACTAATATCGATCTCTTCTAAATATTATAATGATCTATTACTACCTAATACTTCCATAAATATTGATGTAAATTAATTCTATTGTTATCAAAAATAAGGAAGGGAATAATTGTCGAATTATGGATCCATGACAGACTTGCAGGTGTTGGAGATAACAGTCCTATGTGGCTAAAATGTGGGATCAGCCAAGCTGCCTAAGGAATTTATGCTCTAGTGAGAGATCTAGAAGAAAAATATATGTTTTGTAATTTCAAATATATTTATATGAATTATAATATAAGATGTAATGGATAACATAATCTATCTCAATAATGAGATTCAATCTACAACAACCACATGAATAGAAAATGAAATAGAATTAATCTAAGAGCTCCAAAATCCCTTAAAACATAAATAAATTGTTAAACATATATACTTATCTTGATTATAAAATCAAACTAAATACTCTAATATTCATGACAGGAAATCATTCATTGAGTTTGTATCTTTCATCAAATAAAAGCATGAATGCATATAGTGATATATTACATCCTTTCATTCATTACACAAGATGGACTCTATGAACAACTTCCAGGTCCTCCAAAGATGATCAAAATGACTGATAAGAAATATCATTCTCTTTAGAATACAAATTTATGAGACTAACAATGAATTTTGTTTCAAAGCATGAACATTATAAAGAAACATGATTGATTTAAGTACTTAGAAATAATCTAGAACCCAAATAAATTTTTTAAGCATGAATACTCATTTCAATTGTATAACCAAACAAGCATGATAACATTCATACAAAGAAATAATTCATTAAAATAAATTCTCACATTCAATGGAAATACATGAATGTTGTATAAATTTTAATACAAATTATGTATTGCCTCGATTCTCATAATCTAACAATTATATGCCACTATTAAATACAGAATCGCTTCTACAAAAATCTTGTGGAATTTAAAACACAATCACCAATTGAAATATCAAGAAGAAAGATCAATCACACATAACACAGATGTTTTTACAGGGAAAGCATAAAGCTAAAAACCCACTATCATATATTATGTATATATCATGGATCATGAAACAATCTCATACAAAAATCTAATCCAAGAGCTCTCAAAACAATATACAATCGTCTCACACTGTCATACAAAAATTGGCAATTTCATGTGCCAATTTACTGCCTCCAGACAGCTTACCTCCACTGCGCAATCCCAGAAGATCCCTGAATGAATGGAATCCTGCTTGCCTTGACTGCGCAATCCTCATAGGCACATCCAATGTGTGTGTGGTTACATGAGTGCACCCACTAATGTCACAATTGATAGTCAAATTGTCCCTTTCACCTACATCTCAAATGGGTCTCCACTAGATATGACATGCATGTAGTTAACAGTAGTAAATCTTCAGTTGCATGTGAGACCACTGATTTTGAATTAATTAATAATTAATTCACTGATATCTCACTAGTGTATCTTCGTTTACAACTATCACAATTAGTTTAACTCACTTAATTGAGTTAAACTACTTTACAACTCACATAACTACACATCCAACTCTGTTACAACTTCGAATCACTCAGTTACAACTAAGTCCACTTGCATGTCCCACCGACCAACCTTTGAACTCGAATTTCCTATAGCTAATTGATTTGCCACTTCAGTTAACTATTTCCAAATGCTCATTGAGAATAGATTAATGTTTATTTTCCAACTATTATTAAGGGATAATAATAGTTGACATGCATCTATAAATAGCCATGTGATCTATAAATAGAACTCACACATACATCTAAATAGAACATCATCTATAAATATAATTTTCTCACCATCTATAAATAGAATTTTCTCATGCATTCTAAAAATAGACTTCCACCTAAAAATATCCTGAGGCTCCATCCTAGTGTAGGTGCATAATTTTCACTAGGATCTTCTTGTTGAATATCAACACTCCCTCTCAACAAGAAAGGGATTATCATTCACCACGATCATGTCTCTATGGTATTCAAATTTTCTCCTCGTGAGTGCCTTCGTCAGAATATCTGCATCCCGATCTTCTGTAGGAATTTACTAAAGCAACATGATCTTCCGTTGCACACAATCTCTGATATGATGATACAGGATATCTATATGCTTAGATCTATCATGAAACATAGGATTAATCGAAAATTTAATGCAACTTTTACTATCACAATGAATCACTGTCGGATCAAAATGAGAACCAAAAAAACCAACCAAGATATTTCTCATCTAGATAGCCTCACATGTAGCTTGACTTGCTTCCATGTATTATTCTTCCACTAAAATAAGTGCCACAGCCCTTTGTTTCATGTTGTACCAAGGAATAGTTGTAGATCTGATACTAAAGATCCCCCCTGATGTGCTCTTTCTTTCCGTTGGGTTGCCCACCCAATTTGCAGTCATGAAGCCATGCAACTTCACATCATCCATATGTCTATACCATAAGCCATACTCAGAGTTTCCCCTCAGGTATCTCAAGACATGCTTTCCTACCTTCCAAAAGAGCTTGGTAGGCTTAACCATCGCTTGACTTACTTGGTTAACCACATAGCATATTTCTGGTCTCCTGTTCACTAAATACATTAGTGAACCCACTAACTATCGATAGATAGTAGCATCCAATACCTCTCCAGATGTAGCATCCTCTTTCCTCCATTTTCCTAGAAGAGAAGTATCCATGGGTTTGCAGCCCTCCATGTGAAACTTACCTAGTATCTCCCTTGCATTCTTGCCTTGAGACACAAAAATTTCACCATCTCGCTGCCATATTTCCAATCCAAGGAAATAATGAAGGAGGCCCATATCCTTCATCTCGAACTCCTTTTCAAGTTTCTCCTTGCATGAGTGTATCAGCTACTCATCACCAATCAATATTAAATAATCAACATAAAGAACAATGATTAAAATCTTACCCTCCACCAAAATTTGGTATAGGTTTTCATTCGCCTCACTCTTGGTGAAGCCAAGTCCGATGACATAGCTGTCTATTCGAGTGTACCAAGCACAGGGTGCTTACTTTAGCCCATACAGCACTCTTTTGAGTCGGCACACATGCGAATCACTGTTGAAGATCTCAAATCCTTCAGGCTGCTCTATTTACACCTCTTCCTCAATTATCCCAATTAGAAACACAGTCTTCACATCCATCTGATGTATGTGCCAACCCATCTGCACTGAGAGAGAAAGGATGGTCCTTATGGAAGAATACCTTGCAACAGGTGTAAAGGTTTCTTCATAATCAATCCCCTCAATTTGTGAGAATCCCTTGGCCACAAATCTAGCCTTGTATTTCTCAACACTCCCATCAACAGTTTTCTTTACCTTGTAGATCCATCTCGAACCTACCACTGATTTATCAACTGGACTTGGAACAATTTCCCAAGCATTGTTTTCTGACAATGGAGTCATACTCCTCCACCGTTGCATCTACCCATGTGGGCTACTTCCTTGCTTCCTGAAAGGAAGATGGCTCAGTCACAATGCATTTGCTCATAAGAGCCATGTATCCAGTAAATCAGTCAGGAGATTGTCTTTCTCTACATTGTGAAGTAGGGTCTCCTACATTCTGCGCAGCATCAAGTATCAACCTATTATCTTTTGTGGTACGCCTTCTGGGAGTTATGATGTTTGGCTTTGCATGAGTGGACTCCTCCACTCCATGAAATCCTCCTATGGCTAATCCACATCTAGAGACTCATCTTTGGGAACCAACATTTCCTCCTTTACATGCAATTCCAACTCCCTCTCAAGAGACAACCACATGGCTTTCCCCTCATCAAATTTTATATCCCATTGCATAATAGTCCTATTATTGTTAGGAAAATACACACAATAATTATGGGGTGTTTCTATGTACCCCACAAGTATCCCAACTTTAGCAATCGACTCCAGCTTCTTCTTGGCATTCTTGGTCACATGCACATAAACAGATGAGCCAAAAATCTTAAAGTAAGAAACATATGGTTTCTTACTAGTGAAATATTCTTCAGCTATACTCATGCCAAGTACTCTATGAGGACAACATTTTTTCACATAAACCGCAGTGTTGCATGCTTCTGCCCACAAATGCATTGGTAGGCCCTGATCATGAAACATCACACGTGTTGCACCCACGATCGTTCTATTCTTCCTCTCTGTGACCCCATTTTACTGTGGGTTATGAGGTGCTATGAGTTCTCTTCGAATTCCTTCTTTGTTGCAGAAGTATTTGAATTTTTTAGAGATGTATTCTCCACCATTATCACTTCTCAGAGCCTTCACTTGCTTCCCTGACTCTTTCTCCACCAATGCCTTAAACTCACAAAACTTTGAGAATGTTTGATGCTTCTTCTGCATGAAGAAGATCCAACATTTACGAGAAAATTCATCAACAAAAATAACATAACACCTATGTTTTTTTGTTGAAGAAACCGAGAATGGTCCACACACGTTTGTGTGAACTCTCTCCAGGATCACCAAAACACGGTTCTCCTTTTCATGAAAGGTGGACTTTAAATACTTCCCCATGGTGCAACCCTTGCACTGATCTAACTAAAGCAAGTGTTCCCATTGGAAGTCCAGTAGATATTTGTTGCATGACTTTCAAGGCTCCATGATGAAGATGGCCCAAGCACCTGTGCCATAATTTTCCCTCATCCCGGCTCACCACTTTTTCTACCTTGCCCATCATGGCAGTGCAGCCATCTACCTCTAGCTTGTAAAGATTCTTAACTTGAATCACTATCCTCTTGGCTTGACCTATTGTTTTATGTTGCAGGAAAGATTTTCCATCGCTGATGACAACGTCATAGCCTCTCTCCTCCAACATTGCGACTGAGACCAAGTTTTTCTTCAGACTTGGAACATGCATAACATATTTCAATTGAAATGGTTTACCTGAATCCCTCTGAAAGGTAATCATACCAATTCAATTCGCATTTTATCTTCCATCATCACCCATCTCTATATGCATTTGGAGATCTTTCTCCTCCAAGTCATTGAAAAGCTCCTTATCTCCCGTCATGTGGAAGGAAGTGCCACTATCCAGATACCACACCGATCCCAATGCACTTGACACCATGCATGTTATCAAAGAGAAATCAAGTTCAAATTGTGAGGAAATGGCCTCACCAGCCTCAGCTCCAGCAGCCTTCTTTTTCTTCTTCTTCTGCGGACAGTTAGTAGTGAGATGTCCATGTTTTTTACAGTGAAAACACTTCACCTTGAAAAAATCCATATTCTTGCCTTTAGACTCACATTTTGAATGTAATTTCTTCCCCTTCCCTTTCCTTGCCTTGGCAGCCAAAGCACAATCGTCATCATCACCATGCTTTGATGAAGATCCATCTCTGGTGTTCCGCCTGAACTCCTCCTGCACTAGATCCGACCACAATTGTTCCCAATCTGGCAGTTTTTCCCGTCCATTGACAAAATCTTCATAACTGTGCCAAATCTTAGGAATTATCAAGAGAGCCAAGCTCACCAAATCATCATTAGAAACAGTGATTCCCACACTCCTCAATGCATCCCGACATTGGACAAACTTTGTGAGATACTTTGGAATGTTGTCGCCATTTTCCATCTTGATCTTCCTGAGTTTTCCTTTCAGCGCCAATTTTCAATGGTCGTTGCTTCTTTGGAAAAGATCCGTCAAAGCCTTCCACATATCATATGGTGTGGATTTCCCATGAAGTCTTGAGACAATGTGGTATCTTACACCTTCCAAAAAAATCCTTCTTGCCTTTTCCACTTTCTTTTTCCATGCATCAAGTAATGCAGCATCTATCGAAGTGGGCTTAGGAACATCATTCTGAATGAATTCCTTCAAGCCATTATCTTTGAGCATTGCCTCCATCCTTTCCTTCCAGGAAATTTAGTTCCAACTGACCTCGAGTGCATACTCTAGTCGCAAGCCATTGAAAGCCATTTCAATGTTTACTCAATTGTAGCACCAAAAAAATCTTTCTGCAAATTCGAATTGTTTCCACCAACAAACTCAGCTCTTGCTTCAAAATTGCAATATTCTATGCTCTGATACCATGTAGAACTTTTAATACAAATTATGTATTGCCTGGATTCTCCTTATCTAAAAATTATATGCCACTGTTAAATACAGAATCGCTTCTACAAAAATCTTGCGGAATTTAAAACACGATCGCCAATTGCAATATCAAGAAGAAATATCAATCACACATAACACAGATGTTTTTACCAGGAAATCATAAAGCTAAAAACCCCACTATCATATATTATGTATATATCATGGATCATGAAATAATATCATACACTAATCCAAGAGCTCTCATTACAATATACAATCGTCTCACACTGTCATACAAAAATTAGCAAATTCATGTGCCAATTTACTGCCTCCAAACAGCCTGCCTCCACTGCGCAATCCCAGCTGATAGCAATTCCTGAATGAATGGAATCCTACTTGCCTTGACTGCACAATCCTCATGGGAACATCCAATGTGTGTGTGGTTGCATGAATGCACCCACTAATGTCACAACTGATAGTCAAATTGTCCCTTTCACCTACATCTCAACTAGGTCTCCACTAGATCTGACATGCATGTAGTTAACAGTAGTAAATCTTCAGTTTCATGTGAGACCAATTATTTTGAATTAATTAATAATTAATTCACTGATCTATCACTAGTGTATCTTCAGTTACAACTATCACAATTGATTTTAACTCACTTAACTGAGTTAAACTACTTTACAACTCACATAACTACACATCCAACTCTATTACAACTTTGAATCACTCAGTTACAACTAAGTCCACTTGCATGTCCCACCAACCAACCTTTGAACTCGAATTTCCTATAGCTAACTGATTTGCCACTTCAATTAACTATTTCCAAGTGCTCATTGAGAATAGATTAATGCTTATTGTCCAACTATTATTAAGGGATAATAATAGTCGACATGCCTCTATAAATAGACATGCGATCTATAAATAGAACTCGCACATACATCTAAAAATAGATCATATATAAATAGAATTTTCTCATAGAATTTTCCCATGCATTCTAAAAATAGACTTCCACCTAAAAATAGCCTGAGGCTTCATCCTAGTGTAGGTGCATAATTTTCACTAGAATCTTCTTGTTGAATCTCAACAAATGCATATAATAATATATTATACATAGTGATCCATTACACAAGAAGGAGTTTGGAAAAACAATTCCTCTGATTCATAAATAAAAATAATTAAAAATAGAAAATAAAATAAAAAATAACTGATAGGAGAATCCTCTATTTAACGACCCTTTGGCCAATTGGCTGACGACCCCCTCCTCATTGAGGAGAGTCATATACATAGATAAAAGTTTTTAGAAAAATAAATGAAATATAAAATGAAAATAAAATATGTTTCAAGAGAAGAACTTTCTCTTCCCAAGTAACATTTCATTGTTCAAGTTATTGTTGATGATAGCTTTGATTGGTCATTAGTCTATCTCGTCACCCAATGGAATCGAGTCACTTCCAAATTTTTAGGGATAAAACTCCACATTTTGAATTTTTGGGAATCAATTCTTTTTATTTTTCCACTAGAATTACTCCCGTGTGATTTTAAATACAAACATACACATTAATCAAATGAAAAGAACATTAATAATTAATAAAACAAGAAAAAATGAAAGCCAAAACGTTCATTGATTTCTTTCAATTTTCCCATTAATTTGAAAAGTGTATCATTCTCAAATTGTTCTGCATAATTTTAGATTTCCAACGAGTTATCCTATGCTTAACTGGATGCTCTTTAACTCAATATATAGTCTCGGGAATTTGGTGCTCCATAACTCTTAATCAAATTCATGAATTGATCCTAGTCGTTGATTTAATGTTGAAATAGATATCCCACATGCATTGGGGGAGTGAAGACATGAAGATTTTATAATGTAATTTTCTTCCCACTTGATTTGTATGAGAGTTGTGGAGGGCATATAATGTGGATCTTGTGCTACTATTTTGGTTGCGTGCAAAAATAGAAATAAAACAAATGAAGTCCAGGAAGGACTAGTTGGATTTGACCTTGTACCACCTTAGATATCAAGGAAGAACAAGTTATAGTTGACCATATATCACCTTGGATGCTCACATAAGAGAGAGAAATTAATAAAATGAAATAATAATTAAAAAATTAATTAATTAAAACAAAATAATTTTATGATAATAAAAATCAAGAATACAAGCACATCTTAATAAACATCATCAAGACCCCCTTCACATGGCAAGATAAAGCTAAAAAAATGGAATATTAATTAAAACAAAATAATTTTATAATAATAAAAATCAATAATACAAGCACATCTTAATAAACATCATCGAGACCCCCTTCACATGGCAATATAAAGCTAAAAAAAATAGAATAATAATTATAAAATTAATTAATTAAAACAAAATATTTTTATAATAATAAAAATTAATAATACAAGCACATCGAGGAGTCCAGGTGAAAACTTGTACCCCATATTAATGCACTTATGGATGCTCGAATGAAAAGGCATGTCATTAGTCCACATATTTGTGTCAACTAATTAATATGTCAACTAATTAAAAGACACGTCATTAGCCTACATGATCCGCCACATCAACTACCATGTCAGCATGCTACATCATCAAAAAACTATAATAGTGTAAAACTTTAGAGGACTATAAATTTTCATCTACAACTCAAAATGAGAAAAAAATTACATCACCAAAAATCTCTCGAAGAGTAGAAGATGATGGAAACCTTAACAAAAAAAGGAAAATTATGAAACATAAATAATCAATCGTAAAAGCAAACAAAATAAAATGCAAATAAAGGAAGTGTTTTCAAAATTTACATGGGGTATCAAACAGTGTAATGGCCTAGATACTATATTTTCCCTATTATTTCTTAATAATGATTAGATAACTTTAGTTAGCTTAATCCTATTATCAAGCGATCTTAATAAAAAATTTGGTCATCCGGGGTGTGGCGCATGTAAAGTGTTCCTGTTTGAGTAGATACCAGATGGGCGGATTCGTAACTACTCATTAATTAATTGATATTTAATCTTGATTAAGGTAATCATCATAGTTATAGAACTCATCATGTTATTTGTTCATCTAAGAGGCAGAGTGTGCAAGGCATTCGTAACATAACACTATCCTAGATGGGAGGATACAAGAAACTGAATCCAAGCTAAAATAAAATAGAACACAAAAGAGAGGTGATTCTGATTCGTTGAACAAAGGGATAAGGACAATATGCATATTTGGTCATCCGAGGTGGTTGGGAAACATCCTGTTCTTAAACAAGGTGGATGTCAGATGGGAATATTATTATCAAGACTTAAATGACATTCAAGACTCTTGATTTCGTTTGGAAAGTTTCTCCAAAGATGATCATGATACGAGTTTCTAATAGAATGAAAACAAAATTATGCAAAATAAAATGTAAAAATAGATATTTCATAAGAAAACCATTCAAAGAAACTACTAAATAAGGAAAAAATACGCCAAAACAAGAAATTTTAGCATGGTCTGCATTTACTTTAGAAACAAATGGGGAGTTGTTGTATACACCACAACATAAATATAGATCCTAGATTAAATATGATGGGGTATATGATCATTGCCCCATTTTTCTCAAATTAGACATGACTGATCAGGAATTAATGAGCCCTTTCAAATTTAATTCTACTTAGGTTCAAGAAGACAAATTTCAAGTACTGGAGAAAGACAAATTGTTTTCCTAATAATGGTTAATATACTAATGAACAATTTGCAAGTTTATTATAATCTATCAAGGAAAGGGTGAAAGTTGGGGTGAGGAGAGGTACATTAATAATGATAAGACATTTCCAGGATACATAGAACAAAATTATAGAAATGTTTCAGGGGAGTTTGTGTGGAGTTTTTTGTAAGGTATAATTTTCAATACTTTTTTTCCATGTAACCAAGCACCTCACCCTCCAATCCATAGGCAAGGGTAACACACTCTATGTGGCTCAAGGCCATTCAATAAAAAAACTCAAAGACATTACAATAATATACTCAACATGAGCTTAAAGATCAACATGTCACTTGGGGGTATTGAACTTGGGTGGATAGGAAAACAAGAAATCCTCCCAACCACTTGAGATAATTGCAATTGGCCAAAAAAATTTATACTTAAGTAGTTGGAAAGGAAAAAGAAGAAATTATTGGATGATAGGAAAGGTGAATGGAGATTGTAGAGTAGGGATACTTGGATGGAAATTGGAGATGAGAATACCAAATTTCTCCATCCATATGAAAATTACATAAAAAATATTAACACCATGTAGGTGACAATAACTAAGAAGGAAAAATTGTTAGAAGCTTTAAGGATTTAGATGATAGAGGGGTTAGACAATATGGTAAAATATTATGAAGAACTAGAAGATGAAAATACTATTGATGTCATTAAAGTCACTTCTTACTTCGTAAGGTTGGTAATTGAAGAGATAATGAATAGCTATATGAGGATATATCCAAGCATAAGTTACCAATTTTTGGACACTAAATATAGCATCATATGGTTGGGCTCTTGAATTGTTGTTAGATTTTTTTTAATAATATATATTATTTATTATGTGAAGGCCCATTGAGAGTGGTGGAGGAAGAAAAATTACTAGAAATATATTGGGGATCATTTAACTCTAATTTTATAACGCTTATTCCAAAAGTGGAAAATCCTAGGTCATTAGAATTGAAATCCATCTCATTATGCTATTGTATATAAAATTACATATAAGATATTAACTATCAGATTGAAAAATGGTTATATTGAAACATTATCTTCCCTAAACATTTTTTCCTTCTAGAAGGAAAGGAAACTCATCATGTTATTTGGTCTACACTCCATTAGGATCAAGAAACTACCAGCCATGGTTTTAAATTTAGATCTTTCTAAGGTATACAAAAAAATTGTTTGCTTTACTTAAGGCTCCTTTTAATTCAGCTAGATTTTAGTTGCTCATGGAGGAAGCCAATATTTGGGAGCATGTTGTGAAATAAATTATAGAACCTATTGATCTAGCTTAGGAAGTCACCTGTTGTAAGATGGAGCCTAGGAAAAGATAATTATTCTATATTATGTAAGGAATCAGTTCATAGCTCATGTTGAAATAGCCTCGGGTTAAACTTTCATGTAATAAAGGATATTAAAGGAAAAAGTAAAACCAAGTTCATGGGACATGTATTCCAAGTTGAATGTCAAAAAATATTATAGTGGGCATCACTTGTGGCTTATTAATGGCTATGGAAATTGGGAAAGCCAATGGCAAAGGCTTTGGAAAGGAAAAGTGGTATTTATTGGCATTTTTTTATGAAAATAATGGAAATTAGGAGAAAATTAAGGTGAAAGGTCACAAGTTGCATGTGAAGAGGAAAATAATGGGAACATGAAGAAAATATAGACCTCAATTATCAAAAGTATTTTGAGGATCAATTCATATCTTTTTGTAAATTTTAGCTTAGAGCTCTCACTCTTTTCTCTCTCTCTCTCATACTCTTGGAAACTTATATTTTTCTTGGAGCACTCTTGGAGGAGTGTGGCATACTTTGGATTTGGAGCAAGAAGGCAAAGGAAAAGCAGGAAAGTATAAGAGGATAGCAGGATCAACAACTACAATAGGTTTTTCTTGCAAGTACCAAGTTGCATGTATGATTTCCTTGCTAGTTTTGGCATGCATGGCACATGCATGTGGTTTATGGGTTGTGATTTTTCATTGGCATGGAGTATTTCTTGGATGTACAGTGGTTTTTCCTAGCCTTTCCATTTCCTAGATAGCCATGGTGTTATGGTTTTACCTTTGTTTTTCTGATTGGTGCTCATGTTCCTTATGATTGTGGGTTGAGTTACTAATTACTAGAAGTCTTGGTCAAGAAAATGCTTTGAAATCCCTTTAATAGCTTGGGTTGAGTTACTAGTCCTGGAAGCCTTGGTTGGAAAAATGCTCAAGAATCCCTTGGTGGGTTGATTTACTAGTCCTGGAAACTTTGGTTGGATAAATGCTCTGAAATCCTAGCGACAATTGTGGGTTGAGTTACTAGTCCTAGAAGCCATGGTTGGAACAAAATATATAGAGCCCTAGACAGCTTGGGTAGAGACTGATATGGTGATGGTTAGTAATTTCTAACTGTGATTTGGAATCACTAGTTGAAGGTTGAGGCATTTTGGCCTCTGGAATCCCTGGTTTGGTTTTGTTTGGTTTATTCCATGAAATCCAACATTCATGCTTGGAATATGGCATGAGGGTGATTGGATTAAAGAAATATTTGGTTTAGCCCAATCTATGTTCTGGTGGTACATGGAAGTCCCATACCTGGTTGAATTTTTCATATGTAAATAGTAGCTATTTTCCTCTTGTATTTTATGGGAAATTTTTTTTTTATTACATGATCTTGATGGTTGTTTTATCATTGCTATTTTTTGGTTATATGTTGGTTATGAGCATGGTTTATGACACACTTGAGTTGTGGTTCTCATAATGTTTTGGTTAGTATATGAAATGCTAGTGAATGAATTACCTAATGGATAACATTGCAGCTATTGGGAGGATACGTCAGTCCTCCTTGACGATTCTCAAAAAATAATGAGATCCATATGCTAAAATTTGTTCTTATGATCTGTAGATTACTTTTTTATGATATGTTTAATGAAATGCATGTCATGGCTAGTGGGGGTAAGGTCAATTCCAGGTTCACTTTTTTCATTAGTAACCTTTTTTCAATGTTATTTATCATTTTTGGGAGTTTCATGAAGTTTTGGGCAGTGCCATGAGTCCTACCCCTAAAAAAGTGGCTCGGAATCCGGGGTCGTTGGCACAGAACTACCTAGAAAAGGCCACAATCACGTGGATTCCATGTTTTGGAAGTGACTGGAGGGTCCTAGTCGCATGCATGCCTTGTCTTGGGAGCGAATGAGACTTTAGGGTAGTGAAAAAGCAAGTTCTCTTAGGTCTTGGACACCTTAAGGGGTTGGTTGGCTCCTGAAGGCTCTGTAGCTCTTGAGGAAGGTCAAATTGGTCTTGTCATGTCGATTTCACTTCCTTAACTATACTTGGGGAGTTGAATCATATCATAGTAAATATTTGTCACATGTTTACCCCAGTGGACTGGTTAGCGTGGGTAAATGTGGGAGGAGGCGGTTACAAGGTGGTATTGAAGCATGGTTCCATTCTCCTTGGGTGATGTCTGGTTTCTCCTTGGATGAACGTGTTGTCATATTTACATGTTGGTTGTGTATGTGTCCTTATTCTTGTGATATATGTGCCTATTGTGTATGCATGGTGGTGGTCATGGTTTTCATTGTGATGCCATGCAAAATTTTATGGTGTTGTTGTCGGAATGTGTTCGTCATGAATGTATGTCAGTGTTTTTATGTATTATGTATGCATTTGTGTCATACATATGCTGTTATGTGTGCATTTTTTATAGTTGGTGTTGTAATTATGGAATCATGCATGGTAGTTGGATGATGATTGAGATGATGTCTATATATTTTTATGATTATGATTATACATATATTGTGCTAATATGGTTGATCTTATAGATGATATATCCTCCCCTGAACTATACTGAGGTATGTTGGTTATTTTTATGTTTTGGTTTAGGTGACATGATACGTTTATAGGAAGAGAATATCGAAAGATGACTAGCAATATGGCAGACTACAGTTCATGAGATTCTCCCTATAGATTATATGAGAAACATGGTCATGAGTACTCCCCTCACATAGCAGACACTCTCAAAAGTTTGAAGGCAAAAATAAGAAGTTTCAAGGAAGATAATGACTGAATAATTCAATCACGATAGAGACTTGATAGGGCAAAGGAGAAGCAAGTAGAAGTAAATGTAGTTATCCTTCATAGCTTGTGAGAATTTCAGAGACAAGGGTTGCTTATAATCAGTCATGGGCAAGAGGATAAGACTAATGGAGCATATGGTAGCAGGTCACATAGTGGGCACAGGTTGGACAGAGATGATAAGGTTAGAGATTTAATATTCTCGGATACACCTGATAAACAAGGAAGTGGACATGGGATTTACTATATTTCTGGATCGAACAGGTATCATGGGTATCATGGTTATCATCATTACAGGAGGAGTGAAGGGGGATATTTACCATATGATTTCAAGAAATAAAAGCCACCAAAATTCGATGGAGAAATGAAAAATTCATAGGATGTGGAAGCTTGGTTGCATAAAACTAATAAGTTTTTCAGACTTCATGATTACTCAGAGAACGTCAAGGCCAGAATAGCTACGTTCAGTCTTAAAGGTAAAGCAGACATTTGGTGGGAAGATGTAAATAATGTCAGAGGTATTGATGAAGAGGAGTTGACTTGGATTTCAAGAGAATTTTTAGGAAGAAGTATCTATTTGAGAGATACTATGATAATGGGGAAAAGGAATTAAATGAGATGAATATGGGATCTATGATAGATGATCTATATATTAGCAGATTCTTGGATTTATTGAGGTATCTTCCTTATTTGAAGGATGAGAAAGCGAAGACTCGGAGATTCATTAGTGGGTTGTTAGTAGCATTTAAATATGGAATTGAGTTCGATGAGCCGATGTCATTAGAGGAATCCATCATGAAGCTAAATTATTTTTATGATCAATCAAAGTGAAAATCTGAGACTAAGCAGGATTGGATAGGTAATGCAAATAATAAAGGAAAATGGGACTAGAAGCAAGCAATGCCTCATGACACGGGTAACAAAGAGAATGCATCATTGCGTAAGAAATTAAATTAATCTAACATAGGACAGGAATTTCATTTTGAAGATCAGAACAAGGGTGCAAGTTGGAAGCCTTTACAGTGTTAGACGTGTGGCAAGGACCATCGCACCCAAGATTTTCCACAGCATTAGGTGGTAGACTACATATATAAAGTACTCATAGGCACTGATAGTGGAGGATGTTGGATAGAGTATTCATCAAATTAATGTAGCACTGGATAATAGGCAAGAAGATCATCAACCATCTATTATCGAGATGTATGGTAAGCTTTCTGATCAAGTTGTTTCTATTTTTATTGACCTTGGATCTAATTATAGTTATGTTAGTCCTGACTCGGTGGATAAGTGTGGTTTGAGTAAGGAAGTGCATTCAGAGTCCTGGTTAGTGTAGTTGGCGACAAGTATAAATAAAAGAGTTCATCATTGGGTAAGATTTTGTGCATTTGAACTGAATCGTATGCCTACATTGGTGCATTTGAATGTACTTCCATTGGGATCATATAGTATGTAAGTTGGGTATGGATTGGTTGTATATTCATAGGATCAATGTGGATTTTTATAACAAGGCCATTGAGTGCTTGGATGAAAATGGGGAAAAAAGAATCTTGCAGGGTAAGAAGAAGGCAACGCCAATTAGAATGGTCACAACTATGCAAGCAAAGCATAGTCATAGGAAAGGGTGTGTGTTATTTGCAGTGCATATTTCCAGTGATAAGATATGGATTTTGAGGATGTGGAGGTATTGAACAAGTACCAAGTTCTACAATAGTTTCAGGATGTCTTTTCTGCAGATATTTCAGAGTTTTTTCCTCACAACGAAGTGGGCTTTTCCATTGAATTGGTACCAGGGGTAGCACCAGCATCGAAGGCATTGTACTGGATGAGCACATCAGAGTTAGTGGAATTGAAACTGTAGCTGAAGGAAATGCTTGACAAGGGGTACATTAGGCCAAGTATTTCGACATTGGGTGTACTAGTGTTGTTTGTAAATAAGAAGGATGGTACTATGAGGCTATGCATTGATTACAGGTAGTTTAACAAGGTAAAAATCAAGAATAGGTGTCCCTTGTCGAGGACCAATGACTTGTATGATCAGTTGAAGGGGACAGTAGTGTTCTTTAAGATTGATTTGCGATCACAATACCATCACGTATGAATTAAAGAAGAGGACATTTATAATACAACTTTCCATACTAGGTATGGGCATTATGAGTTCATTGTAGTTCCTTTCATTTTGACTAATTCTCCATCTACTTTTATGTGCTTAATGAATAGTATATTGTGTCCTTATCTTTACAAGTTTTCTATTGTATTCATTGATGATATATTGATATATTATAAGAATAAGGAAGAGGATGCCGAACATTTAGCAGAAATGTTGAGATTGATGAGAGAGCATCAGTTGTATTCTAAGCTTAGCAAGTGGAGTTTATTTTAGATAGAGGTACAATACTTGGGGCATGTGGTATCCAAGGAAGGCATATCAGTGGACCCAAAAAAAGATAAATGTTGTGTAATATCCCAAAAGGAAAAATGTAGTAATACTGAAACAAAATATAAGAACTGCAACAAAGTAAACAATAAATCTATATACACATCAGAATGCATAGAAATAGTTGAGCCGTTTTATTATATGGGAGGTGAAAAATCAAGTACAACACTGCTCAAAATATGAGACACTCAAGCCAAAGGGATGGCCTAGAATGACCTTGAAATGATCCCACAAGAGGGACTGCATAACTATTGAACTGTTGGAAGGTAAACTGCATTGTCCCTGTTGCAATTTTTGGGACTGCAACTGCCTGAAATATATAAAGCCAGATCTAGGTAGAATGGGAGCTTCGATGATGCTGAAAATAGAGATTCGGGTTCTATGATGGATACCCAAGATAACCCAAAAAGGGTTTCTCAGATCTGTCAATCTAAGAAAACCACCCTCTTAGGGCTTCACATATATGCTGCTACATATGTAGATATGAAGCTAGATCTAATGATATGATGGTTGCAATGATACACAATCAGATCTATGCAAGAAGGGTTGACCCCTCCACTGGATCCTTGGGCTAAAAGCTCAAGATATAACTCCTCCAATATCCTCCACTGAAAATAGTTGCTAGATGAACAAAAGCTTCAGAAAATTGCGCTCTAAGAGAGGCAGGCTCAATATCCTGCTGCTATATATGTAAAATCATCTCCTGAATGATGGAAACAATAGATTCAATGTGAGGAGATTATCCCTCATAGTATTTCCAGCTAAAATACTGGAAACTTCCTTCCTCCAATAGATCTACAAGACTGGATTGCGCAATCCTTGAAGGGACTACTACTGCATGGAGGTAAAACCCAATGGCCTGAATGTCAGATACATATCTGCTGCTCCTGAAAGGCAGAATGTGAATAACAAAGTGGAAGGATGAATTCTCCACTAGTTTCCTAGTTGAATGCTAGAAATAACCTCTTGAAGATGGCACCAATGCATGATAAGGAATGAAGTACAACCTTCTTTCAAGAGCTACTCAATGAAAGTGGAGGGATTCCTGCTCAGGAACACACTGTGCTAAACAACACTGAAATCTTTGCTAAACAGTTCAAGAATGCATAGAAATGTCCCAATACAAATCTATATCTAAACAGGTCAAGAAATTAATAATCCAAATCATGCCCTCCAATGTGCCTTCACCTTCATTATATAGATATGAGCCTTCCATAGCCTAGGCCCACTCCAAAACTGCGTTGTACATGTGGACATAAGTCTCCATGGTTGAATGCTTTGTTTCTCCATGTCCTCCATCATTTTCACATGGGGTGATCACCCTCTCCATCATGTGTGCATTAAATGTATCACTTCCTCCACTATGTTATCATAAGTGCTTTATGATCTTCTTTGAATTCACTATGATCTCAGTTGACCTTATCAAATATCCTCATGATTTTTCATTTAAGATCCATGATCTTATTTGATTGTTCCATCCTCCAAAATCTTTCTCATAAATGAGACATGATCTCCATTAATGGAGCTACTCCACTGCTCCATGATTTTAGATCTAGATCTAGAATATCCACATACACATATAAAAAGTGGATTTTATTCATCTTTGAGGATTATGGGTCCCTCCACCCTTTTATTTACTTAATTAATTAATTTTATTAAGAACTCTAATATTCCAAATATCATGTGAATATTTGGGAATAATACATTCCCCCCCAGAAAAATGTTGCTTGTCCTCAAGCAACTACAAAAGTAGATGCTAGAGCAATCTATTCCCCTCCAAATGGCATCCACAAAAGGAAGGTATCCCCATTTTCGGCAATGATTTATGTATTCCCATCACCAAAGTTGCCTCTCTAGAATGTCTAGATTGATATCTAACTGTGTAGCTAGATACCCCTCATCAATCATGAAGCTCCAAGTGACAACCACAAGCTGTCCAACACCCTCCACAATACATGAGATACATAAAGATAGATGGTTCCTTCCACAAGAGGAAATATCCAACTCACAAAGTATACCTCCATCCCATGCTACATGAAGTAAAGAGATGCTTTTCATGCCTCCATCCTTAGTCGTATTGGCCTTGTTGGATCTAAGCATCATCCCAACATTGTACAAAAGAAGAAGTAGAGATATATGGGTAGACAAAGATGTCAAACCATATTCTCCCAATAGTATCCAACGTGGCAATGCTCACTGATGCCACACCACACCATCAAGATACCAAGTATGGTGTCTAGACTTTCCAAGTAAGAGCCATCAGAGGAGTGCCTCTTGTTGCCATCCTCCAACACTATCATGTAAAGTAGGGGAGTATGTAGAACAAAAGTCCCCCAATAAAAGCCACAGCAACAAGATCTCTTGCTGCCTCTTCACATCATCATGTGAATCATCGAGCAACAAAAACATACTAAAGGACATGTGGAATGTCATATCATCCCAATGCAAACAAACTCCTATCACACATCATGAGAGTATTATTTCATATTACAAATAATATCAAACACATAAACATGGGAGATGTCATGTGATGGCCAAAATCTCTCAACCAAAATGAACATGCCTTCTTCTGCTGCATTCTATCATTGATACACAAGGCATGAATCAGAAAAAAATGAGCTATTTGGTGGTAACCATACTCACCCAAGAGCAGCCAGTGCATCCATGCATCCTTCTTCATTACGTGAGAATTTTTAAAGGCATGGATCAAAGGAATAGAAGCCTTTGGGTAGTAACCAAACTCACCCAAGAGAAACTAACGTAACCAAGCTTCTTGCTGGCCCATGTCATATATTTGCAAGTGGTATTGCAACCCCTTGCTTATCATTCTCACCCACTCATCCCAATGTGGATGTTGAATGATGTACTGCATAAACATGGTATCCTCCCTTTGTAGAATACCATCCACCCCAAACTAATGAAGAACTTTTCACTTCATGAAATATTGAAGTGCACCTCCATTGAGATCTCTTAATGAGACCTTCTTCTCATCAATGGCCCTCCAAAACCAATGAGGTTCTGGATCTACTGCAAGTATAAGTTTCTCTTTGATCTGTGAGATGCTCATTTAGAAAGTGTCATCTAGAAAGGAGAAAGGATTTATCATCTCAAGATGTCTACCATTTATCATCTTAACCTCCATTGCTTCATGAGTGAAGATACCCTCAGAATGCTCCAAGAATAATGGGGCTCCTCCTTTATCACTACTACTAAGTGACAGTGTTGTAGATCTGCATGGTAATACATGTGTTGTCTCAAAGAAAGGCACAATGCTAATCTCATAACTAGTCATTGTACATAGGATCATGCTCATCCCATTTTCTGAAATTATACACTTCAACTCAAAGGGTTGAATGTAGTTCATCAATGACAAAATGGGATAGCTTTTTATCTCCTCCTTGATTAGATCAAGGGTCCTCTGCGCTGTGATAGTTTTCTGCTTCAAATCAGCATTTTGTTCTAACCCTTGGTTATGCATTGGGCCTGATGGCATGCCCTCATAAGTTCCAATAAGATCTACTGAAACAATATGTGATGAATATGTATGCAGACCTTGGATCAACTGATGTGTGGGAACCTCTTGCAAGAACACAAGAGTTCCTCCAACCAGGACAATAATGTCTCCAACTACTGGTAAGAGTGATGGATGATATTTTATCAATGTACCAGTGCTAGAATCCTCTTCTTCATCCTCATGCATCCCCTGAGTCATGTATGGGACTCTATGTGTCAAGAGCTCAAGACTATCTTGCAAAGTTTCAAGTGTCTCTTCTCCAGATGCAAGTACTTTTGTAGTTGGTGGTGAATGTAGTGACCCCTTGTCCAGAGTGATAAGAATGACATCCTCCCTTGTTTCCTTAGGAAATGTCTCTTTGTGACACATCTATGGTTTTCTGAAATCAAAATTCTTTCTCAAGTTGTGAAAGAAATTTGAATATTTAGTCACCTTTACATGCTCCATGTGACCAAACCATCAATCATTTGCTTCACCTAGAAGATGAAGTGCTACAATATGGACAACCTCTTTTTCAGCCACAGGATGTAGCCTGAAAAATACATCTAACTCTTTCCTCCAAGCCTTAACAGTGCTTGAGGAAGATCCATCAAATGTAGGAAAATAGAACCTATTGTGCCTCTTTCGTCTACTGTTGCTATAGGATCCTCTTTCTTATTTGATTTGGAAGAATTCTTGGAGAGTTAAACTCTCTTTGAATGCTCTAGATTGTGCTTTGTACTCTTCAAGATACATACTAAGAGTCTCATGAGTCTCAGGTTCTCTTCTTTCTTCATTTCTATACCTTTTACCTTCTTCAAAGAAAGTGGGAATAGTAGATATGATTATTCTCTGATTTTATTTTCTGTTGATAGGAAGTGCTTGGACCTTCCTCATCAAATATTCTTCTTGGATCCTCTTTTTTCCTTTCTCTCTTCATTTGATTGACCTATTTCGAGAGATCTTTCATGGATCTAAAGAGAGGAGCGGAAAAATTACAATCCTCCTTCATGATAGATCTCATCTATCTGCTTCTTCTTTTGATGAAAAAGATGAAGTGTCCACAAGCTGAGCCAAAGATCATGCTCTGATACCACTATAATATCCCAAAAGGGAAAATGAAGTAATATTGAAACACAATATAAGAACTGTAGAAAATTAAACAATAAATCTATATACACATTAGAATGCACAAAAATAGTTGACCATTTTATTATATGAGAGGTGAAAAATCAAGTACAACAGTGCTCAAAATATGAGAAACTCAATCCAAAGGGATGGTCTGGAATGACCCTGCAATGATCCCACAAGAGGGACTGCGTAACTGTTGAACCACTATAAGGTAAACTGCATTGTCCCAACTGCAACTGTTCGGACTCCAATTTCCCGAAATATAGAAAGTCAGATCTAGGTATAATGGGAGCTCTGATGATGATGAAAACAAAGATTCGGGCTCTATGATGGATACCCAAGATAACCCAGAAAGGGTTTCTCAGATCTGTCAATCTAAGAAAACGACCCTCTTAAGGCTTCACATATATGTTGCTGGGTATGCAGAACTGAAGTTAGATCTGATGATATGATGGCTACAATGATACACAATCATATCTATGCCAGAAGGGTTGAACCCTCCACTAGATCCTTGGGCTAAGAGCTCAATATCTAGCTCCTCCAATCTTCTCCACTAAAAATAGTTGTTGGATGAACAACGGCTTCAGAAAACTGCGATGTCAGAGAGGGAGGCTCAATATCCTGCTGCTAGATACATCAAATCAGATCCTTAATGATGGAAACAATAGATCCAGTGTGAGGAGATGATCCCTCATAATATTTCCACCTGAAATACTGGAAACTTCCTTCCTCCAATAGATCTACAAGACTAGACTGCGCAATCCTTGAAGGGATTGTTGCTGCATGGAGGTAAAACCCAATGGCCTAAATGTTGGATATAGATCTGCTGCTCCTGAAAGGTTGAATGTGAAGAACAAAGTGGTAGGATGAATCCTCCACCGGTTTCCTAGCTGAATGCTAGAAACAACCTCTTGAAGATGGCAACAATGCCTGATAAGGAATGAAGTACAACCCTCTTTCAAGAGGTACTCAATGAAAGAGGAGGGATTCCCACTCGGGAACAACCTGTGCTAAAAAGCACTGCAATCTTAGCTAAACAACTCAAGAATTCATAGACATGTCCTAAGACAAATCTAGGTCTAAACAAATCAAGAAATGAATAATCCAAATCATGCCCTCCAATGTGCCTTCACCTTCATTATATAGATATGATCCTTCCATATCCTAGGCCCACTCCAAAACTGCATTGTACATGTGAACATAAGTCTCCATGGTTGATTGTGTTGTTTCTCCATGTCCTCCATCATGTTCACATGGGGTGATCACCCTCTCCATCATGTGTGCATTAAATGTATCACTTCCTCCACTATCTTATCATAAGTGCTTTATAATCTTCTTTGAATGCATTATGATTTCAGTTGACCTTATCAAATATCCTCATGATTTTTCATTTAAGATCCATGATCTTATTTGACTGTTTCATCCTCTATAATCTATCTCATAAATTAGTCATGATCTCCATTAATGAAGTTGCTCCACTACTCCATGATTTTAGATCTAGATCTAGAATATCCACATACACATATAAAAAGTGGATTTTATTCATCTTTGAGGATTATGGGTCCCTCCACCCTTTTATTTACTTAATTAATTAATTTTATTAAGATCTCTAATATTCCAAATATCATGTGAAAAAATGGGAATATTACATGTTATCATGGAATACGAAGCTCCTAGGAATGTAGATGAGGTAAGGTAATTTATGCAGTTAGTAGGTTATTACAGGAGTTTTATCAAGAATGTCTCACATATTTTTTATCCTATTACATCATTGCAAAGGAAAGGTAAGAAATTTGAATGGACGGAGGATTGTGCAGGTAGTTTTGAGCAGCTAAAGTTGTTGTTAACAAATTCTCCAGTTTTAAAGATTACAAATTTGGACAAAGAGTTCATGGTGTGTACAGATTCTTGCAAGAGAGGACTTGGTGGATTCCTTATGTAGGAGGGGCAGGTGGTATGTTACGAATCAAGGAACTTCAATGAGCATGAGCATAATTATTTCACACATTATATTGACTTAGTAATTATTATTCATGCATTGAAGATGTGGAGGCACTATCTTCTTGGTAGTATTTTTGTATTGATGAGTGATTATAGTGGATTGAGGTACTTATTTGACCAACCGAATTTGAATTCCAGGAAAGCTAGATGGTTTTCCACGATAAGTGAATTTATCTTCGAGATCAAGTACATTAAAGAGAAAGAGAACAAGGTTTTCGATGCTCCTAGCAGAAGAATACATGTAAATCATATTGAAGTTATGAGTCCATACGGGACAAATCTACATGATCATATCTTGCAGGTAGGTCAACAATATGATAGGTATAGGGAGCCAATGCATAGGTTACATCAGGGTGTGGGTGATCAGGATGTGGATTACCATCTCACAATGGATGGATTGGTCAGATTTAGGGACAGGATATTTGTGTTGGACAACAGTGAGCTCAAGAAGCTTATCTTGAGAGTATTTCATGCTAATTCATATTCAAGTCACCCAGGATATCAAAATACATTGAAAGCAATGAATAAATTCTACTATTGGTTGAATCTGAAGAAGGAAGTGGCATAGTTTGTGGTTGGATACTTGGATTGTCAACAAGTAAAGGTAGAGTGTAAGCATCTAGGTGGTTTACTACAGCTGATTTTGAATCCAAATTGGAAATGGGATGTCATTTCTATGTATTTTATCACGAGTTTGTCAAAGACATCTAGACAACATGATTCCATCATGGTTGTGGTGGACAGGTTGACAAAGGTAACGCACTTCATCCTAGTGAAATCTACGTATTCAACTAGTGATGTGGCACAAGTATTCATCAAAGATGTGGTGATTTTGTATGGTGTGCCGAAGAATATTGTGTCGAACATGGATGCTAAGTTCATTTATAGGTTCTAGAAAGATTTATTTGAATGTTTGGGTATAGATTTGAACTTCAGCGCAGCTTATCATGCACAGACAGATGGACAGACAGAGATGGTCAACAGGATTTTGGAGGACATGTTGAGAATGTATATGATGCATCAGCAGTGAAAGTGGGAAAAGTATCTACCTCTGGTTGAGTTTGCTTACAATAATGTTTATAAGGATTCATTGAGGATGAGTCCATTTGAGGCACTCTATGGGTAGATTTGTAATACTCCTACCAGTTAGAGCGATCTAGTTAAGAAGGTATTGATTGCACTAGGCATGTTGGCAAAAATGGAACAAGAAATGTAGGTTATCAAGCAGAATTTAAAGGCATCCCAAGATAGGCAGAAAACTTATGCAAATCAGCAGGGGAATTTAAGGAGTTTCGAGTTGGGGAACATGTGTACTTGCATATCAAGCCTAAGAAGAGCTCCTTGAGGATTGGGTCATGTGCGAAGTTAGCACCTCAATATTGTGGGCCTTTTGATATCCTTGATATGATTATACAAGTGGCATATCGACTTGAATTGCCTCCGACAATGAAATTCCATGATGTTTTCCATGTTTCATTGCTTAAGAAGTATGTTAAAGATGTTGATCATGTGATTTACTGGTATATATTGTAGGTAGAGCCAGAAGGATAATTCCATCCAGAACCTCATTGTATTTTGCAAATAAAGATTCCCATGCTCTGGAAACAAGCAATCGAGCAGGTTAAAGTGAAATGGAAGCACTTTGGGAGCGATGAAGTTACATGGGTGATGGTTAATCATATGCAGGCTATATATTATTCTTTATTTTCTGGTTGAGGCAAATCATTTTTGGTATACATATATATGCATATTTATGATGTAAATATTGCATTGAGCTATGTTATAAAGCTCCAATAAGCAGTATGTGTGTCATGATTTTATGATTATCATGTTGGTTATGTTTTCAACAGGTTGTTCATTGTAAATATTACATCGAGCTAAGTTATAAAGTTCCATAAGAAGTATATTTTGTTTTTCAGTATTTTAGCTGGTTGTAGGTGTCATTGAACACTCAATATGGTGTTCCCCTGAGGGGGAGGTGTCTGTAATATCTCTGGTTAAAAATCCATGTAATAAATTTAATAAAGGAAAAATAATACCATGGTCATGGGACACATATTCCAAGTTGAATGTTGAGAAAAAACATAGTGACAAGATCACTTGTGATTAATTAATAGCTATGGACATTGTAAAAGGAAATGGAAAAGGCTTTGGAAAGGAAAAGTGGCATTTATTGGCATTTATCTATGAAAATAATGGAAATTAGGAGAAAATGAAGATACAAGGTCCCGGGTTGCATGTGAGGAGGAAAATGAAGGAAAATAATGGAAAAATGAAGAAAATAGAGGCCTCAATGATAAAAAAATCTTTTGAGGATCAATTCATAGCTTTGTTTCAGTTTTAGCTTGGAGCTCTCTCTCTTCTGTATTTCTCTCTCTCATACTCTTGGACACTTAGATTTTTCTTGGAGCACTCTTGGAGGAGTGTGGAATACTTATGATTTGGAGCAATAAGGAAAGGAAAAGAAGGAAAGCGTAAGAGGATATTGTGATCAACAGCTACAACGATTTTTGCTTTCAAATATCGAGTTGCATGTATGATTTACTTGCTAGTTTTTGCATGCATGGAACATGCATGTGGTTTCTTGGTTGTGATTTTTCATTGGCATGGAGGATTTCCTAGATGGATAGTGATTTTACCTAACCTTTCCATTTCCTAGATAGCCATGGTGTTACGGTTTTACCTTTTTTTTTCTGATTAGTGCTCATGTTCCTTATGGTTGTGGGTTGAGTTACTAGTTCCTAAAAGCCTTGTTTGGACAAACGCTCAGGAATCCCTACAAAAAATTGGGTTGAGTTACTAGTCTTGGAAGGATTGGTTGTAAAAAAACTATGGAAGCCCTTGATGGGTTGAGTTACTAGTCTTGGAAGCCCAACGGCAACTCTGGGCTGAGTTAATACTCCTGGAAGCCTTGGTTGGAACAAACACTCTGGATCCATGGGTGGCTCGGGTAGAGACCGATCTGGTGATGGTTAGTGGTGTATGACCATGAGGTGGAATCATTGGTTAAGGGTTGAGGCACTTTTGCCTCTGGAAGCCCTGGTTTGGTTTTGTTTGGTTTATTCCATGAGATCTTGCATTCATGCATGGAATATGGAATTGGGATGATTGGCTGAAAGAAATACTTGGTTCATCCCAATATATGGTCGAGTGGTACTTGGACATCCCAGACTTGGCTGCATTTTGAGCTATTGAGTCTAAAGATCCGAATGAACTGAGTCTGTAGATAATCCTGAAAATTGGAATCCTCCGTCACTTCATGCGACTGATGTCTATAAACTTCCCTTGTCTTATGTTTTTAAGAAAAAATATTTTTTGAAAGAAGTAGAAGTCACTATTAAGATTTCTGGTCCGTCTGTCCAAATAGTAGCTTTGAATCTATTTTCTGATGACGAGATTAAGAAATTTAAACAGTATGCCAAAGATAAGAAGTATAACTATCTTCATTTTGGGGGTATTCGTATTGGTCTTGCTCCTTTATTCCACCATGGGTTAAACACTCCCTGTATTGCTGAAGTCTTTGATACCCGACACCAGAGCTATTACCATGCCCGAATAGGAACTATCATGGGTAATCTATCCACAGGTTGTCAATATGGCACTATCTATCCTGATTACTCTATAAGCCTGACATATATTCATTTGAAAGATTGTTGGAAATTAATGACTGGGGTTCAAGGTCTCCAATTGGCAGAAGACAGTGAGTATCTCTCTGTATTAGTTCAAACTTCTTTCTAGTTAACTAATATTGCTCATCCTAAGTTAAAACAACCTGTCTTGAAAGACTGTGTGACTGTTGGTCTTTCCAATGCCCAAGTCAAAGGTGTCCTTTATGATCCTACTAAACTTCCTAACAATTGGTATTTCCAATATAAGTCTATTGTTGATGACAAGAAGCCAGAGTCTAAACTCAAACGCATTGCTATCTCTGATGGTAGAGTCAAGCTTATTCCTCCTAAACTAGAGATTCCTAGACCTCTTGTCAGACCATGTAGATATGTTGTTCCTGTTTCTACTTCTGAAGCCTCTTCTTCCCGAAGAGTTGATATGCCTCATATTGCAGAAGTATTTCAATCTGAACCTGTTCTAGACTCCAATGAATTGTATATACCCAAGTCTAAACCGTTTCTTGCGGTAAATAAAATGCACCGTCTTTCTCATGTTCCTTTTGCTCCTATTGAAGAATGGCAATATGCCAATCGTCGTTTTGTGAAAGGTGGGAAATGGCCTCCCAAGACAAAATTTTGTACCACCTCTTCTATGTCTAAACAGCCAACTACTAGAGTCGACTGTGCTCCCCTGATAGAACATAATGCCACCAACCCTAATGATTTAGACCAAACCTACCAGTTAGGTAATTATCTTACTACTTGGTGCACACATGCAGAAGATGTGCTAGATGATCTTGGTTCCCAAAATGAGCAAATCCTTCAAAATCTTAAGCTTCTCCATGATGAACAACAAGAAGAAAGATAGAGAAGAGAAGCAAAAGAGAAGAAGAAGAAAGAAAGGAAACGTAGAGAACATAAAGCTCCCACATTTTCTATTTCAATGGATACTCCCAATTATTGGGATATAGATGAAAAACAAGAAGAAAGTGGAGTAGAATCTAGTGCACAAGCGTCTAAAAGAAAACTAGAGCCAGTAAAATCCCTAAACTTTCATAAACCTAAGAGTGAGATTGCTACTCTAGAAAATTTTGCCACTAAGTTTCCCTCTTTCATTTTGCCTTCTCTTCAAAAAGCTCATGTATTTAAAGAAATTTTGAAATATCCACGGATAGAAGAAGATCTGTTTTCAATCAATGCCACTGGATATGTTCTGGATTTAGATAAATCTTCAAATCCAGTTGAATCTATAAGAATCTGGATTGGTGCCCTTTATCAGATGCAAGTTGTTTCTAAGTTAGATAATATTTCTATTTTTGCCCTTGCTGAAAAATGGATGGTCGGCATTGTTTATGACTGGTGGATGGGACCATCAGAAGAAGAACGAATGAATGTTGCTGCTTCAGGCCTAGCTACTTTATAACTGCTACTAAAAACTCAGTTTGTTCCAGAACCAGCAGATGAAAAGATACAAATTATCACATACCTAGCAAGAATGGAACTCAAGGATATTAAGTTCCTGGATCAGTTTGGCAATGACTACATGGAAAAAATTTATAAAGCCAATCTGACTAATGATTCTGTTCAGAAAATTTCATTTTTGTCTAAGCTACCTGGTAATCTAGGAGATTTAATTATGAAATATCTTGAAGTCCAAGGAAATAAGATTGAACAAACCTACTAGATAGATCTTTTGTTTAGATGTCAAGAAAAGGTCAAATACCTCTGCTGGCAAAAGAAAGCGCAAGAGTTTTCTCCGGGACTTGATGTTTGTTGTTCTATCCTTCCATGGACACCATTCAAGAAAAGAAAATCTAAAAGGCATAGCAAATTCAATCCTAAAAGAGTAGCCAATCCCAAAAGGCCTTTTCGAAAGTTTAAATATTTGAAAAAATGCAGGCAACCAAGAAAAGACAATGCATGTTTTATTTGCAAACAAGAAGGTCACTTTGCTCGCAAGTGTCCCAAAAGCTCTTCTAATAAGTTAAAAGTCTGTATTGAGATTGATGATTTTGTTGATAATTGGTCCATAGTTGATTCCCAGGATGAAGTATCAGATGTATATATTCTGACTGATGCTTCTCTATCAAACATTGAATCAGTTACAGATACCTGTCAAAAAATGAATAGATGCTCTGATGAAATTGAATGTTATGAAGACAATGAATTGCATTACAGTGATGAATTTAGTTCAAATGATTATACTGATGAGACATCTGAATACCTTTCAGATGATACTGTCTCTGTGGCTCCCTCACTTTCTATTCCTCCCAATAGTGGTATTAAGAATTCAACCCCCGTTTTAAATTCCTTGCCTCCACAACCCACTCTGAATTCTTTTTGCCCTTATCCGAAGACATTTTCTCAGTCCTCATATTTGCCCGCTCCAACATCTATTAACACTGATGAAAGCTCTTTTCTCAAAAATATTGTTAAAACTAACAATCTTCTGTATATTCCTATTGAAGTTCAAGTCGAAGGTGAGTGGCTTAATGTTGATGCCTTCATTGACACAGGCGGGTCAAATAATTTAGCTCGCCCTTCTCTTTTCAAAGGTTTATGGAAACCTCTGCAAAATACTCTTATTTCTAAGACCATTGGTGGATCGGTAAATCTCACCCATTATGTCGACAATGTTTCTTTAAAAATTGGGGGGAGTATAGTGAAGTTTTCTGCTGTCCAACATTATGATACATATGCTAGTTTATTTCTTGGCATGCCTTTTATCAATTCTGTATTACCAGTTACTATCATTGAAGATAAAGTTATCTTCAATATAAATAAAAATGCAACTACAGTCCCAAGATTAACTTTGGCTAATTCAGAAGCCCGAAGAGAAAATAGCCAAAAGAAAGCAGGTGACAGAAGACCAAAAAATGACTCTAACAATTGGCAAGAAGTTTTACAGATTTATGAAGAAAGGAGTCAGAAAAAAACTAAGCAGAAAGCTAACATAAATTCTGATTGGCCTCCAGCACAAGTTGTTATTTTTGATGAATTGTTAAAAAATTGTTCTGAAAATCCTCAAGCATTCTGGAGTATATAGAGTCCTCAACAGGAGATTGTCACCCTTCATGACAATGGGGTCCAAGGAAAACTGATTCCCTGTACTCCTAGTGATGAA
Source organism: Pinus albicaulis (assembly GCA_034641835.2). Classification (NCBI taxonomy): domain Eukaryota; kingdom Viridiplantae; phylum Streptophyta; class Pinopsida; order Pinales; family Pinaceae; genus Pinus; species Pinus albicaulis. The sequence continues at coordinate 127,896,433 of CM076574.1, read as the reverse complement.
AAAGAAATTAGAAAGCATATTGAAGAACTCTTGAATCTTCAATTGATTGAACCACGCTCTTCTCATTACTCATGCTATGCTTTCCTGGTAAAAAATCATTCTAAAATAGTAAGAGGTAAAGCCAGAATGGTGATAAATTATTAACCTTTGAATGCCATCACCAAGAGCTTCAATTATCCTTTACCTCACCAGGAAATGATTATGCAGAAGATTCAGCATAGTAAGATCTTTAGTAAATTTTACATGAAGTCTGGTTATTACCAGATACAAATTAGAGAAGAAGATCATCATAAGACTGCTTTCACTTGTCCTGCAGAATTTTTTCAGTGGAAAGTTGTTCCTTTTGGTTTAAAGAATGCACCTGCCTTCTTTCAAAGGCGTATGGATTTTATTTTTGGTAAATATGATTTTATTGTTGTCTATATTGATGATATATTGATTCATAGTCAAAATCTTGAATACCATATGAAGCATTTGCAGATATTCCTCGATGAAGTTAGAAAGCACGGTATTGTTCTCTCTGAAAAGAAAATGGTCCTTTTTCAAGATAGTATTGATTTTTTGGGAATTCATGTCATTAATGGAAAGATCCAGATGCAGCCTCATGTACTCACAAAACTCTCCGAGTTTCCAGATGAACTACAAGATACAAAAATGATTCAAATATTTCTGGGTGTGCTCAACTATGTGCATAAGTGTATTCCTAGACTTTCTGAGAAGACTGCTCCAATTCGAAAGCATTTGAACTCTGGTTGGTCACCAGAAGCTATGACAGTAGTCAAATTATTAAAAGTCGAATGCAAGTAGCTGCCAGAACTCAAGCCTCCAAGTAAAGGATTTTTAATCTTGCAGATTGATGCCTCTAATTCTTTTTGGGCTGCCATCCTTTTTGAAAGAAAGGAGGATACCGGCGAAGAAATTTTATGTGCATATGCATCAAGTGAGTTTCAGCCTCACCAGAAAAATTATTTCACGGCTGAAAAAGAGACTCTCGCCATTTTTAATGGTATTAAAAAATTTGAGTTATATTTAGCCCCTACCAAATTTCTGATAAGAACTGATTCTATGAATTTTAAGTATTTCTTATCAGCAAAGATATCAAAACAACTCGCAAGAGGAAGATTATTGGCATGGCAGATTTGGTTTCATATGTATGATTTTGATGTTGAATGGGTTCCAGGTATTTCTAACTATTTGGCTGATGCTCTTACCAGAGACATGAACAAAGCTTATAGTGGAGTAAGAAGAACTAAATTGTTTATTCTTCCAAGTAAGACTGCTGCAGATAATAATTTTGAAACTTTTGTCAAAAGGTTTCAGATTCTTGAATTAGTTCTTGATGATGTGGCCGAAGAAATTAAGAAAATTGTTGGACTTCGAATACGAAGAAATCAGTGGATACAAAGATGTCAAGCCTGGCAGTATAAGAATGTTGGAATTTTATTTGGTTTAGATGAAGAACTGGTAAAAGTTTATCCTTTTCCCAATATGAAAGTAAAACTTTATTTTAAAAATTTGGATGACTACTGGTCAAGGACATACACCGTGGATATGATCAAAGTATTACAGACTTTGAACTATTATCAAATTATTGGTGGTGTAGATTTCTCTTTTGCAGTTTATACTTCAGCCAAGATGTTGGATTTACATGAAATAAACATGACTGAAGGAGTTTAGAGATTTTTGAAGTCTTTAAGAATTCCTGATCTGTTTGAAGAAATTGATGCTGCCTTCCTACAAAGAAATGATGAAAATTTTGCAGGTACAGATTCTTTCCCTCAGTATGAATTGTTTGAAATTTTAGCTGACTGGGAAATCAGAGATGGTTGTTGAAAGAAGAAACCACAGATTAGAGCATCTCAATGTGTTATGAGAACTTACAGTATTTGAGAACCTTCTCTACTCCATGGGATTATCAGAGTATAGAATTTAGAAATCCTATTGTTCCAAATCCTTTCGCACAAATTTATGGACCAGAAAGGATTGATGAATCTGTGTTAGGTGACAATGCTGAAGAAATAAAGAAGTTGACCCTTTGGTTGAAAGAGTTTCATAAACTCAAGCTGCCCGACAAATTGTCCCTGATTAAAAAACTTGAAGACTGTCAAGGAAGGATAAAAATAATTAAATTGTTGATTAATCAGAAGGCATTGGTTACTATTACTATTATGGCCGGAAATTGGACTGATGATGTAGTATGTTTGATAAGTTTATTGTTTTCAACTAAAGTATGTTCTTCCATGATTTTTGAGTTAGGATGGCAACAAAAGACAGATATCAATCATACATGCAAACACTGGATCCAATGTGCAATAGAACGCTCTGTCGGCATGTTTCAAATTTTCAAATGGGAATTATTGGATGAAGTGGAGATGCCAGTCCTATCAATGCCTGAATTCCGTAGAAGCAAGAAAGATTCTTTCCTCGACATAGAGATAGACCCAATGGCGTATGTCAACAGGTGGCAGAAATCTGATGATAAATATATCTTTCCACAAAAGAATCTCTATGTTACGACAGATACGATAAAGTTTGATATAGGACAATCATCAAAGGCTTTACAAAAAGGCGAATCTTCTACAGTCTCCACCAAAGGAAAAGTAGCTACAGAAAAAGGAAAAGAGAAGGTATCCGAGGATAAAGCAACCATTTTCGTGGACCTGTATCAAGATGTTCAAGACTAGCCAGATCATCAATGGGAATCTGAGTACTTGGAATGGATAAATCATATCTCTTGGGAAAACCAAAACGATCCCTCATCTTCATCCGAAATCAGTGAACCTGACCATGATAATGATTTTGATAGTGACCGAGAACCAAAAGGTCCTTGGTAGTGCGTCTTACTTTAATTATTGTACTCGAGAATATTGAGCAGACACCGTCTGGGCCAGTAATGCCTAAAAAGGACCCTCAATACTTCTCATATTCTATATAAGTGTGTGTGTGCTTGTGTTAGGACATCGATAGTCTTGTGTTTGAGTGTGCTTTTCAGTGTTTGTGTGAAAGAGTGTTTGTATTCATGCTCTAAGAGATCAGAGACAATAAGGCTCTACTCTGAAGCATAACATGGTATGTAACATATTATTTGAATTAATACTGAAGCCTAATGGGCCACATGTCTGAGGATAGTTTGTTCCAAGATCACTGTAAGTCGGGATTATAAGGCGAGTCGAAGACCGGAGGAGTCGAGTGTGTTCTCGTATTTCCCGTGCCCGTTGTGGAAGAGTGTGAGGAAGCTCTGCAATATTTCAGTTATTCAAGTAAGTTACTAAGTCCATCATCTTGAGGAAGCTCTACAATATTTCATTTATTCAAGTAAGTTACTGAGTCCATCATTGCATATTTCAATAAGGTATCTTTTCCTCTTGTATTTTATGGAAAATTTATTTTTTATTATGTGATCTTAATGGTTGTTTTATCATTGATATTCTATTGGTTATATGTTGGTTATGAGCATGGTTTATGACAAACTTGAGTTGCAGTTCTCGTCATGTTTTGGTTAGTATATGAAATGATAATGAATGAAATACCTAATAGATAACATTGTAGCTATTGGGAGGAGATAGTATTCATCCTTTACAATTCTCAATTAATTATGAGATCCCTATGCTTAGATTTGTTGTTATGACTTGTAGATTACTTATTTATGATATGTTTGATGAATTCCATATCATGGTTAACGTGGGTCAGTTCAAGTCCTTGTTTATAAGTTTGCATTAGTAACCTTTTTTTAATGTTATTTATCATTTTTTGGAGTTTCATGAAGTTCTTGGCAGTGGCCTGAGTTTTAGCCTTGAAAACATGCTCAGAATCTGGGGTCCCTGGCACATAACTACCTGAAAAAGGCCATAGTTGCATGGATTCCTTATCGTGGGAGCGATTTAAGGGTCCTAGTTGCATGCATGCCTTTTCATGGGAGTTACTAAGGCTCTATGGCAATGAAAAAGCAAGTTGTCTAAGGGCTTGGACATCTAAAGGGGTTGGTTGGATCTTGAAGTTTCTATAGCTCTTGAGGAAGGTCATATTGGTCTTCTGGTTTTCAAGCTTCTATGGTTATCAATTGATGAAGAAGAATTCATATTTTCCACATTCTTAAAGAATATTTGTTGACGTTTCAAATCTCCATGGATATCCATCTTCAAGACGAATGAATGAAGGATTGAAAGAAGGACTTAGGTCAAATTTATAGAACTTATAGAACTAAGGTCAAATTGGTCTTGTCATCTCGGTTCCACTTCCTTAACTGTACTTGGGGAGCTGAATCATATCATAGTAACTCTTCACCATATGTTTACCTCGGTGGATGGATTATCTTGGGTAAATGTGGGAGGAGGCGGTTATAGACATTGGAAAAGGAAAAGAGGAAATAAAGAGGAGAAAAGGAAGTTGAAGAGACACAAATATGCATGCAAGGGAAATTAGAGGGAAAATGAAGAAAAGGAGAAACATCGATGATAAAAATGCATCAAAGAAACAATTCACAGATTTTTCCAATTTTAGCATTGGTCAGTTTAGTTTTTTGGCTCTCATACAGTCTTGCACACTTAGAGTATTCTTGGAGCACTTTAACTTTCACTTGGATTTGTAGAAAGGAAAAGAAAAGAAAATTAAGGGAGCACAAGGAGAAATTTGGATCAACAACTTCAGTAGGAATATTTTGCAAGTAACAAGGTGCATGTGTAATTTCCTTGTTGGGATGTGAATGCATGGTATATGAATTTTATTATTTGGTTCATTTTTTGTCATTGGCATGGGTTTTTCCTAGATTGATAGTGGTTTCATCCTTGCCTTTCCTTTCCCTGGATAGTCATGGTGTGATGGGATTCATTCTTGGTTGAGATTTGGATTGCCATGAATTTATGGATCTAGTTAAGGTGGTCTCAGGAAAATCCCAAGGGTTGGGGGTGAAGACGGTTTTCTCTAGGAATCCCTCGACAGGTGGGTGGAGAGGAAAATTCCTTTGGGTATGGTGAAGGAATTCTGAGGCACCTAAATTTTTTTGGTTTTGTGATATTGGGACCAATTTATGTGAGATAATGGTAAATTTAGAGTGGAGGTGGTTTAACCTCTGGAGTCCTTTTTTTATTATGTCTTGGTTTATCCAATGAGATCCCACATTAATGCTCTGAATATGGCATGGGGGTGAGTGGATGAAAGATATATTTGGTTCATCCCAATATATGGTCGGGAGGTACATGGAAGTCCCTGACTTGGTTGGATTTTTCAAATGTTAATATAAGCTATTTTCCCTATAGTGATTTATGAGCACATATACTAGTTATTATGTGATCTTATGGTTGGTTTTTCAAGGCTTATATTCTGCTTATATGTTGGTTATATGCATGGTTCTACCATGTGCTCTAACTATGGATCTTTTTCATAATTTGATAACTTATTGAATGGTTGATGAATGCATGGACTAACAAGTGTTTTTTTAGCTAGCTTGAGAGGGCATAGAGCCTTCTCATTGATTCTCAGATGAGGATTACAAGTTTTATGATCAGATATGCATTCATGACTTGTGGCTTCTATGTTTATCTTATGTTTAGCAAAATTAGTATCATGTATTAATCATGTCTAGGTCAAGATATTTCTCAAGTTATAAATGGTTTACATTGTTATCATCTCAGTTATGTTTTTGTAAATTTATAGGTGGTGGTCTGGAGGCTAGCCTGAAAAAGTGGAAAATATCGCAACCACTAGCACAAAACTAAGGAATTTGGGTCATAAGTGCTACTAGAGAATTTTATGGGTGTGGTTGGAGCCCTGTAACCGCATGAAAAGTGTGTTAAGGGTGTGGTTGGGGTGTTAGGATTATGGAAAAATAGTTCCATCTTAGGATCTAGTCATCAGAGGTTGTGGACCGACTTTTGGGTGATCTAGTGCTCTTAAGAGGTATCAATAAGTTTTTAGTTTGTAGGCCCCACTTCCATAACTAGAGTTTGGAGGTCAAGCCAGGTCGTAGTAGCACTCATCTCAAGTTTACCCTAGAGAGCTTCTAAAAGCAGGTAAATGTGGGAGGTGTTGTTGCACATGATATGAAGAAGATGATTGGTAAGTACATGTCTTACAAGATAAAATCCCTAAAGTTAGGGTTGGTGTCCCCAACGGAGTGGAAGTGAAATATCAACAAAGAAAACTCAATAAATCATACAATTCACTTAGAATTCACAAAGTAGGTGATGAGAACTTATAGGTGGGTCCTATGTTTGATGTAGATCCTGAAGTGTTCAAACCCTCATTATTCCTCTAGAAGTTGCAGACCTGCAACACAAGCAATAGACCAACAAGAAGAATAATGAAATCAAAGAATACAAGGAGATATATGATCCATTGGTACATTAATTATCCTATTAAACAATCATATGCATAACATATGAATGGAAAATTTGGAATGGAACATGAGCTTCTTTATTGAAATTTGCAACACATAAGTAGTTACAATGTCACCTAATCCTTACTAAATGCACCAAGAAGAACCATCATCTAGATCTTCCCTTCATGAGCCATTGAAGGTATCCTCCTCCAAAAAAATATATATGATTGTGAGATAAGGTAACTCAACACCCCTTGACAAAAATTAGGGTTTCTTGAAGCAAGGGGTGTGCTTAGAAGCACAGGAAATATCAGACTTGATAGAGGGACAATTTTTCCAAAATTTGGATGCAAAGGAAAATAATGAATACGAGGACCACCTAAATTGCGTTATAAATACCACGAAAATTTGGTTTGGGTGGCTATGCCATGGGTTTTTATAGGTGGGTTTCTAGTCTAACCAGTAAACCCTGCCCGAAAAATTGCATTGTATATATGTTATTTTCAGAATCTGGATTATCCACCGTATCATAAAACAATTTTCGATGTTTCGAATCCCAATGGGGATCCATCTTTAGGAAAAGAAATGAATGAAGAATGAAATAAGGTTGCAAGAGGTCAAAACTTCATTCTTTCATTATTTCTACCTTATTTCATTCTTCATTCATTTCTCGTCCTGAAGATGGATCCCCATTGGGATTCGAAATGTCGACAATTGTTTTATGATACTGTGGATAATCCAGATTCTGCATATAACAACAACCACAGAAGTTTTAGAACCATAATTTATATATGTTTTTAATATATTTTAAGTCTTATGTGAGTTTCTTTGGGAGTACCCATATATATACACATTTTACATTTGAGTAGATCGGGTATAGAATTTGATTTTTTTTTTTTAAATAAGGTCAGTTATACATAGGGAAAAGGGAATGTTTTAGGCTTTAGTTGCTTTGTTTTAAGTATATCATGTTTCTTAATAGGTTCTCCTTGTAATGCTCCCAATTTTTTCAGCTAATGGGAACATTGCATTTTAACTTCAGATTGCTTTATTCATGAATAAAAGTATGTGAAGGAGGTTATTAAACTCCTAAGTTGAGAATAAATACATGCCCAATGTGAAAGGGGATAAATCTGGGCTATTATATTAAACACCCCTAAGTGTGAAAAGGGGAAATTCATTTGAATGGGTCAATCTTGGCCCCACCTACAGTGCAGATTGGAGGGAAGCTTATCCATCAAGCACAACGTACTTCTAGAAGAGGATCTCTTGTGTGAAAGAGGATAAGTTGAAGAAGGTGGTTGAGGGTTTTGGCAAGCCTTCATGTTATAAAAAGAAGGAGAGGTAGCAAGCAAAGGTTGTTGAAGAATTTTAGAGGTTGTTGCAGCAACTCTAGTCTCTTGGCTGTTTAGCCTAAGAGAAGAGGATTTCCTGTTTAGGAATCCTCTCTCCTTCCATGGAGTAGCTCTTTGGAGGAGATTGTGATGCATCTCTCCACTATCCAGAATTATTGCCAAGCTTCATCTCTATAGCAGCACTTGTCCTGTTGAGGGTTTTGCAGCTGCTTATGAGTTGCAGCAAGTGGGTGAACTAGATCTGCAAAGATCTACTTGTTTAGAAGAGATTTCTCTCAGGGAGGGTGACTTGTGACCACCCGAAAGAGGATCTCACTCTCATTTTACTTTCAAATCTATAATTTTTATCTGATGTATCATCTCATTCAAGCTAATACACAGTCCCTGCCATGAACTGCGTTATTTTCATGTACTAGCTTCACTGCTATTTGGATTTCTCATTGTACTAGATCTCAAGTGATTGAGGCTTGCATCTCATATTCAAGATTTGTAAAGTATATTACTGATCTAATATTATTCATATCTGATATATAATGTAAATAAATTCATCTTCAGAAATCCCTGAAGTTTTCTGCAGTCCATTGTACAAAAAGACAGATCTACACTTTATTATGCATTATTTTGATAAAACCCCAAGGGGATCTTGTTAAGAAGGTTGAGTAGTTTCTAGATCCGGTATGGATCTAATGTTTCAGCCATTGATCAGTTGTAGATATGATTTTTAACCTACAGCAGCTGAAGCTCCTCATATAGGACGCTGTCAAGTCTTTTCTGTAGCTTTTACATGTATTACTGCTTAATTTCTGAAAAATTATTGCTCTTGCTTCATGTAAATTCAATGCTTCTACTAGGGAAATTCATTATGGATCTGATTTCTTGCTTCCATACTTTAATTTGAGTTTAATGTCTTATTTCCAATGGCTCCCAGTAGAAAATTTTCAATTCCTAAAGGAGGGTTTCTCTATTAACTAAGCCCTCTCCTTTAGTTGATTTTCAGTTAGTGTTGGTTGTGGGAGATTTTTTTAAGCCCTTTAAACCCATTTTATTTTGCTGAAACTCTGCATGGATGTCCCACACAGCCTAAAATAAGGGAACCCAGCCCTTTTCTACGTTATTTTTACACTGGATTTCTTATATAGCCTATTGCATATTTTCCTGAGAGTGGAATTTCCCACTTCTTACTTGTTTGGTTTTTGCTTCTATTTTGGATCCATTCTTTAGATCTGTAGATCTAAGGTTCCCAAGGGTAGAAAAATCTAAGAGGAGTGTGTGATTCCCACACTCACTTTGTTTCACCAATCTTCTATAGACAGAGTCTGGAACGGGCCAGGAAGCCTCTGGTTTTCACCCTCTCTTTAGAGGTGATATAACCATTAAATGCCCTACCAGTCTATCTCTGGTTTATATCTATTGGTATATTTCCATACTGTTGTGAATCCATAGTGGAATATCCTAATATATTCCCTACTGAGCTTATTATTTCCCATTTGGAACATTACAATGGTATCAAATCATGATCTCTGGCACAGCCTGTGAGATCAAGCTACCAGTAAATTAAAAAACAGAAGAAAAGAATAGCTTGATGGAGCAGATGAGATTATTCTCATCATTTTTCAGATCTAAGAAGGGCCTCTCCCAAGAGGTAAATCAGAAGAGAGAAATAAGAAGCACCGAGACTCCTAGAGGGTTTCGAGAAGAAGCAAGTTGCAGTAAGAGCTACATGAGATTTCAAGAAGAAGAAGGAAGCCCTAGCACTTCCTGTCAGCAAGGCAGAAGACCGAAGAATCCTAGATCTCCTCATATATCCACTATTCCCACTTTCTTTGAAGAAGGTGAGAGGTATAGAAATGAGGAAAAAATATGCAAAGAAACTCCTAAAGGGTTTCAAGATGAAGAGGAAGAACCATACACTTCCTGTCATCACAAGGTAGGGAGAATGACTGAAGAAGAGATCTCATTGCTTCTTTTTCGAACATTGAAAATTATTGAAGAAAATATCAAGGATTTTGAGAAGGAGAGGAAAAAGATGAGCTACAAAGAGACATCTCCCAAGGAAACAAAGGAGAATGTCAATTTTTTCACTTTGGGCAAGAGATCTCCATTTTCACTGCCTGCTGCTAAGGAGCTTGCATCTAGAGAAGAGGCACTTGCATCTTTGCAAGGTAATCTTGATTTCTTAACATATGGGGTCCCATGCACGAATCAAGAGATGCATGAGGAGGAGAAGAAAGATACGAGTGCTGGTATACTTGAAGGAAGGAGGCCATCATCCTTGCCAGCAGTTGGAGACATCATTGATCCGGATGGAGGAACTCTTTTGTTCTGTCAAGAGGTTCCCACATATCAGTTGATTCAAGGTATGCATAATATTTCATCACATATTATTTCAATATCCATGCATAGCCAAGGGTTAGATCAAAGTGTTGATTTGAAGCAAAGGTATATCACAGCGTTGTCACATAATGGTTGTGACAAAGAGGCTTCATCATTCTTGGAGCATGTTGGAGGTATTTCTGCAAATTCAAAGCTTCACTGGTTTTGGGAGACCATACATGAGAAGAAGGTCTCACTAAGTGATCACAACAGAGATGCATTTCAGTATTCCATGAGATGCAAAGTTCTTCAATGGGCTAAAGGAGATGGTATTCTGCAAATGGAGAATGTCATGATTATGCTGCACATCACTCAACTTCCATATTTGAGTGAGTGGATGAGGATGGTGAGCAAGGGGTCACATGATCACTTGCAGACATGTATGGACCAGAAAGCTTGGTTACGCTGGTTTCCCTTGGGATACTCCTATCACTCTCCAAAGGCACCTATTTTTCTGATCTATGCCTTGAAGAGAAATTATGAAATGTATAAGGAGGCATGTCAGCGTTGGTTGCCTTGGGGTAAGCATGATCTCTACCCAAATATTATCATTCTCTTATCTCACGCTTGGTACATCATTAGTAGATTATATGAAGAGGAAGCATGGATGATGTGGTTGTTAGAAAGAGAGTTGGACATCACATGTTAAATCTTATGTCCATGTATTCACCTATGCTTGAAGTATGTCTCATATGTCCACATGCATTTCTGTTGGAGGTATATTTCATGCATGAACCTTGGCTTGGGAGGGAGAATGACTCCCACATGATGTGGTATGAGGGATATTTCTTGTACTATGTTAATGAGACATTTTACATGTTCATCATTGTGTTGCTGCTCCAAGATCCACATGTTGATGAGGCAAGAAGGCTGCAAAGTCCTTGTTGCTATGGCTGCTTTTGGGTGAGTATGGTTGCTACCCAATAGCTCATTATTTTCTGAATCATGCCTTGGATTCCAATGTTATGTGGCAGCAAGAGAAGGCATGTACAATTTTGTTTCACTTGAGAAGGTATGGCCACCACATGACATCCCCTATGTCTTTGTTTTGCATGGTGAAAAATTTGGCATGATTATCTCAAGATGTGCATTGATGATGGTACTTTGTATTGGGCTGATGTGACATATCATATTTCCATTAGCATGGTTTGGTTTCATAATGCACATGAGAAGGAAAAAGAAAAAAAAGATCCCTTGTTGCTTTGGTTGCTTTTAAATGAGTATGGTGACCACCCCATAGCTCATCATTTTCTGATTCATGCCTTACATATCAAAGATAAATTGTAGGAAAGATAGGCATGTACATCATCCTTTGGAAAGCTTGGCTTGCCCATCTTACATGGAGGAGATGTAGGATGGTAGAAAAGAGCCTTACTCCGGTGGTTATTATTAGGGGAATATGGTTTGACATCTTTTTCCACCCATGTTTCTCCTTCACTTCTTATTTTGCATAACACTGGAATGATGGAGTTTAGATCCAACAAGGCCAATAGGGCTAAGAATGAAAGCATAACTATGCTTAATCAGGTTCATAAAACATGGATGGAAGAATTTTCTTGCATGATGAAGCTTTTCCTTTATGGAAAGAGCTACTTTATTTTATGTCTCTCATGTGTTTATGATGGTGTTGGACATCATGTAATTGTCATTTTTTACTTCATGATAAGGAGAGGACATCTAACCTTATAGTTGGAAGTCATCTCATGCATTTGTGGAAGACAACTTTGGGACCAAGCATACATAACATATTGCAGAAAATGGAGGGAGCCTTCCTTATGTGGATGCCATTTGTAGGGGAGTAGATTATTTGCATCTACAATAAGAGTTGCTTGAGGGAAAGCAACATTTTGCCGGGGGAGAGTGTAATGTTCCCAATTTTTGCAGCTTATGGGAACATTGCATTTTAACTTCAATTTTCTTTATTCATGAATAAAAGTAAGTGAAGGAGGTTTATTAAACTCCTAAGTTGAGAATAAAAACATGCTCAATGTGAAAGGGGATAAATCTGGGCTATTATATTAAACACCCCTAAGTGTGAAAAGGGGAAATTCATTTGAATGGGTCAATCTTGGCCCCACCTATAACGCAGATTGGAGGGAAGCTTATCCATCAAGCACAACGTACTTCTAGAAGGGGATCTCTTGTGTGAAAGAGGATAAGTTGAAGAAGGTGGTTTAGGGTTTTGGCAAGCCCTCATGTTATAAAAATAAGGAGAGGCAGCAAGCAAAGGTTTTTGAATAATTTTAGAGGTTGTTGCAGCAACTCTAGTCTCTTGGCTGTTTAGCCTAAGAGAAGAGGATTTCATATTTAGGAATCCTATCTCCTTCCATGGAGTAGCTCTTTGGAGGAGATTATGATGCATCTCTCCACTATCCGGAATTATGGCCAAGCTTCATCTCTATAGCAGCGCTGGTCCTGTTGAGGGTTTTGCAGCTGCTTGTGAGTTGCAGCAAGTGGGTGAACTAGATCTGCAAAGATCTAGTTGTTTAGAGGAGATTTCTCTCAGGGAGGGTGTCTTGTGACCACCCGGAAGAGGATCTCACTCTAATTTTAATTTCAGATCTGTAATTTTTATTTGCTATATCATCTCATTCAAGCTACTGCACAGTCCCTTCCATGAACTGTGTTATTTGCATGTACTAGCTTCACTGCTATTTGGATTTCTCATTGTACTAGATCTCAGGTGATTGAGGCTTGCCTCTCATCTTGAAGATTTGAAAAGTAGCTTACTGATCTAATCTTATTCAAATCTGATATATAATGTAATGAAAGTCATCTTCAAAAATCCCTGAAGTTTTCTGCAGGTCATTGTACAAAAAGACAGATCTACACTTTATTATGCATTATTTTGATAAAACCCCAAGGGGATCTTGTTAAGAAGGCTGAGTAGTTTCCAGATCTGGTATGGATCTGATGTTTCAGCCATTTATTAGTTTTAGATCTGATTTTTAACCTACAGTAGCTGAAGCTCCTCATATAGGATGTTGTCAAGTCTTTTCTGCAAGTTTTACATGTATTACTGCTTAATTTCTAAAGAATTCTTGCTCTTGCTTCATGTAAATTCAATGCTTCTACTAGGTAACTTCATTATGGATCTGATTTATTGCTGCCATACTGTAATTTTATTTTAATGGCTGATTTCCAGTGACTCCCAGCAGAAACTGCACAATTCCTGAAGGAGGGTTTCTCTATTAACTCAGCCCTCTCCTTTAGCTGATTTTCAGCTAGTGTTGGTTGTGGGAGATCTGTTTAATCCCTCTAAACCATTTTTTTTTGTTGAAACTCTTCATGGAGGTCCCAAACAGCCTAAAATAAGGGAACCCATCCCTGGTCTATGTTATTTTTACATTGGCTTGCTTATATAGCGTTTCCCTTGAGCCTATTGCAGATTTTCCTGAGAGTGGAATTTCTCACTTCTTACTTGTTTTGTTTTTGCTTCTCTTTTGGATCAATTATTTAGATCTGTATATCTAAGGTTCCCAAGGGTAGAAAAATATAAGAGGATTTTGTCATTCCCACACTCGTTGTGTTTCACCAATCTTCTATAGACAGAGTCTGGAACGGGCCAGGAAGCCTCTGGTTTTCATGATCTCTTTAGAGGTGATATAACCAGTAAATGCCCTACCAGTCTATATTTGGTTTAGATCTATTGGTGTATTTCCATATTGCTGTGAATCCGTAGTGGAATATCCTAAGATATTCCCTACTGAGCTTATTCTTCCCCATTTGGAACATTGCACTCCTAAGGACACAACTTCCATAAATTCACATGAGAAAGACAAATGTTGTGGTGACCTACATGACTAGGATCACATACTAGAGAGATCAATTAAGAACTATTGTAATGAAGGTATAAAATAGGTATTTGGTCACAGTTTATTTGAATGGAATTGTTCCATAATGGAGGCCATAGGGTGTATATGTTTTTGAAATTATTCTAGAATTTTAAAATCTTTGGGATGATATAGACCAAGAATAAATAAGATTATAGGCTTACTCAAGGCAACAAGTGAAAGTGGAAGGTACTAGTCCCATTGGGATAACAAAGAATGGTAATAAGAAAGGATGCAAGAAGAAGGAAGGGATAGGCACATGACAGAAGGATTCAAGTAAAATGACATGTTTTTTATGTTAGAAGATGGGAAATTATACTAGATAGTTTCCATTAAATAAGAAAGGAAAGGGGAAGAAATACATTGCAGCTATAATTATAGTGGGTGCATAGGAGGATTTCTCTTAGCATGGGATTGCCTTCTTTATCGTATCGTGTTTGTCTTCAACTATATCTAGCATTTTATGGTATGTGGACAGTGGGGCATTGATACATATGTCCTATGATAAGACTGTCTTTAACAAACTTTAGAATCAAGAGGGAGGTATGGGTTTGGATTTGCGATGATAATCCTTTAAGAGGAGTTCGCTCCATTTCCTTCCAAATTCCATCAAGTGACTCTATTCACTTGAGTGATGTTTTATTTTTTCACGGGTTCAAGGATAAAATATTTCAATTTCTTATATGGTATATCATCAAGGGATAATTTCATTAGAAGGATAGCACTCCAATATCAATTATTGTAATCTAGCTACTCTTAACGATTTTACTAGATGTGTGAGAAAGGGTGGCATTTATAAATTAATTAGTAATCCTATTGTTGTGTGGATTAATCCGTCTTGCGAACAAGATCGATCTCCCTAGTACTAAAAGTATCTAGTAACAAACAGCCAAATAAACTAATCTTTCTCTAAGCATATATGATTTACAAAAAGCTCTATAGAGGTGTAAAAGACTTACCGTATGTCCAGCGCTTGTTTGAAGTCGTTGTTGTCCCTCGCACGCTTGAAGGAGTTTTCCTCATAAACCTGCAGTCACAAACAAGAAAAATATTACATAACACCTGTATAGAAATCATCATAAACCATGCTTATCATAGTGATCAAGGAATCTATGAAATAAACCATTAACTGAAAGCTTATTGAGAAGACTGAGTATATTTGTATTAATTTCAAAAGAAGGAAAACCTTACAACCTGAGCCTTGATGTTGCATAGGCCTTCCCGGGGTCCGAAGCAAGAGACTCCTCTACTTTGATAAGCTCTGCACTCCTTTAACCAAGACGAATAGAGGTATGTAATCTCTCCTCACAAAAGTCTTAGTTAACCGAGTCTGAATCTCAGCAGCACTTAACTTCAAATATTCTAAAGCTTGAACTCCCCTTGAGGCTACCCAATGCCTCTTTTTATAGTGGAAAAGAGGAGGTTTTCTATTCCAACTATGAAGGGATAGAATCCTCCTTCAAAGGGATAAGCTCCTCACATCAAGGGGTTAGCTCCATAAGGTAAGGGATACATGCACCTCATAAGAGCGGTTCTATCACCGCAAGATATTTTCTGGAAGCTTCTAGAATTCACTTTTATTGAGATTTTTGGAATTTACTTGCGCCTTTTTGATCTTACAGGGGTCCACACCTTTAACATAGATAAAGTGCATTCGGGTACGCAAGAGAGATGAACATTAGGTGCGGGACCGCAGGCAAGATAGAGAGAAAGTGCGACACCAAAGTTTAGGAGATTTTTAGGAACATTTCTCTGATTTTCAAGGCTTGACATGAGGAACTGATATGTTAGACTTGCAAAGGGAGAAGTATGAGTAATAATGAGCTCATACACATAGCAGAATGTCAGGATGACAATTTTCAGTGTAACAGATTGCCCCCTAAAGTGCAAAGTCTGGAATAGATGATGTTGAAGTCTGTCATATATGAAGAGTGCAGTACTTTATCATTTCAAGGATCATCCTGTGGACACCCCATTCAGAACCTGTAAAAACATTCAATGAAAAATATATATATATCATTGCCGAGATAGGCATTCCCATACTCAGATCAAAACTAACTAGAAACTAATTCAAACTGTTCTGATACAGGAATTATTTTGAGTACATCATAGTATAGACATGTGTAGGCACAGTATGGATGCAGCCATCTGTTTATAAATAGTCCACTATATAAATGATAACAAAATTCCTCGTAGCTTGGATGGTAGAAACTAGATCCAGGGTCTTGATTTCCGCATCTCGAACTAGTACGATTCTATCCATGTGAATGAATGTGTCGAAGTCAAACATGGTAGAAACCACTTGATTACCAGTCAATGATGTAAACTGTTAACAAGTGTGAGAGTAACCACCAGTAATTTCAATGGCTCTCAAAGTACTCAGTACAATCCATGAAATGTGAATGAATGAGCTGAAGTCGAACATGTCACGGAATCATTCGATCGAAGGTCAATGATGCAACCTATCGTCGAAGGCGAGAAACCTGCCATTAAGGCATGCAGATTTCAAGGTACCAACGATTTCTGGATCAACTTCCTAGATAATGAGCTGTCATCGATAGAAAGTGATCCGTCGTAGGCAAGCCCACAACACGAAATCATAGATCAAGTTTTGAAAATATATTGGCAAGGACTGACTCAGGGATGGTCAAAATGGATGACAGATATTTTGCAGATGAATGGTTTATTTGAACTATCCTCTTGAACACATAACGACACTGCAGATGGTTTGGTGACAATTGACCCAAAGCTAATACCCAGAAACCGGATGAAGACTTTCAAATGAGGTTTGATTAACTGTTAGGCAAAGGATTTCCCAATCCAGGTAAATGAAAGTGTCGTGTTCAAGAGTGGTTAACTGGATTTTCGAAAATTCAAAATACAAAAAACAAGTCATTTTTCTCTCTTTTCCCCCACCATTTCTGGCAAGTACCACTTTATTTTTGACAAGCTTGAGGAGGATAACATTTTCTTGTTTATAAGCTCATCCTTCTGATGAGTCCAACTTAGTTTAAGATTCAAACCCTGAGAAGGAGTGGTTCGTTCCTATTAAAAACTAAACAGGTCCTTTACTGTTAAATTTTAACGAGTCCAGTATAGGAGAAACTCGGTGTTTTTCAATTTTAGGGAGTCAGAAGAAAAAACTTAAGAAAACTCCATGGGTGTACCTTTTCGTAAATTTAGTCTCTCGAGCCAAAAAAAGGATAAAATAATGCGGAAGAGAACTCTATTGACCGTAATTAGTCAACGTATACATTTTTCGTAAATAGTCCATTTCAGTCCATAAAAGGGGTAAACTTATACTGAAGGGACGATCATTCATTTACTTTAACGAGTTCGAATAATCAAGTGCTTGGAAATCTTTTCATGTTTAGAGAGTCTGAAAAGGGCTTAAAAGAGAACTCCAATGTTTCGCTTTTTCGTAAATTTTTGAAAGAGTCCGAAAAAGTGATAAAAATATGCTCTTTGTTGAAAAATGATCAATTCTCCTGAAAAATCCAATTTCTGCACAAAAACTTGAAACATTACACATACCTGTTTAAGATAAGTAAAAATGCTCTCAAAATACCCCTTTTTAAAGTGAAAAATAAACAAATTAAAAATTCATCTACTCGAAAAAACTTATGAAAAGGACTTTTTCAACTTTATTTTTACCGTTCAAGTTCAGAGTGAAAAGTAGAAGCTTTTGGGTAAAAAAGTTCCTGTGAAGATTCTAGAAAATCCGTCTGACGAAATCGAGAATTGTCAGTCCCAGGTAATCCACAACCTCTTAATCTTTCAATTCATCCGTTTAAAATTCATTTTTAGGCTTTAGATTTTATTTTTAAGGGAGAAACATAGTTTAAGAAATCACCCGCGGAGGTCCGCAGGTGCCACACATGGGACCTGCAGACCCCGAATTTTTCCTACGTAGAAAAAAGTTGTGGGTCTGCACTTTTCCTACAGAGTGCGTGCGTTCCTACGCACTGTGTACAAAGGGAAAGTGCGGTCCCCGCGTTTTTAAATTTCAAAATCCAATTTCTCATTTGGCGCCCAAAAATTTTCAAATTAGATTGTTCTAACATATCTTTTTATGAATTGTAGGATCAGCAAGATGTTGATTTGGAGAGAACGTGAGCATGAGGATGTGGATGACGCTGCGATGCTCCATTTGCCCACAATGCAGGCATTAAGAGCATGTGTTTTGTATAAATTCTGGGCCATTCAAGGCATGAGGGCACAGGTAGATCTCCTGACATGGTTGGTAAACAGGTGGAACGTGCAGAACCAGTGTTTCATTATCGATGGACACCGGCTCGAAATTGAGCTGGAGGATATTTATTTTCTAACTGGTTTGTCCAAGAGGGGCGAACAACTTTCCTTATTTGGGACTAGGCCAGGCGGCCAAACTGTCGCTAGTCTTTGTCAAGAATTATGTAATGATGAGGTAGACCCCAGGGACAAACGGATTGATATAAAAACTATCATTCGTCCCGAGCTGAAAGTTATTGCATTTACTGTTACCAGACTGTGTGGGAGTGCAACACTGCATGTAGCTACTGGTTCCCAGATGCGCATTGTTGTGGACTATTTTCGAGGCACCATTTTCAACTGGTGCGAAGCTGTGTTGGCCAATGTAAAAGGCCAACTAACTAGAGTGAAATATGGTAAAATAAATAACTTTGGATATGGATCCATCGTGGTCACTTTTTCTCTAGAGAGGGTACCCATGCTAGCTCCACAAAGTATTCCTGTTGATGTTGGTCGACCCTGAGAACCTAGGATGGTTCGTTGGGTTTCATTGATGGCTCGTCACGGTATTGAGGGCGCTAAGATTGTTCGATTTACTCCTTCATATTTTCGTTGGCTGAACCGCCAAATTTTTGTCATCGAGGACTTTCCATACACCGGGACAGATTTCCGCGGTGACCGAGAGATGACTCTCCCAGCAGGGGAACAGTGGGATGAATCAGGTAAAATCATTTTCAACAAGTTCTAAATTCTAATTTTTTTATTTTTGATCGTCTTGACAATTAATAACCAATTTTTTTTTTTTTGAATGCAGATGTGGGCCCACGACGACCAGCCCACCTCCAACCTTATGACAGAAGACAACCAGTTGCAGTCGTGCTAGCCCCAGTAGGCCAATCAGCAGAAATCTTATCTGATTTAGAGCATCATCTAGAGCGTCTGACTCTAGCTATTCCAAAGACGGACATAGATGAGATCCCACTCAGATTGCATAGATACGTGATTGGCGTTCGAGGACATTTTAGGAGGTTCCTGTGTAGGGTGGCCCGGGCAGTGGTTTATTATCATGATCACCATCAGTGATGGGATGATCGTGTTGCAGACTCATATTTTTTACTTTTTTTTTATCATTTTTCTAATCATAAGGTGTTTCCAACCTATGATCGAGGACGATGTATATGTTTTGAAAACACTTTTATACTATGATATATCACTATTTACCGACTATCTGTGTACATATTATGGATGTTGTTTGTTTTATTGTTTTGATCATTGCAAATGTCGATTTATCATACTAGAAGCAACTGCGTCTGCTAATGTATTTAAATGTCTTGGAATATGTTGATATTCAATGTAATAAAATTCACGTTCCAAGAGACGAACTCTTAAAAATAACCGTAATAACACTAGATTTCTAATGGCATAAACCCTGTTAAGTTGTAATATAACAAGTTCAGAATCCAACCTAACAATCAAACTCTGAATTCCAAATGATATGGATTCAGATAATAACTCAATCATTGCACTATACTCGGCAATGTTATTCGTTGTTTGACCAAGGCTTACCCCATGCATGGATACTAACTCGTCAGAGGGTGAATTGATAACCCAAGCTGCGGAAGAAATATTCTTTGTACTACGACAAGCACCATTAGCAAAACCAATGTAGGTTTGAAGAGACGTCGACATCTGCAATATCAGGAGTAAAACTCAGATAAGCAGGAATAGTGATAAAAAACACACTTCTAAACTAGGCACGTTTTTCTAATCTAAGACACACCAGCAGTAAAGAAATCTAATCTAATAAAAAATCTCCACACCAAGTTTAAGCATAATATCACTTCAGATAAAGTCCATTTCTGGGTTTACATAAAGGGACACCATCAAAATCTATTAGCTCATAGGCCCCTTTTTCCATCTTTCACTTAACAATGAAAAGACCATGCCACATGGGCACGAATTTCCCAGCTCCTAGCTTATCGTTGGCTTGATCATAAACTAAGACTAGGTCTCCTTCTGAAAAATTTCGAGGGGTAACACTTCTATCATACTGAGCATTTATTCGTTTAACATGAGCCTCGTTTGCTATTGCAGCATTTCGTCGATTCTCATCCAGCTGAGCCAAGTACAAGAAACGTTTCTCCTCTTCAGACATAGCTGGGATTAATTCTATGGCTAATTTCAGTGACGAAATTTCGCATTCAATCGGCAACACAGCTTCTAAATCGTAAACGAGTTGAAAGGGAGTGAAACCAGTTGATGTTTTTACTAAGGTTCGATATGCCCAAAGTGCTGAAAATAACATGGAGTGCCAATTCGTTTTGTGAATACCAATCATTCATCTAATCATGGTGACTAAAACTTTATTTATGGCTTCAACCAAACCATTGGCTTGTGGATAATATGGAGTGGAACTATCGTGGCGCAGGCCAAGTTGATTTGTCAGTTCAGTCATCATGACATTCCGAAAATGACTTCCATGATCTGTAATAATGGCTTGAGGAACACCAAACCTAGAAATTATGTGATTAAATACGAAAGTTGCAGCAGACTTGCCGTCAGCCGAAAATGTAGGCATCGCCTCAGCCCACTTAGTAAAATTATCTACTACTAAGATAATATATGCATGCTCCCCAGCCGAGTGAGGGTTACATGTAATAAAATTGATACCCCATTTCGCGAAAGGACCAACAGCAATTATGGAATGAAGAGGGGTGGGTGGCGCACACATCTTACGATCAAAAAGTTGACAATTGTGGCATTTCCAGACTGCATAAATACAATCTTTGAATAACGATGGCCAGAAATAGCCAACGCGCAATATCTTTTGGGCTGTGGCATACCGAGACATATGACCGCCACATGCTCCAAAATGGCAGTAATTTAAAATCTTTTCAGCTTCTTCATGAACAAGACAGCGTCGGAAAACAGAATCCGCTCCACGACAATAGAGTGTATCACCAATAATATTATACTGTTGGGATGGGAAGCGTATTTTTCGTCGCTAAGATCGTGAGATTTCAGGCTGAAAATATTGGGTTTGGAGATAAATAATAATATCTCCATACCATGGATCGAGAGTACTGATAAGAAACAGAGATTCGTCTGCAATGGGCTCTTCTGCCACGATTTTAGTATGAGTAGAGGGGAAATCACACATCAGTTCCGCAAATAGCAGAGATTTCTTTTCCTTGGATTTTTCAAACTCCAAGTAAAATTCCTGCAGGATGACTATCCATTTGGAATACTTGCCCCCTAGCAATTTTTTGGTTAAAATTTACATCATAGGGTTGCAATCAGAAATTACTGTGGTTTTACGTAACAATATGTAGTGTCTAAATCTTTGGACAGCTTGAACAGCTGCCAATACCAATTTCTCCACATGTGTGTATTTGATCTCGGTCAGATGCAAATTCTGACTAAGATAGTAAATCACATTTTCAGTGTTAGATTCGTCTTCCTGAACTAAAACCATCCCAATAGTGGAATGAGAAGCAGTGAGGTATAAAACGTAATCCTGGTTGTAGTTGGGAGGATGAAATAACGGTGCATGGGTCAACGTGTGTTTAAGTGCATCAAAATATCGATCAGCGACCTCATCCCAAAAGAATGGAATGTTTTGTTTCAGCAACTGGGTAAAACCCTTTGTAAGCTCGGCATAGTAAGGAATGAACCGACGTAAAAAAATTTCTTTCCCCTGCAAACTTAGGAGTTGGTGTAAAGTCGAAGGAGGAGGTAATTTAACAATAGCTTTGACCTTTGACGGATCGATGCGAATGCCCGCTTTCTAAACAAAAAATCCCAATAAACGACCCAACTCTACACAAAAAACACATTTGTGTGGATTCATCCTAATTCGATAATGCCAACACCTCATAAAGATAACTCGTAAGTGAGTGGGATGATCGGCCCTGCGCGATGAATGAGCAGGTAAATCAGCGAGATACGACTACACAATGTGCTTAATTTCATGAAACGCATAAGACATTTCCCTTTGAAAAGTTGCTCCAGCATTTTTCAATCCAACGGGTAGATTGCAATAAGAAAATGTTCCCCACAGACAAATAAAAGCCATTTTTGGCTGATCAGCAGGGAGTATGTTTATTTCATTATACCCAGAAAATCCATCCATAAAGGAAAACATTTCACTACCGGCACAATCATCGATTATTTGATCAATATAGGGAGTTGCATAATTGCCTTTAGGACAAGCTCGATTAATATCCCTATAACCGATACATACTCGTATCGTTCCTTATTTTTTAGTTACAGGAACAATATTCGATACCCAATCCGTTAAGGGAATTGGATAAATGAAACCTGCACAAAGTAATTTTTTAACTTCTGATTTGATAGCAGTAGCTTTTCTAGGATGTATCTGACATGGACGTTGACGAACAGGTTTGGCATCCGGGTAGGTTTTGATTTCATGTATGACAACTGAAGGATCAATTCCTAACATTTCTTCATAGGACCAGGAAAACACATCACGGAATTCTTGAAATAGGGCTTTATAAGTTTGAATTTCATCTTCAGTACAGCAAGCACCTATATGAATGTTTTCAATTATTCCTGGTTTTACTGAAATGTCAATTGTAACTGTTTGAGAAATATTTTCCAAATTTAACTCAAAATCAGGATTTCGTAATGGATTCTGGGGTTATTTTACATATTCAACAGTAAAAATTGAAGCGAAATCATCTTCAAAATGATCTAGTTCAGGTAAAAACGAAGATCGGTGATGTAGATCTTCCCATGGTAAATCATCAACAGAAATAAATTCGCGAATCTGCTCATCAGTATGAACAAGATCAGGAAATGTCGTTGTGGCTGAACTGGATATAGAAAGTGATTCCTCATGGATCCCATTCATTGTATCAATTTTGGTTGAAGAGGGGTCGGAAAGTGACTGTACAGCCTGATACGCAATTTCAAATGGACTCAAAGGCATCATTCCATCAATTGAATCTAACTCGGAGTCGGAAGGTACGATCCAAGGATCATCAAACATAACAGTGTCTGACGAAATCATGTGAATAGTTGCGGTAGGAGGCGATACATTAGGAGGAGGAAAGGAAAAAGTTCCTAGTAAACCAGAATCTTTAATCAAACCTACTCCAACATCCTTATAAGGAATAGCCGCTTTACCAACGTGTTGGATTGTTTCTGTAGAGGCTGGGTCAGAAGAAAAATAAGTTAACTGATCTATTGTAAATATCCTTCCTTGATATGGAAATTTTATGAGTCGAAAGACCGAAGAAACAACAGCAGTCATAGCATAAGACCAACTGTGACCCAGAAGAAGGTTGTAATCTAGAGGGGCATCAACCACTTCCACATATAGATTTACGATTTTAATTTCGACCCCTATGGGTAAATCCTGCAAAATACCAAAAGGGTGGAAACCTCAACCATCAAAAGCCTTAATAATCATCGGAGATTGGTTGAGTGTAGGAGAACCAAGTGATTTCCAACACTGAATCGACATAATACACGTTGAAGCTCCATCATCAATCACAGTCTGAAACATCGGTCTGTTTCTTACTAACACTGGAATCTGGAAAGCCATTTGGTGAGGTAGGCGAGGTGTACTATTTTCTAAATCGAAGATTATAAGGTTAGAATCTTGAATATCTACAGCTCCTATGGCAGACAAAAGCAATTTACGCTATGTTGGGCATGATTGCAGCACTTCCAAAGCCGACATTGCTGAAGGGGAAATAGCTAAGTCTTCAACAATGTTGTAATTCTGAGCAGCTCACGCATATGGATTGAAAGCTGGTTTATGAAGAACACCTTTAGTAGGCGGTTTGATTATTAAGTCTAGATTTTGTTTCTCGATCTGTAGCGGACCAGAAACAAGAGGAGGTGTAGTTGATGTATTTGCATTAGAATATTCTGCTTCTTTACCATCAACAGGATTCTTAGTACCATAATCTTGCGATCGCGTCGCAATCCTTACATGAGACATCATCAAAATTGGCTCTTCTGAAGTAGTCGAGGTAGAACCAACCATCTTGCTATCTTGAGTCAGAAAAGGATCCTTCAAGACAGAAAGTTGTTGTGAACTTTTAACGAATTTTGCAACCTCTACTCGATGTGGGAATTCCTTAGTAAAATGATCCTCGTCACAAATGTGATAAGGATAACGAGGTTTGTGTTTTTCTTCATTGGATTCATTTTTATCAGTTTTCTCTTTTGAATTCTTTTTGTTTTTATTCTTTCCTTTCTTTTTACCACCGGATTTAGATTTGGCCGTAGATGTCTCTACAACATGAATGTCAGCAGAAATTTCGGGGGAAGATTCTCCTTTCGGGGAATCTGGTAAAGTTATAATAGGAGAAGAATTCATTGAAGATTTCTTCTTGCTTTTAGTATTGACTGTACCAATCATACCATCAGTGGCATGAGACCCTGAAGGAGCAGCAGCTATTTGACCTTGTTTTGGAAGGTCGGGGATTTTTTCGTGTAAAGTACCTGACTACGTATAAACGAGGTCAAGGTACTGAGCTTGAGCAATTACTTTCTCTTCAGTAACAACACCAGCCTTAGCTACATCTTCAATGATCTTGGGCAACAATTATTTAACAAACCATTCCACCAAAATTTGATTCGGAATGTAAAATTTCACCAAACGTCTTCTACGTCGCAATTCATGAATATGATCAGAAATATATGTAGACGTAGATTGTTTTAGTGAAGTTAATAATTCTGTGCCATTGTCTTATCTGACAGGCAACTGAAAATGAGACAAGAAGGCCATCGCTAATTGACTGAAATTATTAAACGAACCTCATGGTAACTCAATGTACCATTTGGCAGCAAGACCAATAAGAGTTCTTTGGGAAAGACGTAAGCGAATCGAATCATCAATAATTGAATTAGACGCACACCAGAGGTGATAAGTGATGACGTGATTTGATGGATCCTCTCCTGACTTACCTTCGAATTTCGGTATATCACTGGGGCAAATTATGCGGCATTGGCGGCCAGTACGGATAATTGAAAATTGGATCATTCGTAAGGCGCGTCAAATCAGGTAAATCCAAAGTTGCAATAAATGGTAACTAACGGTTAGGGTCACGAAAACCTTTAGTAGCCAAAGCAGTTCCAGGAGGTGGATACCCAGGATAACTGGGAATCGGATTTGCATTAGGAATTGTGTAACCTCCCAGAAAACTAGGATTAACAGGACCAAACTGGGGTTCTTGAGGCTACTGATAAGTATAGCTAAGGTACGGTTGATACTGATAACTTGGATTTTGTGAACCAAGACTGAATTGAGAATATCCCTGGTACGGTTGATACGTGAATTGTGGTTTACTTGTGACAAATGTATTTGTACTGGCTTGTCCTGCAGGCATCTGAACTGAAGTCTGAACTGAAGGTCCTAACTGGGGTACAAAGACTTGAGGGATTTGCACGAATGCAGGGATAGACGAACTCAGAGTTATAGATACTCTAGAAACAGGTGTTACAGGTTGAACAGACATTGCAGCAGTTGTAGCAGTTTAAGGCGGAGTCTGAGGTGTACTAGGCGTAGACTGTGTTATCACTCTGATTTTCCTTGAAGTTGTGGAAAAGGAAAGTAAATCCGAGGTAACCACAAACCAACCTTCAGATACAGAATCTAGCCAATATGTATCCAGAGAGGGCTCTCTCTTTTAAAATTTAGCTTTGTTCTTAGAAAATTTTAGGCTAGTTATAAGTCCAAGAGTTTTGTTTGAATTTAAACGGTGGAATCCACCAACTGAGGGCACGATTGAGTATTTCAAGCCATTGGGGTATGGAGTCGAAAGGATGGCTTTACTGGATTAATATTCTACACACAAGATGGCTTTGCAGGGCAAGATAGCCAAACAGAGAACAATTTTAGAAATTAAAGTGAATGGAATGGATTTTGAAGGGATGAAAGGAAATCAAGAATCTTTCAACATGTTCAAAAGAAAAAAAGTGAATGATTACAAATAAAGAGCAGTGAAGAATTCTTTACTATAGTAATCAAAATGTTTAAACCAGCGAAGCAAGAGCAATTAAGAATTCGTTGCTTATAACCAATTTAGAAGAAAACATTTAGAATGATCACAATTGAAATCAGAGTACACTTAAGTAAGTTCTGATTTATTCTTTCATGTTAATTATTCAGAAATGGAACACAGTGATATTATAAACAGATATAAAACTTAAAACATAGGATAGAAAAGACTTATTGAACTGTAGTCTGACACATGAATCCTACAAAAAGTCTTGAGCTTCAAATCATCATCCAGCAAGCCACAAAGAAGTTTCTCCAAAACACTTTTATTCCAAAAATTCAATGTTACAGCAAAGTAGAAGAATCCACCCAAAATACTTCCAAGAGTGAAGTATTTATACAAATTCTAAACTAAAATATCTTGAAAAAATATCAAGATTAGTTCACAAATCTCTCCAACTATTTTACATAAATAGAACTTAAGTAAATGACACTCAAACTAATGCATCTATTTGGCACTATTTTTTATGGATAGGTGATGAAAAAGAGGAGAATTCGAATTTTATCTAACTCTTAGTTGATGATGAGGCATCCAAGTCACTAACTGCTTCCTTTCTTTGTGCATTCTGCTCCAACAATTCTGCAAACTTGGGGTCCAATGATACCCTTTTATTTCTCAATCCATAATCGATATGTAAAAAGTGAAAGAGGTTATTGTATATAAATATGTTGGTGAGATAAACCTCTTTCCGTTTCCTAAAATTCCTCTCCATATGTGCACAATAGGCTCTGCAAAATATGTGTAAAACAAAGTTTTACAGAGTTTGAAAAATAGCCTTTAAAGATGTGCATTTATCTCTGATTCTGAAATAAATGTGCAAAAAGTGATATAAATTTTTGTGGATGGGTCTCTTAGGAACAAAAACCTCCTTCAGTTTTGTATGATGTATTTCGGACTGGCCACAATATTCTCTTCAAAAGGATGACTTAATTGGAATTTTCTGCAAAAAGTGCTTTCCAACATTGTTTAATATTTCCAAAACCATAATAGCTGTTAGAAAAGTGAGAGAGGTTTATGTAGATGGTCCTATTAAGAAAATAAACCTCCTTCATTTTTGAAAAATTCATCTTGAATTGATCACAATATTTTCTGCAAAACAATGACTAAAACATGCAATTTCTGCAAAAATGTTCCTTCTTGTTGTATTTTTCATCTTTTCACTTTTTTGTTCTTTTGACTGTTTTACTTTCACTTTAAACAAACTTCAATGTTGGTGAAAGTATTTTCATTTATTTTTACCATTTTACTGCCTCTGTAATTACTTTTACTGTTTACCTTTGACCGCTCTGTAACTTCATTTTAACTTTCATTCTGACTTTTACCTGATACACTTTAACCACTGATACTCTTTAACTGTTCTTTACTGTGTCCTTTTACCTTCAATGTGTAGTTTAGGTTTTTACTGTTTGTTTCAACAGTAAATTGTTTAATATCCTATTTCCTTTGCTTGTCTTTCAACTGTATGTTTTATCTTCCATCTCTGTTTGAATAGATTTGATAACACTCTTGGAGTAAACAAGTCTTATGACTAGTATTAAGACTGTTTATCCAAGGATGTGGTCTTCTGATCACCTGTAAAACAAAACAAATTTTTAATAAAGCATTGGTTTACAAGGGAGGTCAAAAAGGTTTCATTTCATTTTGAGAGGTCTGTGGAGTGAATCTAGAATGATTTTTGGGAGGTAAACCATGCTCAAATTGGTTAACAGAGGCTTCAGGTGGCGCAGCTGGGTTAAAAAGGGTTTTACTGTACAATCAAGTGAAAATGAGCAACACTAGGGTGTTTGAACAGTGATTAAACAGGTACTGGTTATAGCATATGAATTCTTGAACACTGGACTGCGATTTTCTTCAGCAAAGTAACGGTCAGCAGTCTACAATGGTCGATTTTTGAATTTTTCATGGGAGACTGTCTTGCGCACGGAACAATGAAAAAGACGCATACGCAATGTGTTTTATTTACAAAGTCGAAAGGGTGGCGGGTTTTAATTAACGACATCAGCATGTACGATGGACGCGTCACCAAGGATAGGCGGTAAGAGGTTTTTTCCGCACCACTTTTGAGGGAAGGTTGTTTATGACGGGGAGGCAGCGAATCCACAGAGCGCATGACACGTAGCCATTGCACTATTTGAAAACCACTTCGATTTCGTGCATTAACGCTCGTGCATGGGATGGCTAGCGGAATTAACATCAATTGTCGATCTTGGAGCGAATGATCAGACGGTGGACGGGACAGGAAGTTGATAGAGTTTTAATAGCGCGGGCCCGACACATTTTATTATGAAATAATCATTTCGGGAGCGCTCTGATTGGAGGGGGTTGGCTGTTAATTAATCTTAAGGATTAATTAATTATTTTATGCAGCGGAGGGTAGGGAATGGTTTAAAATTGAAACTTAACCAAGGTTAATAATAAAAAGAGGTAACGGGGATTTTTACAAGGGATCATAGTTTGACCTTGGTTAAATGGAGTCGGGGAATAAAAAATACGGGAAAAAGATTATTTTTTGAATCAAAACACGTAATAACACATGTTTC
Organism: Pinus albicaulis; assembly: GCA_034641835.2. Classification (NCBI taxonomy): domain Eukaryota; kingdom Viridiplantae; phylum Streptophyta; class Pinopsida; order Pinales; family Pinaceae; genus Pinus; species Pinus albicaulis. The sequence continues at coordinate 127,867,750 of CM076574.1, read as the reverse complement.
AATTTCTTTTCAACATATTTTTATTTATATGATAATTAAATCAATGTGATTTATTTACCATAGGGGGCGGGAATAGATTTAATGCTATATTTTAGCCAAAAGGGAGCATATTGTGGGTTTTTGATTTGAATAAGTTGGAATAAAATACTTTTGGCTAAAATAACTATAATACATGGGTTTTGGGAATATTATTACAAAAGGATTTATATATAATAGGAAAAGGTGATTTTCATAGGGAGTTAATAGATAAATTAGAGTTAATATGACAAGGGACAATGTAAACTCAAAATACTTAAATATAACCAAGAAAGTGAGAATCCAAAAGTAAATATCATTGTTATACTTTCATCACTTAGACTTAGAATAAAAAGTGATTTTGAGGGTTTTTTATGAAAAATTGAAAGATTTTCCTAAGTAAAATGGGATTTTACTTAGGAAAAGATTTTGAGAGGTGAATGAATGTGATAATGGATAACTTCAAGTACTTAGGTCTTTTTCAATTATTGGGCCGAGGGTCCGGTCCCTCCAAAAGTCAAGGAAATGCCTTGAGCCCCTCTAATCTTCAAATTCCTTAGCACTTAGGGGAAATTAGTAAAATCTTTAGAGAAAATGAAGGGGAAGTTAATAATCTTGACTTTGCTCTGTTGTGAACCTTTTTCCAATGTAGTATCTACCTCTGCACTTTGTGATGAAAGTAAAATTGAACACATTTAGAACCATCATTCATCACATGTAATTCAGCAACAACATCTACCTACCCTACTTACTTACTACCATTTTCTCTTCTTTAATAGGGTGCACTTAGACTGGCAAACCCTTATCAGTCTTATTTTTCTTTTACATGGAAAGCCTACCTAAGTCTACACTTATTACATCCAAGGGCTCAGATTAAACTGTTGAGCTCCTTTTTATTTACTCTACCTATCTACTTATCTGCCAAGATTAAATAGTTTGGTCAGATTTTATTCTCTATTCTACAGCATGAAAATTGAAAAATGGATGAGTCAAGTTTAAACAGTTTGACCCTTCATAAATTGTGGCAAAAGTTTGACAAACTGCATATAATTTTGTTTATTACATCAGAGCAAAAAGTAGTGGCATTTAGACTTGCACACTTTCCTTGGCCTTTCTTTTAAATGGGGTTCATTTCTTTCACTTTTTTGACCATTTTATTCTTTTTACCCTTTGATTTTTCTTTTAGGGTATACCCTCTTTACATTTTTTAAATTTTTTTGATTTTTTGATTTTCAAAGAATATGGATAATTGAAAATTGGATCATTCGTAAGGCGCGTCAAATCAGGGAAATCCAAAGTTGCAATAAATGGTAACTAACGGTTAGGGTCACGAAAACCTTTAGTAGCCAAAGCAGTTCCAGGAGGTGGATACCCAGGATAACTGGGAATCGGATTTGCATTAGGAATTGTGTAACCTCCCGGAAAACTAGGATTAACAGGACCAAACTAGGATTCTTGAGGCTGCTGATAAGTATAGTTAAGGTACGGTTGATACTGATAACTTGGATTTTGTGAACCAGGACTGAATTGAGAATATCCCTGGTACGGTTGATACGTGAATTGTGGTTTACTTGTGACAACTGTATTTGTACCGGCTTGTCCTGCAGGCATCTGAACCGAAGTCTGAACTGAAGGTCCTAACTGGGGTACAGAGACTTGAGGGATTTGCATGAATGCAGGGATAGACGAACTCAGAGTTACAGATACTCTAGAAATAGGTGTTACAGGTTGAATAGACGTTGCAGCAGTTGCAGCAGTTTAAGGCGGAGTTTGAGGTGTACTAGGTGTAGACTGCTGAATAGAACTAGGTGCAGGAGTTTGAATAGTAGGCTGGACAGGTTGCTGGGTTGGACTAGAAACCAAAGGTTGTCCAGGTTGAAAAGGCAACTGCACATTAGGCTGCATAGGCTGATGATACTGGGATGGATCCCACACCATATTCATTCTGGGGTATTGTCCCGCAGAAGGTTGAACGTAAGGATCATAACCTGGTTGAACGTAGGGTTGATAAGTAAGTGGTAAATTTCCGGCTCCTTTTATAGATGACTGACCAGAAGGCTATTGGTAACCTTGAATTGGGTACTGACCTTGAGGTTGATAACCCTGAGGCGCGTACTAAATTTGGGGTTTATAAGGACCCTGAGGAGCATATTGAGCTTGGGGTTGACCCTGGGGTATGTACTGTCCTAAAGGTTGATATCGTTGAGGTATGTATTGTCCTTGGGGTTGTCCCTCAAAATAATACGATTCCACAGTTTGTCCTGGGAAAAAGCTACCTTGAGGTTGCCCCTTAAGTGGTAACTGACTTCCTGAAGGTTTCCCCCCAGGCAGTAACTGACTACCTTGAGGTTGCCCCCTACACGGTAACTGATTTCCCTGAGATTTCCCTCCAGGCGGTAACTGACTGCCTTGAGGTTGCGGATTTGGAAAATTACCAAACATCATAAATATTTTCTCTGTGTTCGACGTTTCAGTTTTAATTCCACTTAAACTAGATGATAACACACTTTCAATCGGTTGAGGAGCTTCCCCCGAGAAAGTACCAGACAGAGCCTGATATCCCCAAGGAACAGAAGGACCACCATGTAAAAATGCTTTCGATGTCTGGGAAAACATGGATGACTCTCCTGCCATAATGGATGACGGATAGTAATCTCTGGGTGTTGGATGAAATGGAATTCGAGGTGGAGAAAAAGCAAGACCCAGATTCTCTAAAAAATTCGTTAAGGATAAATACCAAGCAGTAGTTCGAATAGGGCTGTAGAAAATAGATTCACATTCCCTAAGATTTAAATACTGAGGGGAATAGGGAAGAGATAGCTCTTCGTCTGGATTAGTAAGTTCTTCAATAGAAATTAGTCCAGATGGAAGATCTTCAGTGAAAATATTTCTTACCCTAGGTGAACTAGGATCGCTAGAAGTTGGCGTAATAAATCCTGAGGATGTTTCCAAAACAGAAGGTTCGGTTTCAAGTTTAGAGATTTCAGGTTTGTCATCTAGTTCACTAGTAGGAGAAATACTACCAGTAACTTCAGAAACTGAAATCGGCTCTTGAATGTGTTCTGTTATAGGTGTTTGATAATCAGGATGAACAACTATAGACGAAGTTCCAACTTCTTTTGATTTAATCCTACCACTACTAGACGAAACTAGAGCATGAAGCCCTTCAAGCTGACTTGGTGTATATTCAGGGGGTTTCCCTTGTAGTCTCCGGGATTGCCTTGGCAATTCCACCACGATTAAATATTTAACTAATCACACGCAAAAAAATAAAATTTCAATGAAAACACCTAAAGTCTCTAAAGAAACAAATAGTTGAATCACACGCTTAAAAATCTAAGTGTTCAAACCACACACAAACAGTAACTTCCCGTACTAAAAGCACTAGTTGGTGATGAAATCCAACTTAGTAGAAATTTAATACAGAAAGGGCGGTTGGAACAGTTACCCCGAAAACCTGCTTAATGAAACAAACTGGCACAAGTTTCCTCACAAAACCATCTCGTATGAAGAGAAACCCCCAGAGAGTCCAAGTGAGTCTAGTCGACGTCTGCTCCAGGTACAGTGAGATCTTTCCTTCACCGTCACCTTAGGAAATAATCTTAAGTTTTTGGACACTAAGGTTACCAATAGTAAAAAATATAACTGGGGAACTATTTACGATCCGATCCCATGGGAAAGGGCAAAGTAACAAAGCTCAATCCCCTTGAAGGTTCCTCGACATGGTTAATCTGAGGTTTATCGACAAGTGACCCCAGGCTCCTCGATAATGGTTAATCCGAGCTTTACCGTTTGTAATGCGCGCAAAATATTCTATCTTCCCCAATGAAATATAATTGATTGTCTCAAAGGTTCGAATATGATCCCATGATTGACTTCTTTAAGAGAAGCTTCCCAGATTATACAAATTACAATTGGATTTATTTCATACCACAAGATTTTTCTACTTGTTTGTTTTTACTATCTTGGAGAGTTAATTACTCCCTACTCCAAGATACTAGCCTAAGCTATGTTAGTGATAAGAGCCCTAAGCTATGTTACTTTTAGGAGTTGTTTCTTAATTCAATGGGTGTGGAAATGAAACTCTGATGGTGTGAAGACTCGACTTCCAAAAACACTAAAAATGCACCTAAAAATGATAATCATATCGTTTCCTTTCAATGAAATTATAATTAAGAAAGAGTTGGAGAATGCAATTATTTTAATAAACAATTCCTTCTTTAAACATAAAGAACAATTGAAAGAAAATATTTTTGTCTTTTCACCAATAACTCAAAATGAAACAAATTATCAAAGCTCACAAGAAAATCCTTTCACTTTCAAAAACTTGAAGCTACAGAACAAGTTTCCTCCAAAAGAAATCTACAAAAATTTTAAAAAGCACTCAAAACTGTAAAACTAATTCTGAGATCTACAAATTTTAACAATCTAATCGAATAAAAGCTTTAAGATTTTTTTTGAAGAATGTTTTACTTAGTTATTCAGCAAACTAAGGATCTCTTCATTCAGAATAACAAACAGATCAAAAACACTCAAATATGTTTTTATAAAAAATGAAATTCAAAAACCTATAACAAAGTTTCTTTTCAAATATTTGCAAAGAAACAGGTAGCTCTATTTCTCAATAAAGGATGATTTCACAATTAGGTCAGATTCAGCAAAAAGATAAAAGACCAAAGTAATCTCAGGTACTTCAAACAGTCAATGCTTCGAATCGCTACAAAGACCAAGTGAAAAACAATCCAAAACGCAAAACTTCTAGAAAATCATCAAAACACCAATACTACTAAGATTCATTCACAGAAAGCTTTTGACAGAAACAATCATCAATCTAGGCAGAAACCAAAAACTTTAAATCAAAATAAAGATAAACTAAAGAGAGAAATCTAGATTTTTTCAAAATTTTAACAGGGTCCGCAGGCTTGCAGAAGTAACAGGTGTGGTACCGCACTATTTACTCAAGCAAAGATGCGAAACTTCCCGCACTGTTATAAGAAGGCAAAGTGCGGTCCCAAGAAAAATTAGAGAAAAACATAAAAGATCTCAAAATTTTCAAAAACACATAAAACCTAAGCTACCCAGGCAGATGTCTATCAATAAAAAACTAGGAAAAACGTTTCCTCAAATCAAAATAAAAGAGAACCAAAAACAACAAGTTTTTTCCCCAGTGGAGTCGCCAATTTGTTGTGTGGATTAATTCGTCTTGCAGAAAAGACTGATCTCCCTAGTACTAAAATTATCTAGCAACAAACAGCCAAATAAACTAATCTTTCTCTAAGCATATATGATTTACAAAAAGCTCTATAGAGGTGTAAAAGACTTACCGTATGTCCAGCGCTTGTTTGAAGTCGTTGTTGTCCCTCGCGCGCTTGAAGGATTTTTCCTCATAAACCTGCAGTCACAAACAAGCAAAATATTAAATAGCACCTGTATAGAAATCATCATAAACCATGCTTATCATAGTGATCAAGGTATCTATGAAATAAACCATTAACTGAAAGTTTATTGAGAAAAATGAGTATATTTGTATTAATTTCAAAAGAAGGAAAACCTTACAACCTGAGCCTTGATGTTGCACAGGCCTTCCCGGGGTCTGAAGCAGGAGTCTCCTCTACTTTGATAAGCTCTGCACTCCTCCAACCAAGACGAATAGAGGTATGTAATCTCTCCTAACAAAAGTCTTAGTTAACTGAGTTTGAATCTCAACACCACTTAACTTCAAATATTCTAAAGCTTGAACTCCCCTTGAGGCTACTCAATGCCTCTTTTTATAGTGGAAAAGAGGAGGTTTTCTGTTCCAACTATGAAGGGATAGAATCCTCCTTCAAAGGGATAAGCTCCTCACATCAAGGGGTTAGCTCCACAAGGTAAGGGATACATGCACCTCATAAGAGCGGTTCTATCACTGCAAGATATTTTCTGGAAGCTTCTAGAATTCACTTTTATTGAGATTTTTGGAATTTACTTGCGCTTTTTTTATCTTACAGGGGTCCGCACCTTTAACACAGATAAAGTGCGTTCATGTATGCAAGAGATTTGAACATTAGGTGCGGGACCACAGGCAAGATAGAGAGAAAGTGCGACACCAAAGTTTAGGAGATTTTTAGGAACATTTCTCTAATTTTCAAGGCTTGACATGAGGAACTGGTATGTTAAACTTGCAAAGGGAGAAATATGAGTAATAATGAGCTCATACACATAGCAGAATTTCAGGATGACAATTTTCAGTGTAACAGATTGCCCCCTAAAGTGAAAAGTCTGGAATAGATGATGCTGAAGTCTATCATATATGAAGAGTGTAGTACTTTATCATTTCAAGGATCATCCTGTGGACACCCCAGTCGGAACCTGTAAAAACATTCAATGCAAAATATATATATATCATCGCTGAGGTAGGCATTCCCATACTTAGATCAAAACTAACTAGAAACTAATTCAAACTATTCTGATACAGGAATGATTTTGAATACATCACAGTATAGACATGTGTAGACACAGTATGGACGCAACCATCTGTTTATAAATAGTCCACTGTATAAATGACAACAAAATTCCTCGCAGCCTGGATGGTAGAAACTAGATCCAGGGTCTTGATTTCCGCATCTCGAACTAGTACGATTCTATCCATGTGAATAAATGTGTCGAAGTCGAACATGGTAGAAACCACTTGATTACCAATCAATGATGTAAACTGTTAACAAGTGTGAGAGTAACCACCAGTAATGTCAATGGCTCTCAAAGTACTCAGTACAATCCATGAAATGTGAATGAATGAGCTGAAGTCGAACATGTCACGGAATCATTCGATCGAAGGTCAATGATGCAACCTGTCGTCGAAGGCGAGAAACATGCCATTGAGGCATGCAGATTTCAAGGTACTGACGATTTCTGGATCAACTTCCTAGATAATGAGCTGTCGTCGATAGAAAGTGATCCGTCGTAGGCAAGCCCACAACACGAAATCATAGATCAAGTTTTGAAAATATATTGGCAAGGATTGACTCAGGGATGGTCAAAATGGATGACAGATATTTTGCAGATGAATGGTTTATTTGAACTGTCCTCTTGAACACATAACGACACTGCAGATGGCTTGGTGACAATTGACCCAAAGCTAATACCCAGAAACCGGATGAAGACTTTCAAATGAGGTTTGATTAACTGTTAGGCAAAGGATTTCCCAACCCAGGTGAATGAAAAGTGTCGTGTTCAAGAGTGGTTGACTGGATTTTCGAATAATCAAAATGTAACAAACAGGTTCGTTTTTCTCTCTTTTCCCCCACCATTTCTGGCAAGTACCTCTTTATTTTTGACAAGCTTGAGGAGGATAACATTTGCTTGTTTATAAGCTCATCCTTCGGATGAGTCCAACTTAGTTTAAGATTCAAACCCTAAGAAGGAGTGGTTCGTCCCTGTTGAAAATTAAACAGGTCCTTTACTGTTAAATTTTAACGAGTCCAGTATAGGAGAAACTCGGTGTTTTTCAATTTTAGGGAGTCAGAAGAAAAAACTTAAGAAAACTCCATGGGTGTAATTTTTCGTAAATTTAGTCTCTCAAGCCCGAAAAAGGATAAAATAATGTGGGAGAGAACTCTATTGACCGTAATTAGTCAACGTATACCTTTTTCGTAAATAGTCCATTTCACTCTTTAAAAGGCGTAAACTTATACTGAAGGGACTATCATTCATTTACTTTAACGAGTTCGAATAATCAAGTGCTCGAAAATATTTTCATGTTTAGAGAGTCTGAAAAGGGCTTAAAAGAGAACTCCAATGTTTCTCTTTTTCGTAAATTTTTGAAAGAGTCCGAAAAAGTGATAAAAGTATGCTCTTTGTTGAAAAATGATCAATTCTCCTGAAAAATCCAATTTCTGCACAAAAACTTGAAACATTACACATACCTGTTTAAGATAAGTAAAAATGCTCTCAAAATACCCCTTTTTAAAGTGAAAAATAAACAAATTAAAAATTCATCTACTCGAAAAAACTTATAAAAAGGACTTTTTCAACTTCATTTTTACCGTTCAAGTTCAGAGTGAAAAGTAGAATCTTTTGGGTAAAAAAGTTCCTGTGAAGATTCTGGAAAATCTGTCCGAAGAAATCGAGAATTGTCAATCCCAGGTAATCCACAACCTCTTAATCTTGCGTTTCATCCGTTTACAATTCATTTTTAGGCTTTAGATTTTATTTTTAAGGGAGAAACATAGTTTAAGAAATTGTCCGCGGAGGTCCGCAGGTGCCACACATGGGACCTGCGGACCCTGAATTTTTCCTACGTAGAAAAAAGTTGTGAGCCTGCACTTTTCCTACAGAGCACGTGCGTTCCTACACACTGTGTACAAAGGGAAAGTGCGGTCCCCGCGTTTTTAAATTTCAAAATCCAATTTCTCATTTGGTGCCCAAAAATTTTCAAATTAGATTGTTCTAACATATCTTTTTATGCATTGTAGGATCAGCAAGATGTTGATTTGGAGAGAACGTGAGCATGAGGATGTGGATGATGCTGTGATGCTCCATTTGCCCACAATGCAGGCATTAAGAGCATGCGGTTTGTATAAATTCTGGGTCATTCAAGGCATGAGGGCACAGGTAGATCTCCTGACATGGCTGGTAAACAGGTGGAACGTGCAGGACCAGTGTTTCATTATCGACGGCCACTAGCTCGAAATTGAGCTAGAGGATATTTATTTTCTGACTGGTTTGTCCAAGAGGGGCGAACAAATTTCCTTATTTGGGACTAGGCCAGGCGGCCAAACTGTCGCTAGTCTTTGTCAAGAATTCTGTAATCATGAGGCAGACCTCAAGGACAAACGGATTGATATAAAAAATATCATCCGTACCGAGCTGAAAGTTATTGCATTTATTGTTACCAGATTGTGTGGGAGTGCAGCACTGCATGTAGCTACCGGTTCCCAGATGCGCATTGTTGTGGACTGTTTTCGAGGCATCATTCTCAACTGGTGTGAAGCTGTGCTGGCTAATGTAAAAGGCCAACTAAATAGAGTGAATAATGGAAAACTAAATAACTTTGGATATGGATCCATCGTGGTCATTTTTTCTCTAGAGAGGGTACCCATGCTAGCTCTGCAGAGTATTCCTGTTGATGATGGTCGACCCCGAGAACCTAGGATGGTTCGTTGGGTTGCATTGATGGCCCGTCACGATATTGAGGGCACTGAGATTGTTCGATTTCCTCCTTCATATTTTTCGTTGCTGGACCAAATTTTTGTCATCGAGGACTTTCCATACGCCGGGATATATTTCTGCAGTGACCGGGAGATGACTCTCCCAGCAGGGGAACAGTGAGATGAATCAGGTAAAATCATTTTCAACAAGTTCTAAATTCTAATTTTTTTATTTTTGATCGTCTTGAAAATTAATAACCAAATTTTTTTTTTTTGAATGCAGGTGTGGGCCCACGGCGACCAGCCCATCTCCAGCCTTATGATAGAATACAACCAGTTGCAGCCGCGCCAGCCCCAGTAAGCCAATCAGTAGAAATATTGTCTGATTTAAAGCATCATCTAGAGCATTTGACTCTAGATATTCCAGACATGGACATAGATGAGATCCCACTCAGATTGCAGAGATACGTGATTGGCGTTCCAGGACCTTTTAGGAGGTTCCTGTGTAGGGTGGCCCAAGCAGTGGTTTCTTATCGTGATCACCATCAGTGATGGGATGATCGTGTTGTAGACTCATATTTTTGAATTTTTTGTTATCATTTTGCCGATCATAAGGTGTTTCCAACCTATGATCAAGGACGATGTATATGTTTTGAAAACACTTTTATACTATGATATATCAGTATTTACCAGCTATCTGTGTACATATTATGGATGTTGTTTGTTTTACTGTATTGATCATTGCAAATGTCGATTTATCATACTAGAAGCAACTACGTCTGCTAATGTATTTAAATGTATTGGAATATGTTGATATTCAATGTAATCAAATTCACATTCCAAGAGACGAACTCTTAAAAATAACCGTAATAACACTGGATTTCTAATGGCATAAACCATGTTAAGTTGTAATACAACAAGTTCAGAATCCAGCCTAACAATCAAACTCTGAATTCCAAATGATATGGATTTAGATAATAACTCAATCACTGCACTATACTCGGCAATGTTATTCGTTGTTTGACCAAGGCTTACCCCATGCATGGATACTAACTCGTCAGAGGGTGAATAGATAACCCAAGCTGCGGAAGAAATATTCCGTGTACTACGACAAGCACCATCAGCAAAACCAATGTAGGTTTGAAGAGACGTCGACATCTGCAATATCAAGAGTAAAACTCAGATAAGTAGGAATAGTGATAAAAACACACTTCTAAACTAGGCACACCTTTCTAATCTAAGACACACTAGCAGTAAAGAAATCTAACCTAAAAAATAAAAGATCTCCACACCAGGTTTAAGCATAATATCGCTTCAGATATAACCCATTTCTGGGCTTATCTAAAGGGATACCATCAAAATCTATCAGCTCATAGGCCCCTTTTGCTAGCTTTCGCTTAACAATGAAAGGACCATGCCACATGGGCACGAATTTCCCAGCTCCTAGCTTATCATTGGCTTGATCATAAACTAAGACTAGGTCTCCTTCTGAAAAATTTCGAGGGGTAACACTTCTATCATACTGAGCTTTTATTCGTTTAACATGAGCCTCGTTTGCTATTGCAGCATTTCGTCGATTCTCATCCAGCTGAGCTAAGTACAAGAAACGTTTCTCCTCCTCAGATGTAGCTGGGAGTAATTCTATGGCTAATTTCAGTGACGAAATTTCGCATTTAATCGGCAACACAGCTCCCAAACCATAAACGAGTTGAAAGGGAGTGAAACCAGTTGATGTTTTTACTGAGGTTCGATATGCCCAAAGTGCTGAAAATAACATGGAATGCCAATTCGTTTTGTGAATACCAATAATTCGTCTAATCATGGTGACTAAAACTTTATTTATGGCTTCAACCAGACCATTGGCTTGTGGATAATATGGAGTGGAACTATCGTGACGCAGGCCAAGTTGATCTGTCAGTTCAGTCATCATGACATTGCGAAAATGACTTCCATGATCTGTAATAATGGCTTGAGGAACACCGAACCTAGCAATTATGTGATTAAATACGAAATTTGCAGCAGTCTTGCCGTCAGCCGAAAATGTAGGCATCGCCTCGGCCCACTTAGTAAAATAATCTACTGCTAAGATAATATACGCATGCCCCCCGACCGAGTGAGGGTTACATGTAATAAAGTTGATACCCCATTTCGCGAAAGGACCAACATCAATTATGGGATGAAGAGGAGCGGGTGGCGCGTGCATCTTACGATCAAAAAGTTGACAATTGTGGCATTTCCAGACTACATAAATACAATCTTTGAATAACGACGGCCAAAAATAACCGGCGTGCAGTATCTTTTGGGTTGTGGCATACCCAGACATATGACCGCCACATGCTCCAGAATGGAATTCATTTAAAACCTTTTCAGCTTCTTCATGAACAAGACAGCGTCAGAAAACAGAATCCACTCCACTAAGATAGAGTGTATCACCAACAATATTGTACTGCTGGGATTGGAAGCATATTTTCCGTCGCTAAGATCGTGAGATTTCAGGCCGAAAAGATTGGGTTTGGAGATAAACAATAAAATCTCCATACCATGGATCGAGAGTACTGATAAGAAACATAGATTCATCCGCAATGGGCTCTTCTGCCACGGTTTCAGTATCAGTAGAGTGGAAATCACACATTAGTTCCGCAAATACCAGAGATTTCTTTGCCTAAACATTTTTCAAACTCCAAGTCAAATTCCTGCAGGATGACTATCAATTTGGAATACTTGCCCCCTAGCAATTGTTTGGTTAAAATGTACATCATAGGGTTGCAATCAGAAATTACTATGGTTTTACGTAATAAGCTGTAGTGTCTAAATCTTTGGACAGTTTGAACAACTGCCAATGCCAATTTCTCCACATGTGTGTATTTTATCTCGGTCGGATGCAGATTCCGACTAAGATAGTAAATGACATGTTCAGTGTTAGATTCGTCTTCCTGAACTAAAACCATCCCAATAGTGGAATGAGAAGCAGCGAGGTATAAAACGTAATCCTTGTTGTAGTTGGGAGGATGCAATAACGGTGCATGGGTCAATGCGTGTTTAAGTGCATCAAAATATCGATCAATGACCTCATCCCAAAAGAATGGAATGTTCTGTTTCAGCAACCGGGTAAAACCCTTTGTAAGCTCGGCATAGTTAGGAATGAACCGACGTAAAAAATTTTCTTTCCCCTGCAAACTTTGGATTTGGCGTAAATTCGAAGGAGGAGGTAATTTAACAATAGCTTCGACCTTTGACGGATCGACGCGAATGCCCGATTTCAGAACAACAAATCCCAGTAAACGACTCGATTCTACATAAAAAAACACATTTGTGTGGATTCAGCCTAATTCGATAATGCCGACACCTCATAAAGATAGCTTGTAAGTGAGTGAGATGATCGGCCCTGCGCGATGAATGAGTAGGTAAATCATTGAGATACGGCTGCACAATGTGCTTAATGTCATCAAACGCATAAGACATTTCCCTTTGAAAAGTTTCTCCAACGTTCTTCAATCCAAAGGGTAGCTTGCAATAAGCAAATGTCCCCCACAGACAAATAAAAGTTGTTTTTGGCTGATCAGCAGGGAGTATGTTTATTTGATTATACCCAGAAAAGCCATCCATAAAGGAAAACATTTCACTGTCGGTGCAATCATCGATTATTTGATCGATATAGGGAGTTGGATAATTGTCTTTAGGACAAGCTCGATTAATATCCCTATAATCGATACATACTCGTATCGTTCCTTGTTTTTTAGTCACAGGAACAATATTAGATACCCAATCTGTTAAAGGAATCGGATAAATGAAACCTGCATGAAGTAATTTTTCAAATTCCGATTTGAGAGCAAAAAATAGCTTTACTAGGATGTATCCTCGACGTAGACGTTGACAAACAAAGCCTAAGTATCCGGGGTAAGTCTTGATTTCATGTACGACAATTGACGGATCAATTCCTGGCATTTCTTCATAGGACCAGGCAAACACATCACGGAATTCTTGAAATAGGGCTTTATAAGTTTGAATTTCATCTTCAGTACAGCAAGCACCTATATGAATGTTTTCAATTATTCCTGGTTTTACTGAAATGTCAATTGGAACCGTTCGAGAAATATTTTCCAAATTTAACTCAGAATCAGGATTTTGCAATGGATTCTGGGGTTCTTTGACATATTCAGCAGTAAAAATTGAAGTGAAATCATCTTCAAAATGATCTAGTTCAGGTAAAAACGAAGATCGATGATGTAGATCTTCCCATGGTAAATCATCAACAGACAAAAATTCACGAATCTGCTCATCAGTATGAACAAGATCAGGAAATGTCGTTGTGGCTGAACTGGATATAGAAAGTGATTCCTCATGGATCCCATTCATTGGATCAATTTCGGTTGAAGAGGGGTCGGAAAGTGACTGTACAGCCTGATACGCAATTTCAAATGGACTCAAAGGCATCATGCCATCAATTGAATCTAACTCGGAGTCAGAAGGTACGATCCAAGGATCATCAAACATAACAGTGTCTGACGAAATCATGTGAATAGTTGCGGTAGGAGGCGATACATTAGGAGGAGGAAAGGAAAAAGTTCCTAGTAAACCAGAATCTTTAATCAAACCTACTCCAACATCCTTATAAGGGATAGCCACTTTACCAATGTGCTGGATTGTTTCTGTAGAAGCTGGGTCGGAAGAAAAATAAGTTCACTGATCTATTGCAACAATCCTTCCTTGATATGGAAATTTTATGAGTTGAAAGACCGAAGAAACAACAACAGTCATAGCATAAGACCAACTGCGACCCAGAAGAAGGTTGTAATCTAGAGGGGCATCAACCACTTCCACATCTAGATTTATGATTTTACCTTCGACCCCTATGGGTAAATCCTGCAAAATACCAAAAGGGTGGAAACCTTGACCATAAAAATCCTTAAGAATCATCGGATATTGGTTGAGTGTAGGAGAACCAAGCGATTTCCAACACTAAATCGACATAATACACGTTGAAGCTCCCTCATCAATCACAGTCCGAAAGATTGGTCTGTTTTTTACTAACACTGGAATCTGGAAAGCCATTTGGTGAGGTAGGTGAGGTGTACTATTTTCTAAATCAAAGATTATAAGGTTAGAATCTTGAATATCTACAGCTCCTATGGTAGACAAAAGCAATTTACGTTGTGCTGGGCATGATTTCAGCACTTCCAAAGCCGACATTGCTGAAGGGGAAATAGCTATGTCTTCAACAATGTTGTAATTCTGAGCAGCTCTTGCATGTGGATTGAAAGCTGATTTACGAAGAACACCTTTAGCAGGCGGTTTGATTATTAAGTCTAGATTTTGTTTCTCAATCTGTAGCAGAATAGAAATAGGAGGAGGTGTAGTTGATGTATTTTCATTAGAAGATTCTGCTTCTTTACCATCAATAGGATTCTTAGTACCATAATCTTGAGATCTCATCGCAATTCTTACATGAGACATCATCAAAATTGGCTCTTCTGAAGTAGTCGAGTTAGAACCAACCATCTTGCTATCTTGAGTCAGAAAAGGATCCTTCAAGACAGCAGGTTGTTATGAACCTTTAACGAATTTTGCAACCTCTACTCAATGTGGGCATTCCTTAGTAAAATGATCCTCGTCACAAATGTAACAAGGATAACAAGGTTTGCGTTTTTCGTCATTGGATTCATTTTTATCAGTTTTCTCTTTTGAATTCTTTTTTTTTTTATTCTTCCCTTTCTTTTTACCACCGGATTTAGATTTTTCCGTAGATGTCTCTACGACATGAATGTCGGCAGAAATTTTGGGGGAAGATTCTCCTTTCGGGGAATCTGGTAAAGTTATAATAGGAGAAGAATTCTTTGAATATTTCTTCTTACTTTTATTATTGACTGTACCAATCATACCACAGCGGCATGAGACCCTGAAGGAGCAGCAGCTATTTGACCTTGTTTTGGAAGGTCGGGGATTTTTTCGTGTAAAGTACCTGACTACGTATAAACAAGGTCAAGGTACTGAGCTTGAGCAATTACTTGCTCTTCAGTAACAACACCAGCCTTAGCTACATCTTCAGTGATATTGGGCAACAATGATTTAACAAACCATTCCGCCAAAATTTGATCCGGAATGTAGACTTTCACCAAATGCCTTCTACGTCGCCATTCATGAATATGATCAGAAATATATATATACGTAGATTGTTTTAGTGAAATTAATAATTTCGTTCCATTGTCGTATCTGACAGGCAACTGAAAATGAGTCAAGAAGGCAATCGCTAACTGACTGAAATTATTAAACGAGCCTCGTGGTAACTCAATGTACCATTTGGCAGCAAGACCAATAAGATTTCTTTGGAAAAGACGTAAGTGAATCGAATCATCAATAATTGAATTAGACGCACACCAGAGGTGATAAGTCATGACATTATTTGATGGATCCTCTCCTGACTTACCTTTGAATTTCGGTATATCACTAGGCAACTTATGCGGCATTGGCGGCTAGTACGGATAATCGAAAATTGGATCATTCGTAAGGCGTGTCAAATCAGGTAAATCCAAAGTTGCAATAAATGGTAATTAACAGTTAGGGTCACGAAAACCTTGAGTAGCCAAAGCAGTTCCAGGAGGTGGATACCCAGGATAACTGGGAATCGGATTTGCATTAGGAATTGTGTAACCTCCCAGAAGACCAGGATTAACCGGACCAAACTAGGGTTGTTGAGGCTGCTGATAAGTATAGCCAGGGTACAGTTGATACTGATAACTTGGATTTTGTGAACCGGGATTGAATTGAGAATATCCTTGGTACGGTTGGTACATGAATTTCGGTTGACTCATGACAATTGTACTTGTACCAGCCTGTCCTGCAGGCATCTGAACCGAAGTCTGAACTGAAGGTCCTGACTGGGGTACAGAGACTTGAGGGATTTGCACGGATGCAGGGATAGATGAACTCGGAGTTACAGATACTCCAGAAATAGGTGTTACAGGTTGAACAGACGTTGCAACAGTTTAAGGCGGAGTCTGAGGTGTACTAGGCGTAGACTGCTGAACAGAACTAGGTGCAGGAGTTTGAATAGTAGGCTGGACAGGTTGCTGGGTTGGACCAGAAACCAAAGGTTGCCCAGGTTGAAAAGGAAACTTCACATTAGGTTGCATAGGCTATTGATACTGGGATGGATCCCACACCATATTCATTCCGGGGTATTGTCCCGCAGAAGATTGAACATAAGGACCATAACCTGGTTGAACGTAGGGTTGATAAGCAAGTGGTAAATTTCCAACTCCTTGTATAGATGACTGACCAGAAGGCTGTTGGTAACCTTGAATTGGGTACTGACCTTGAGGTTGATAACCCTGAGGCACGTACTGAAGCTGGGGTTGATAAGGACCCTGAGGAGCATATTGAGCTTGGGGTTGACCCTGGGGTATGTACTGTCCTAAAGGTTGATATCCTTGATGTATGTACTATCCTTGGGGTTGTCCCCAAAAATAATATGATTCCACAGTTTGTCCTGGGAAAAAGCTACCTTGAGGTTGCCCCTCAGGTGGTAACTGACTTCCTGAAGGTTGCCCCCCAGGCGGTAACTGACTACCTTGAGGTTGCCCCCCAGGCGGTAACTAATTTCGATGAGATTGCCCTCCAAGCGGTAACTGATTGCCTTGAGGTTGTGGATTCGGAATATTACCAAACATCATAAAGATTTGCTCTGCATTCGACGTTTCAATTTTAGTTCCACTTAAACCAGACAATAACACGCTTTCAATCGGTTGAGGAGCTACCCCCGAGAAAGTACCAGACAGAGCCTGATATCCCGAAGGAACAGAAGGACCACCATGTAAAAATGCTTCCGGTGTCTGGGAAAACATGGATGACTCTCCTGCCATAATGGATGACAGATAGTAACCTCTGGGTGTTGGATGAAATAGAATTCGAGGTGGAGAAAAAGCAAGACCCGGATTCTCTAAAAAAATCGTTAAGGATAAATACCAAGTAGTAGTTCGAATAGGGCTGTAGAAAATAGATTCACATTCCCTAAGATTTAAAGACTGAGGGGAGTTGGGAAGAGATAACTCTTCGTCTGGATTAGTAAGTTCTTCAATAGTAATTATTCTAGATGGAAGATCATCAGTGAAAATATTTCTTACCCTATGTGAACTAGGATCGCTAGAAGTTGGCATAATAAATCCTGAGGATGTTTCCAAAACAGAAGGTTCAGTTTCAGGTTTATAGATTTCAGTTTCGTCAGCTAGTTCACTAGTAGGATAAATACTACCAGTAACTTCAGAAACTGAAATCGGCTCTTGAATGTGTTCTGTTATAGGTGTTTGATAATCAGGATGAACAACTATAGACGAAGTTCCAACTTCTGTTGATTTAATCCTACCGCTACTAGACGAAACTAGAGCATGAAGCCCTTCAAGCTGACTTGGTGTATATTCAGGGGGTTTCCCTTGTAGTCTCCAGGATTGCCTCGAAAATTCTGCCACCATTAAATATTTAACTAATCACACACAAACAAAGAAAATTTCAATGAAAACACCTAAAGTCTCTAAAGAAACAAACAGCTGAATCACACGCTTAAAAATCTAAGAGTTCAAACCACACACAAACAGTAACTTCCGGTACTAAAAACACTAGTTGGTGATGAAATCCAACTTAGTAGAAATTTAATATAGAAAGGGCAGTTGGAATAGTTACCCCGACAACCTGCTTAATGAAACAGACTGGCACAATTTTCCTCACAAAACCATCTCGTGTGAAGAGAACCCCCCAGAGAGTCCAAGTGAGTCTAGTCGACGTCTGCTCCAGGTACAGTGAGATCTTTCCTTCACCACACCTTAGGAAATAATATTAAGTTTGTGGACACTAAGGTTACCAACAGTAACAAATATAACTGGGGGAACAGTCTACGATCCGATCCCACGCGCAAGGGCAGAGTAATAAAGCTCAATCCCCTTGAATTTTCCTCGACATGGTTAATCCGAGGTTTACCAAAAAGTGACCCCAGGCTCCTCGGCAATGGTTAATCTGAGGTTTACTGTTTGTAATGCGCGCAAAATCTTCTATCTTCCCCAATGAAACAGAATTGATTGTCTCAAAGGTTCGGATATGATCTCGTGATTGACTTCTTTAAGAGAAGCTTCCTATATTATACAAATTACAATTGGATTTATTTCCTACTGCAAGATTTTTCTACTTGTTTGTTTTTACTATATTGGAGATTTAATTACTCCCTACTCCAAGATACTAGCCTAAGCTATGTTGGTGATAAGAGCCCTAGAAAATATAAAGATTGCTAGATGAATTTTAATTAAGCGTTACTTTTAAGAGTTGTTTCTTAAGTCAATGGGTGCGAAAATGAAACTCTGATGGTGTGAAGACTCGACTTCCAAAAACACTAAAAATGCACCTAAAAATGATAATCATATCGCTTCCTTTCATTGAAATTCTAATTAAGAAAGAGTTGGAGAATGCAATTCTTTTAATAAACAATTCCTTCTTTAAACATAAAGAACAATTGAAAGAAAATATTTTTGTCTTTTTAGCAATAACTCAAAATGAAACAAATTATCAAAGCTCACAAGAAAATCCTTTCACTTTCAAAAACTCGAAGCTACAAAACAAGTTTCCTCCAAAAGAAATCTACAAAATTTTAAAAAAGCACTCAAAACTATAAAACTAATTCTGAGATCTACAAATTTAACAATCTAATCGAATAAAAGCTTTAAGATTTTTTTTGAAGAATGTTTTACTTAGTTATTCAGAAAACTAAGGATATATTCGTTCAGAATAACAAACAGATCAAAAACACTCAAATATGCTTTTATAAAAAATGAAATTCAAAAACCTATAACAAAGTTTCTTTTCGAAGATTTGCAAAGAAACAGGTAGCTCTATTTCTCAATAAAGGATGATTTCACAATCAGGTCAGATTCAGGAAAAATACAAAAGACCAAAGTAATCTCAAGTACTTCAAACAGTCAATGCTTCGAATCGCTACAAAGACCAAGTGAAAAACAATCCAAAACACAAAACTTCTAGAAAATCATCAAAACGCCAATACTGCTAAGATTCATTCACAGAAAGCTTTTGATAGAATCAATCATCAATCTGGGAAGAAACCAAAAACTCTAAATCAAAATAAAGATAAACTAAAGAGAGAAATCTACAATTTTTCAAAATTTTAACAAGGTCTGCAGGCTTGCAGAAGTAACAGGTGCGGTACTGCACTGTTTACTCAAGAAAAGATGTGAAACTGCCTGCACTGTGTTAAGAAGGCAAAGTGCGGTCCCAGGAAAAATTAGAGAAAAACATAAAATATCTCAAAATTTTCAAAAACAAAGAAAACCTAAGCTACCCAGGCAGATTTCTATCAATCAAAAACTAGGAAAAACGTTTCCTCAAATCAAAATAAAAGAGAACCAAAACCAACAAGTTCTTTCCCCAGTGGAGTCGCCAATTTGTTGTGTGGATTAATCCGTCTTGCGGACAAGACCGGTCTCCCTAGTACTAAAAGTATCTAGCAACAAACAACCAAATAAACTAATCTTTCTCTAAGCATATATGATTTACAAAAAGCTCTATAGAGGTGTAAAAGACTTAACATATGTCCAGCGCTTGTTTGAAGTTGTTGTTGTCCCTCGCGCGCTTGAAGGATTTTTCCTCGTAAACCTGCAGTCACAAACAAGAAAAATATTACATAGCACCTGTACAGAAATCATCATAAACCATGCTTATCATAGTGATCAAGGAATCTATGAAATAACCCATTAACTGAAAGCTTATTGAGAAAAATGAGTACATTTGTATTAATTTCGAAAGAAGGAAAACCTTACAACCTGAGCCTTGATGTTGCACAGGCCTTCCTGGGGTCTGAAGTAGGAGTCTCCTCTACTTTGATAAGCTCTACACTCCTCCAACCAAGACGAATAGAGGTATGTAATCTCTCCTCACAAAAGTCTTAGTTAACTGAGTCTGAATCTCAACAGCACTTAACTTCAAATATTCTAAAGCTTGAACTCCCCTTGAGGCTACACAATGCCACTTTTTATAGTGGAAAAGAGGAGGTTTTATGTTCCAACTATGAAGGGATAGAATCCTCCTTTAAAGGGATAAGCTCCTCACATCAAGGGGTTAGCTCCACAAGGTAAGGGATACGTGCACCTCATAAGAGTTGTTCTGTCACCGCAAGATATTTTCTGAAAGCTTCTAGAATTCACTTTTATTGAGCTTTTTGGAATTTACTTGTGCCTTTTTGATCTTACAGGGTTCTGCACCTTTAACACAGATAAATTGCGTTCAGGTACGCAAGAGAGCTGAACATTAGGTGCGGGACCACAAGCAAGATAGAGAGAAAGTGCGACACCAAAGTTTAGGAGATTTTTAGGAAAATTTCTCTGATTTTCAAGGCTTGACATGAGGAACTGGTATGTTAGACTTGCAAAGGGAGAAGTATGAGTAATAATGAGCTCATACACATAGCAGAATGTCAGGATGAAAATTTTCAGTGTAACACCTATGGCACTTATGCATTTCAATAAGAATATGGAATAGCGTTTTATTTTTTAGAAGGCATATGAGCATGTATGACAAGATACCATGGAGATAGGTTCAAAAACTAGTATGGAATCAATGATTAATTCTAGGCTTGTAACTAATGAGAGTATTTTCGAGTCAAGTGAAAGGTTTGTTGGATTATCTCAAGAAGAGGAAGTTGAAATATATGATAATTTTACTTCAATTATAAAGTATTATCTTGGTATGGGAATTAACTGTGATGAGGTTGTTTCTTTAATTGTGAGAGGTTTTTAAGTGCATGGTTGAGGTATCCATGATCACAAGTTGTTCTCAATTTCGACTTAACAGTTGATGACTTGAAGGATGGTGATGTTTGGCAAGTTGTTTATTGTCCAAGGTTATTTTATTTCAAATTGATAGATGGTCAGAATTAGTCATAGATTCAAGATGTTATGATAACATCTTATTTTGTTTTATGAAATTATACTTCTACAACTTACATGATTGATATTCTAGAAAAACACAGGACAATAATGATAAAATATGTGATGTTTAATGAGTATATGAGGTCTTTCAATTCATAAGCTTCTCCTTCATAAATTGAATGTAGTGAGGAGGTTCCTCTTCTAGAGACTAATTGAGAACCACAAGATGATTTAGATTCGAGCGTGGGAGATGTCATTTTATGGATGTATATGCCCTCAACTTATACTCCAACATGTATAAAGATGAAATGGTTTACTCAAAAATCACAAAAGTCACATGATTAAGTAGGAGTGCTAAGATATCTACTAATGGAAATTATACCTCCTATGAGATATTATAGGCTTGTTAAATTAGCTTCATTTATGTATAATCCTACTAGTTGTCTTGAGGAGGTTCAATATAATAACTTGGTGGAGGAGTGTGATAGTTCATTTTCTAGAACATAGTTGTTGATTCTCAAATTGAAACACAGTCAAATTTTTAGATGGTAGGTTTGGTCAAGTTGTAGAGGGTAAAATTTTGGATTTACATTGAAAGTGTTTACACCATGTTTTGAGGTGTTTCAAGAGATGTTTGGTACATGGTGTATTTTTTCTATATTTCCTATATATTGATAGATATTATTTCCCATAAGTTTTCCCTCTAGCTTGTGATAGACAATAGTTCTCCACTTAATAATCCCTACTGACCTAGACACATGCATTTTCAAAATGGAAATATATAAGAGTAGAGACACACCTTATTCCTAGAGGTAAGTCCTAGATGGTTATGACAAGTGTTTCTATCCAAGATTCTTGTCCTTAGCTCCTATCACTTATTACTTGCAAACATACACAAAAAATCACCCAAACTCTACTTTATGGTACAAGTGTTAATCCCATAAGCTAAAACATATTCATACATAAACGAAGACACAACCATTCACATGTAATAAGATATAAAATGACATGAGGGAAGACATTGACATTTCATTGAATAATAGTACTTACAATAGTTGAATTACTTCCAACCTCTTCGATCAGAGACTCCTCCTCTCACATGCACTTACAATTAGGATCGATGCAGGCAAGATTATCCCAAATCAAATACCTCTTCTCACTCCAACAACTTTACCACACTTTCATTGCAGATATATGGATTAATATGCAAGATCATGGCAACGAAAAAAAGTACAAAGTTTATCCACATCATAAAATGGTGATCATAGCTATGTAACAATTACAATGTATATCTATGTCATGGTATATATCATGAGGACAATGAACACCAATGAGAGGGCCTAGATGTGGTCCTTAAATTACATAATATAATGAACCGCCATTGCCACATTGCTGAGGAAACATGCATGAGTGAGGTAGCCCCAATACCTAAGGTATTCATCTCATCCTTATGGTACAAAATTAAAACATGTGAATAGATGAGATAATGTTGAAAATTAAAGGGACCATTTGATTACCAAACATTGATGAATCTTATTAAAAAACATGAGGGAAACTCGTATAGCATCATTCAACACTCTTGTAGACTTGATGCTCTTGTATGGCCCTAGGAAATCACTTTTCCCATGCAAACTTTATTTTATATTAAACCATCCTAGATCCATCTTAACTCTGGATCTATCAAGTGCTGAGAAGGATCAAATATCTCGAGGTGAAAACCTATTTTTTGAGTGCAAAACTTGAGGAAAGGTTTGCACCTTGAGAGATTCGATCCCTCTCAACACTTGATAGATCCGGAGTTAAGATGGATCTAGGTTGGTTTCAGTCATGTGTGGTCATACGAAATTTGTTGAACATCTAATTATTTTGATCATTTTAAATATGCTAAAAATTTCTAAGATTAATGATGAATGATGAGACAATTACTAACTTGAATGATGAAAAATGATGAAATAAAAATTTTAAGTGAAAAGTGACAATGTAATAATGTTGAATGCTAGAAAATGTGAGTAATAAGAATGAAGTCAATTACAAAAAATATTCATTGCGATCAATTTGAAACTATTTTATTTCATTGTTCTTATTGTCGCACATTTATTTATTCTCTATTACCGTGTTTGAATGAAAAGTGATTAACAATGTTGAATGATGGAAAATGGGAATAATAAGGATATAGCCAATTACAAAATCCAAGTTTTGTATTTATGGTTGAATTATTGCAAAAAATAAGTCAATTCATGTCATGAATAATGTTTATGTGCTCACACTATGAGTGTGTGTGTGTATGTTTTTGGGGTGAGATAGAGATATATATGGAGGGGGGGATGGGTGGGTAGAGGGGAGAAGAGAGATGCAAAGACAGGGTAGGGAGGAAGAGATATAGATATGGAGAGAAGTGTTAGAGAGTGAGAGAAAGAGAGAAAGATGTATATGGAGAGAGAGTGTGTATGTTTGGGGGTGAGATAGAGATATAAATAATAAGAGACAATGGGAGATAGACATATAGATGGAGGGGGCAGAGAGGTTCTTACACTCAAATAAATGTGCACCATTAATCTAATTACTTTGAAATTAATTTACATCATACATCTAGTTGCATCAAATTAGAAATCAACATATACACTAAAATCAATGCATCTAGTGCAAACAAGTGCAAACAATCAAATAATATTAGAAATCAACTTCTACACTAAAATCAATGCATCTTGTGCAAACAATATAATAGGATTAGAAAGAAAAATATACACTAAATTCAATGCATATATTGCAAGCAATAAAATATGATTAGAAATCAATATCTACACTGAAACCAATGCATAGAGGGGAGAAGAGATATGCAATACAAGGTGGGGTGGAAGAGATATAGATATGGAGAGAGAAGTGTTAGAGAGAGAGAGAAGGAGAAGAGAGAGAGGAGTATAAAAGGGAAGGAGAGAGAGGGAGAGAGATAGATATATATGGAGAGAGAGTGTGTATGTTTGGGGGGTGAGATGAAGAGATAAAGAAGGAGAGACAATGGGAGACAGAGATATAGATGGAGGGGGCAGAGATGTGCTTACACTAAAATCAATGCACATTATTAATCTAATTACTTTGAAATTAATGTACATCATACATCTAGTTGCATCAAACCATAAATAAAAATCTACAATGAAATAAATGCATCTAGTGCAAACAATCAAATAGGATTAGACAGAAAAATCTACACTAAATTCAATGCATCTATTGCAAGCAATCAAATAGGATTAGAAATCAATATCTACACTAAAACCAATGGATCCAGTGCAAGCAATAAAATAGGAGTAGAAATCAACATTTGCACTAGAATCAATGCATCTAGTGTAAGGTATTAAATAGGATTAGAAATTGACATCTACATTGAAATCAATGTGTCTAGTGCAAGTAATAAAATATTATTAGAAATCAATATCTACACTGAAACCAATGCATCTAGTGCAAGCAATCAAATAGGAGTAAAAATCAACATCTAACTAAAATAAATGCATCTAGTGTGAGGTATTAAATAGGATTAAAAATCAACATCTACATTGAAATCAATGTATCTAGTGAAAGTGATCAAATTTGATTATAAATCAACTAATACACTCAAATAAATACATCTATTTTAGTGAAAAACCAAAATATTCATTAATTTCTAGATCTAAATCTATGTCTATATGTGTCTTTGTGTCCACCTTCCATTATGTGTCTATCTCCCTCCCTCTCTCCTTCTCTCTTTCTCCCCCTCCCTCTCTCCCTTGTCTCTCTCTCACCACCTCTCCCTCCCTTTCTCTATATTTATATTCTTCCTTCTCCCCCCTTCCATCTATATATATACCTCCCTCCATCTCTCCTTATTTATCTCTCTATACCATCCCCTGAAACACATGGCATGATCTCTCTCTCTCTCTCTCTCTCTCTCTCTCTCTCTCTCTCTATTTTTTTCTTTGTCTCTCTTTTCTTCCCTCTTTCCCCTAAGTCTATATCTCTATCTCCCTTTGTATCTCCTTATTTATCTCTCTATATCATCTTGTATACATTATCTCTTCATATATATATATCTATCTATCTATCTCTCCCTCTTCCTGTCTCTCTCTCTCTCTCTCTCTCTCTCTCTCTCTCAACCCCAAAACATACACACTATCTCTCCATATATATCTATATATTTATGTCTCTCCCTCTCTCCCTATTCATCTCCCTCTCTCTCCCACCCTCTTCCTCTTCCACTCTCTCTCTCTCCCTCCCTCTTCCTCTCTCTCTCTGCCTCTCTTCCTCTTCTCTCTCCATATATATCTCTCTTCCTCCCTCCCTCTCTTTTCCTCTCTCTTCTTCCCTCTCTCCCCCCTCCATATATATCTCTATCCCCCATTGTCTCTCTTTATCACCCCCAAAACATACACACTCTCTCTCCATATATATCTATCTCTCTCTCCCTCCCTCCTCCTCTCCATCTCTCTCTTCATCTCCCTCTCTATCTTCCCCTTCTCTCTTGTCACTCCATCTCCCTCTCCACCTTTTTACTCTCTGTCTTTCTTCCCCTTCCAACTACATCTCTCTTCCCCTCTCTCTCTCCTCTCTCTCAAGTCCTCTCTCTCACTTTCTCACCCATATCCCTCTATATCTCCCTCCCATCACACACCAAATGATAGAATATAAAGTTCAGATGTTTCCACAATTTAGATTGAGAGATATACTTATATTTTGTTATTATTATTATAAATATATCCATTACAAATATATTGAGCTGACATTAAAAAAGTTTACAAATTTTCTTACATTACATCTATACATTAATATGAATATTAGGTAGTAATATTAATTTGGCCCATGGTATTTTTCTCATAGGCTTCACCTAAATAAAACATCCTTTTTTAGTGTCCTTAAATATAAAGTTGATTATAGAGTAAATATAAAAAGAGGGTTTATTTATTTATCATACCTCTCATTTATTTATATTTGTATTTATTTACCATACCTATTTATTCCTCATTAATATTTATTTATTTAAATATGGTATTTGACCCATGGTATTTAGCCCATGGTATTAATAATAATTTGTTCCATGGTATTTGGCCCATGGTATTAATAATAATTTGTTCCATGGTATTTGGCCCATATGATTCACCTAAATAAAACTTCTTTTTTTATTTTTCTTAAATATATAAGGAGGTTTATGGAGTAAATATAAAAATGAGTTTTATTTATTTACCATACCTCTAGATTAAGTATAAAAATAGGTTTTATTTATTTACCATACCTCCCGTTTATTTTTATTTTTATTTATTTACCATACCTTTTTTAGTGTTAGTAAATATAACTTTGGGTTAAAAGGTAGGGATAATTATTACAAATAGATTACAATTAAGTCGACATTACAAAAATTTAAAAAAAAAAAAAAAAATTTAAAAATCCATACATGACTCTACCCACACAATCACGTACATACGTGGGTTCCATAACACTATACCCATATATACCTTTTAAAATATGAAAAAATAAAATAAAATTATATTTTTCAAGTGGGGTTTACAGGTTTTACCGATAACCCACCTACAAGAGCCCATGGCCTAAGTGAAATCACCAATTTCAGGTGGTATATATACACCCCTTGGGTAGGCCTAATTACAACAAGAGGAAGGATATTGACATTATACCCTGTTTCTCTCAGATCAAGTATGTTTTTCTCGTGCCTCATGCACTCCCAGTCTCTAGGAAACCCCGGTTTCCTTTGCAGATATGCTCATAAACCTTCTATAGCATATTTTTTTGCTTGCTAGAGAGGTTTTCTTCATGGCTCGGGATAGACAGATCCAAAGGAAGGCTTCGTCGGTGCCTTTGGTTTGGATCAGGTTGTACCTTTCCTGCACTTATTGTTGTTAATCAATCAATAAGCTCATGTCTTGTTCATGATATGTTATTATTTCATGAATGATAGTATATATGTTTATATATGTTTATCTAACATATCTTTTATCTTTTCACATTGAAATATCTATTTTGTATATTCTTATGTGATTGAATTGCAGGTCTACACATTTTGGAGGAAGCAGAGGGTTTGGACCCTAAGGGGACATTGTCAAACGTAGGACCACCAAGTATGTCTCCAAAACCAACTTTGATAACTCATATGTTTGGCATGCTTTTTTGAGTTCCCTTTGTTGATTATCTTATTCTTCTCTATTGAGGCTTTCAACCCTTGCCTTAGGGAACTTTTATGGCCAACAAAAACAAATGTTGAGGAAAATCATTTCCAAGGTACCTAGTACAATCTATTGAGTGGGAATATATGTGTTGATGCTGAAAACTTAGAGAATTTTTCAATAAGTTCTAATGAATATAACCCTCTATCGACCATGAGGATGCCTACGACTGATGACTACAAGCTCCAAGGTACTAGCTAGTTTCTAGATATGCTCTCCATATAATGAGTTGGAATTGATGGGAAGATATCCATCAAAGGAGGGCCTTGATGTATACCCCATAATTCAACACAGAAAAATCACCAAGATGATGATGAAAATAGTTGATGAATTTTGATGCACAACTCACACAGGGATGGCCAACACAAAATGTCAAATAAGAATACATATGGTTAACCTTCACTAGGAACTCCCTTGAACATATTTTGGCATGACATAGTGTGAACTTGGTAGCTTGGGAGAAAGCAACACCATTCAGAACATAATCATAACATAGGGGGTATCATCACATCCCATATTATTGTAATGGAAACAAATTGGGTGAGATATATATTCTAGGTAAGGAGTTACTCAACTAATGTTGATTATCTGGATTTTAAGCCACGCTAATAACAATTATAAGATACTTACGCAAATAGTTTCCATGTTCAATGGTAATTAATGGCCACCATTGTAGAATGATAATGGAAAATACTTTCCCACCCCCCATTTTTTATGCTTGATCGCTTTCATATTTTTATGAGCATGAAATAGAATACAAGTAAACTCAATAATGTCTTTCTCATTTATTGTTAATGAGCCTGAAAAATAGTTAAAAGTACACAAAAGGTATGTTTATTTTTTAGGTTTTTGACAACCCCAAAAAAGAGGTAAAAGTGTGATCAAATCCTTATCATAGTTTAATAAGCACGATAAAAGTAGAAGAGTGTGTTGTCCATATTTCACATTGGATGATGGGGAGGAAAGAGTGGAAAGAAACTTGGAATTTTCATTGGTTTAACAAGCACGAAAATAATAGAAAAATGAAGGTTAGGATTTTTATTCTCTAGCAAGCATGAAAATATCACCAAAATAAATATCATTCTACATAGACAAATGGAATAATGGCATATATATAGTTCCAAATTTTATCAAACCAAACTAAGAAAAGGAAAAGTGGTCTGGCAAGGCAAGCCCACTCATTGTAGTGTAGGTCTTTCCAAAAAGTGGAGATACACTATAAGATGTAATCAATATTGATACAAAGGAAAGAGGTCAAGCATGAATTAAATGAATGTAAGCATGATGAAGGCAAACAACAACTCAACAATATGTAGCAAGACATTGATAACCATAGGTGTAAGCAACATAAAATTAGTTAGGATCCCCCATGTTTGTAGGTTGTGTCTAGAAATAAGATGAAGAAAGATAAATGTGGCTTGGCTTTAAGACATGGTCGGCTCTGAAGAGGATTCTTATGCCCACAGTTCAACATAGCATGGGCACCAAAATGTGAATCAAGTGCTAGTTTAAGGAACCCATGAAAGGTGGGAATTACCATGCAAGTTACGACATGCCAAAAGTAGGGTAAGTATCACAAACTAACAAGTCTGACCTAAGTCATAGTGAAATGGTACAAATATAGTAAATAATGCATCAAAAATATTGATGTGGATCCTATCCCTATATTCTAGTTTCAAAAGTATACCTTAAATAGAGTATGAGTCACACAAACAATTATTTTCTTGTTCATAATTCCTCAAAATATATTTGTGAGAATGTTAGTGACTTTAAAAACAAATATGGAAAAAAAAATCAAATACCCCAAATAATTAAATTTCTAGCAAGAAATTAAAGGTTTAATGTGAAAAGGAGAAAAATCAAGCCCTTTCCTCCACAATAAAAAGGGAAATCAGTGCCCATTATATGAAAAAATTTGACCAAAAGAGAATACCAAGTGGATAAAACCCCTTCTTTCCATCTTTTTTAAATCATATATTAGGAGCATCAGACCACAAAATGAGATTATTCTACAAGAAAGTAAGATATATACTCTTCCTCTTTCTTTTAAGTCCTTTCTTGTTGATTTCCTTGAAAATTGAGTTGTAGGGAGACACTTTTAGACCTCAGCCTCACCTAATTCTCCTGGGAAGCCCCATTAGAGCATTGGAAGGGTCTGCAATGCTCCTAGTAGGCTCAATCAAAGCATTGCAATCTCCAGATATGTTAGTTTATAATGTTGGAGCCCTACTTTTCTCAAAATAATAAGGAAAACATGTAAAAAAAAAATCATGTGGGATTGATGTTTACTTTATTTTTGACAAGTGGGACACCATGATTGAGTGGATATAATGTGAACATGCGGTTGATAATTTCATTGTCATGTGTGATCCATATACCCTAGATTAACTATGTGACTGTGACCTTATAAAGTTCTTCAAGACGCAGAATATGGAGGCTCAACCCTTGCTCCAAGAAAGGATTGTCTAAATGTGGAATCCAATTGATCAACAGGTCAAAATGTAAGACAAAACAATGAATGTTTGTAATGAATACATATACTTCCTCATGGGACTATCGAGATGAGGAGCCTTAGTAGTGGTGTCTGAAGGTAGATAGGCCCAAGAGAGGTCAACAAACAATTTAATTTTCCAGTATCGTGCTCTCAACATGTAAAAAATGAGTGGGGAATGTATATTAAAAATATGTTCAAACTCCCTCTTTGTTCCATCCTATTCACTTGTCTCAAGTGGTAGGATCAACGAGTCTACACTTGGATTATAAGAGAAAAATTTATTTTTCAGTATGGTGTCTAGAACCTACTGTATTCAACTAGACTGAAGGGATTTTATCAAACCTAAAATATCAATTAATGAGATTTAGGATAAGGAAAAAAATAAGATCAACTATAGGAACATTTTGGTATCCTTCTTCCTATACAGGATACCTTTGTTACGACCACAGATCATGGTGATACATATAGGTAGGTTTGGGCCATGGATGGACCTAATGGAAAGGTTGGTTGGTGGAGCATAGACACATGCATACGATATGGAGTACTTTGATTGGTTGGATGAATAGGCCATCATGAGTGATGAATATGCATATGTGGGGACTAATTTCCACCATGACCCTGAGTTATTCTTTCCCCTTGGTGAGTTTTTGGGTGATGAGTATGTCTGTGTTTTTTTGTTTGTTAAATTTTTGAATTATTTTGTATATCGAAAAATTATGATATTCGTATAATTTTGGTGGTATAATGTAATTAAACAATAATTTTTTCTTTTACATAGATGTCGCATTGAAAAGACCGAAAGGCCAATCTCCACTTGTTTATAGACGAATAGTGAGGGAGCACAAGCCAAGGGAGAATAATTCTAGCAAGGATGATGACAGCATAGATTTGTGTCAAGTGTAGAGGAGCCTGGAGGTATTTTTTGTGGGAGTGTAATTTACTTACTTGGATGAGATCCCTATGCACATGTAGCACCATAAAATTGGGGTTTCTGACTACATGGTCTGACTTCTTTGTAGGGTAGCTCGAATTGAAATATGCTACCACTCTTACCAGGATTCAAATGAGCAATAGGAATTTGGTCATCCTCCATAATTATACACATTATCAAGATATCTAGTGTGATATTGTATATTATTTATAATCCACATAGCCCGAGATTGCATGTTGGATTTTGACATTGTACCTTTTTGGGACTTTGTTGTGATGTATGCAAACACTCTTTTATATATATGCACACATAAACAAATGTGTTATGATTGTTATTTATGGTTTATACAATGATTATTTAAAATTTTCCATGTGTTTATGTACATCCATGCTTGTTTACTTATGTTTATTAATTTAATGGAAGTCATTCTTACACATAGTTAGACAATGAATAAAAAATGTATTAGAACTTCTAGGGACATGTTAATAAATGGTGTAATCAAAATATCACTCAAGAAAATGTAGTTGTATATAGCTATGAAGCAACACATGATGCCTAACATGGTAGATGTGGTTCAACTGAGATACCACAAGTTGAGAGTCTAGGTTAACCACGAACTTATGGAAACCTAGAGAAATGGCCTTAACTAAGAGTTCAATAACTGCATTATACTTTTCAATGTTTTCTAACAACAAGGCTAAGAAAGATTCCCCCTGGCATCACGAGTTCATTAGTGAGTGAGAAGATCACCCAAGTGGTAGAAGCGTTGTTTAGGGTATTATGGTTGGTTCCATTAGCATATACTATGTAGATCGAAGAGGATAGGACATTTGTAAACCAAGCACCGAGCATGATAACCAGAAAACCAAAATGAATCATATATGTCGAAAAGAAAATGACATCATAAAATAGAGAGAGAGAGAGAGAGAGGGATAGGACATTTGTAAACCAAGCACCAATCATGATAAGTATCAAACCAAAATGAATCATACATGTAGAAAAGAAAGCTACATCATAAACGAGAGAGAGAGAGAGAGAGATAAGCAGCAAACCAAAATGAAGCATACATGTAGAAAATAAAGCTACATCATAAATGAGAGAGAGAGAGAGAGGACATTTGTAAACCAAGCACCAGCATGATAAGCAACAAACCAAAATGAAGCATACATGTAGAAAAGAAAGCTACATCATAAACTACAAAGAGAGAGAGAGACGGAGGAGGATAGGACATTTGTAAACCAAGCACCAAGCATGATAAGAAGCAAACCAAAATGAAGCATACATGTAGAAAAGAAAGCTACATCATTAACTAGAGAGAGAGAGAGAGAGAGAGAGAGAGAGAGAGAGAAAGGATAGTACATTTGTAAACCAAGCAAGAAGCATGATAAGCAGCAAACCAAAATTAAGCATACATGTAGAAAAGAAAGATACATCATAAACTAGAGAGAGAGAGAGAGAGAGAGAAATTCCATGTGACTTAGACTTAGTATTTTTTGAGATAAAACCACTTTTAGGCTCTAGTAAGGGATCCACATCATAGTATGCCACCTCACAGTCCCCCTTATGCAACACACATTCCATAATACAATGACCATCCCAAAAGGTTTCTAACTTTCCTACACCTATTTTATCATGATCGTGGTCATAGACCAGGACTAGATCACCTTTCATAAAAATACAAGGTCAAACATATTTTTCATACTAGAGTAGCTCATCATGATGTTCATTAAGTCATGCCAAGTATAGGAGGCATTTTTCCACAATAGAAGTGTTGGGTAGGCTTTCAATGGCTAGCTTCAATGATACGATTTCAAATTCAATTAATAAGATAACTTCCACACCAAAAACAAGTTGTAAATGAGTAAATATAGTGGTAGTGTTGGTTGAGGTCTGGTAACCCCATAATGATGAAAAGAGCACCAAATGTTAATTGTCTTTGTGATTCCTTGAAATATGTTGAATCATATTATTCAAGACATAATTGATGGCATTTACATTACCATTAGCTTGTGGATATTAGGAAGTGAAGTTATCATGATGAAACCCCAACTTGGCTACCAATTTAGTCATCATCTTATTGCAAAATTGAGACCCATGGTTAGTCACAATCAATTTCAAAAGACCAAACCTAGTGATAATATAGTTGAAAATAAAAAGTGTCATAGTGCTTTCATCATTCAAGTAGGTAGGTATAGCCTGAGCCCACTTGGGAAAGTAATTGACCATAATGATATAGTTATGTCCATTTAATGAGGTGGGTTTAAATTGCATGAAATGAATGCCCCATTTGTCAAAGGGAATGACAACAAACACAGAATTAAGAGGATTAGGATGAACATGTGTTTTTTGAGTGAAGATTTGACAAGGAGAATATTGCAAGACCAAATTCATATAATATTTAAATATTGTAGACCAACATACCTAGCACGTAGAATTTGTTGAGTAGTGGCTAACCTAGAAATATTGCTACCACATGCTTAGTCATGGTAGTCATTCAAGACATTTTTAGCCTCTTCATGAGTAAGGCATCGATGGAACATAAAATTAACCCTTATGTTGATAAATATTATCATTAATAATAAGGTATTTTTTGGATTAATAACATATACATCGAGTGTTATTGCAAGATAAATCAGGTTGAAAGCATTGTGTTTGGAGATAGATTAATATATCCCCATACCATGGATCATTCTAACTAATGATAAATAAGGAGTCATTAGGAAATTAATTGGTACCCATGATTTCATCATTAGCTTGGGGAAGATAAAAAATAATCTCCCTAGAAACCAAATATTTTTTTGGCTTGGTGACCACAAGCTCCAAATCAAGTTGTTGCAAAATGAAAATTAACTTTGATTATTTTTCCCCTATCATCGTTCTATAATTTTTGAGATTGTGAGATTAAACACATAAGACAACATCAAAACCACTTTGGAAGCTGGGATCTAGCCCTGCTCACTTCAAAGAGGGATCTCTCTATAAAATTTAGCTTTGTTTTATGTAAATTTTAGGCTAGTTATGACTGTGCAATTGTTTGTTTATTTGTGAAATTCTTATAATTCCATTGGGCTATGGAATCTATAAAACTAAATGGATCTGCATCAAACTTTAAAGGAGTTTCACAGGGCAAGATAGGTTGCACCAGTTGGATCTTTTAGATTTAAATGATAAGGAACAGAAGAAAAGAAAGGTTCAGTAGAAACTAAGGAGCAATTAAGAATTCCTTAATTTGACTTTAGAAGAAAACATAAAAATTACTTACAGCCAAAATAAGGTGCATATTTCAACAAATCATATTCTTCATTGTTTTTGTAATGTAATTAAGATTTTTAAGAAATAATAGTGAAGGAAACAATGAATTAACACATGAACGAAAGAAACACATCACCAATTCATACACTACATGAATCGTGTGAAGAATATCCTTGTATGATTGATCAATCCATGAACCAGAAAATTACAATAGCTTTAAGAAAATTATATTCAACAATAAACCCAGAATACTTCGAAGTGTGAAGTATTTATACAATAATTACAAAACTCATGTCTCAACTGACAGTGTATATTTAGCACTAATATAAACAAATTATCTATCTGTGCAAACTAATAGGCTAGGTGGAAAATTGTGTGGAGAGGTGGCTCTGATTTGGAGGAATATGTTGGTGAGTTGGCTTGTTGTTGCTGTTGTGTTGTTTGATGTGCTGGCAGATCCTGTAACTGTATCTTAATTACCAATTAATCTAATAACTCACATAATTTTTCGCATTTGTCTTCATCCGGAATGGTAAATTTGGTTACCTTCCAGTAAATCTCATCTACCTCGGTGTATTTTATAAAAAAAATTCTTACCACGAAGATGTAATTTACTTCATGCTGAATATAGAAATAGTTTCCCATTTCTTCTAGTAACGCTCTACCTGTCATACTTCCTTTGATGTTATCAAATTTGGAACTATCTATGGCCACTTCCTTCAGCTTTTTAATGTAATATTCTTGAGTAATTAATTTATCATTAATTACAAATACACTATGTAACCCTTTCTGATTCAATGCTTCTATTTTGCTGGAAAAAAAAAATTCTGATATTTCTAGACCTTGACACTTTTTCTCCAACTGAGTAATAATATTCATTTTAGTCAGAATCTTCTTGACTTCCAAGATGGTTTCAGTCCTATCATTAATTCCTAATTCTTCTAGATCATACTTATTCTTTGAATTTATGAATTTGATGATGTTGGCAGCTTTAGTGGGCATGTCACCTAGTTGTTCTCTAATTTCTGTAATTGCTTCTGTTGCTTTCTTTATCAGGTCCTTCTGTTCAAAAATAATTTGGATACTTGGCCAAATCTCATTCATATAATTTAGAATTTCCATTCATATGCTTTCCTTGGCTTGGGCCAAGGTCTGGACAATAGCTGACTCTCTCTCTGCTTTTTGTAACCTTTCTATCATCCTTTAGGATTTTTATGCTTCAGCCAAATGTGAAGCTTCACTCCTAGTTTCTAATATTGCAGAGCTTTTACTTGTCCCTGCAACTTATTTATCCCCTTAATCTGAATTTACAAGTTCCTAACAACCTTTGTCAATTGCTCAGTAGCATCTGTAGATTGGGAAGAAGGTGTATTTGATGTTGTAGCTCCTGTAGTAGGGATTTTTGTGATAGGTACAACATCCATAGGAACCATGACTAGCTTAGAACTTTGCTCTTTCTCCTTATTAATTTTCTCCATCTCTGTCTCCATTTGTCTAATATGATCATTTTGTTTCATTATCAATTTCATCATGTCTCATTTCTATGTCTCAGATTCTTCAATGTCTTTAGTGAGAGGATCTTTAGTTCCTGGAAACTTAAGTTTCTTCCTTAATGTTGCAATGTCAGCATTCTTTTTCTTAATCAACTCTTCAACAGCCTTCATATTTTCTGGATCATAGCCCATCTTCACAACCAAATCTTCCAAAGATTTTATCCTGGTGTCCTTGGCTAGAGAATAAATATTCTCGATCTTTAGCTGAGATTGAATGTTGGAAAGTGAAACCTGCAATTTAGAGATCGTCATAGTTGTATTGGTTAGAGTAGAACATATCATCTCACTAGTTTGTTTGTGCATCTCCATTTGGTCAATGGGATGGATATCTTTGGTGTCAAAATCAAATATTTTCTTCTTATAATCTGTTGTTGATTTGGATTGTGGGATTTGAGCCTCAAGAAAGGCCATCTGCATCCTCCCTTTCTCTGATTCAAAAGGTTATAAGATTATGCTCTGTGAAATGGAAGTATTCTTCCAAAAATGTGTATAAGTGTTATTATTAATAATTTCATTATTAAGCTTGATTTCTCTGTATCTATCAAAGATACTCTTCTCCTTCTCTCCTTGAACAACCTTTGAAGTCTGAACTATGTCTTTCTGACCCTGTGATATTGATGACACTGTTGGATATGCAAAAAATTTGCTACCTGCTTGAGATGAAGATGGTGTTTCCTTGACTATCATGGCAACTTCTTGTTCCATTTTTTTCTCTAAATCTACTTTAGGATTCAATTTAGTCCTCCTTATGTACATAATCTTGAACTCTTTCCATGCACTTTCTATCACTGTAGGTGTCTCTTCTTCTCTCTGCCTCTTGTCTACTTTCTCCTGGGGAATAGGATTTTGTGAAGTTGAAGTAGAAACAAGTTTCTCTTCAGCTTCTTGTAAGGCATTTTCTTCCCAAATCATTTTTTTCACATATCTTTCAATTTTTGGCCTCTAGGTATGAGTATAAGGAGTAGTTTTGTGCTCCACCCTCATCTTAGAAATTATACCCAGAGGATCATAGGACCATGTGAAACTTAAACTAAACGTCATCTCTTTGAGAAGCTTATCTACTTATTCTCCTGCAGTCCTACCATTACACACAAAAAAGCTAACCCGTGTATTAATTCTGAATTGTGATTTATTCTTAGCTGAAACAAAGTGTATTTCATCTGAATTGGTCATATATCTTATATATTCTAATGAAAATACTCTCATGGGGAGGTATTTTGGAAATTTCTAGGGTGGAAAATCACACCCATACACCTTGATTTTAATGTATTTCTAGTACAAGTACCAGTCTCCAGTATTTTCTTGCTTTGACATATGTAAAATCCTGTTTATTTCCTCACCGATCCTCGTCTATGTTGAATTGGTTAACATGCTCATTGTTGGATGTATGAACTGCTCAATGTACTGCTTGAAAGTGAATTCTTCCTGATCTTTCATTACTAGGGAGGTCCAAAATATCATATATTGTTGATTCCCTTCCTCATCTAACTTCTACATTGCAAACTTGAATCTTTCTACCTGATAATAGATAAAAAAATTAACCAAAATTGAAGTATACTTGAACACTCCTTCAGTTGGTAACTTTAGGAATTGCTCATGAATACTGTCAGCCATAAATTGACTAAAATTGAAAATGATGGAAGGATTATTATCTGTATAAAATATTTATAAGAAACCTAAGATGGGTTCATCCACCCATTGATCATAATAATAGCCTAAAATGTAGGATAGCACAGATATTATTTGATTGGCTTGATCTAGGAAAATAGAAGAAGGGTAAGGTGGATTATATCTAGGCAATTAGGTGTTTTCAGGCAAGAAGAGGTCAAAAAACCGTGATCTTTTAGAAAAATCTATCTTTTGATGCAATTCAGCTAAGGCTTGTATTGAAAATGGGGTATTGGTTTCTACAGAGGGGGCATGCATCATTTGATCAACGGTTTTAGTAGTAATGAAGAGGAGAATTTCACCACTAGGGGATATTATGGCTCTCTGGTTTGGGATATAACAGGCTTGGCATTTTCTGGAAAATTAAAGAGAGTGAAAGGTTTTGGGAAAGATTTAATGGGGGACATTGGACTCCCAAAGTCCAATTTCATCAGTTGTTTCCACGAATTTATCCTCAAGCCAGCAAGTTCGAAGAGATCAAACTTGCACTGTCTTAGAGATTTTTTAATCTCGGTATGCCAAGGGAATGTGATCGAGGTCTATAGGGAGATGGATCATAGGGTTAAAATTTTCTTCTTGGTTTTTCTTCTTGGGAGGCATACTGTAAAATGGAGAATTTACCGAAAATAGGGGAAAAATAATTGTTTACCGGAGTATTATAGGTTCATTGCAGACTGGAGGTGGGATCGGGACTTTAGGTGCTCGATCGGGTGCTTGATCAATGGAGGAATGTCAGTGTGCAGTGGAAAACCTGGAAATTAGAGTGAATTGAGAGAATGTTACAGTAGGAAAGGAAAAATGATGGTGCTTTTCAGGGCTTTATGGTTTTGGGAATTGTCCTTTGTGGGCGTGGGCTCGTTGAATTTTGAAATGGTTACCTGGGAGAAATTAAATATGTTAATGGTAATCCGTGGCAAGTGTTTTAATTGGGCAATGGTTACAGCCACGCAACATGTTGTGAGTGGAGGGAGGCGAATGGGTAGAGAAAGCGAAAAAGGAATGGCGGTCGGTGGTTTTCGGAGGGGGGTGAGAGTAGTAAGCAGCATGTTGCCGGGGGGGGTGGTGGGGGTACAAAATGTTGAGGGTGTGCCACATTGCATGGGACCAATGGGATAAAATCACCTTTTCAGACCCCCCCCCCCCCAAGGTAAAGCCATGATGGCAAAGGGGGGCCAAAAAGGAGTATTGACCGTAGATCGGGCGTGGTTCTTGATCGAACGGTTGGAAGATGTGTCAGTTTAACCACAACCTGAAAAATGCATTTGTCATCTAGCGACCTTCACTTTATGGCAGAACTTTGGTTAAAATGTAAATGCATTCAAACATTATCTTTTAGCGCATATTACATAATATTTTGAAACTTAGGCTAAAATTGCACAAATAACCTTTTGAAGCGAAATTAACTACATTTATCCTTTGAATTCCAATTTTTCACTTAATCCTAAAATTGTTTTTCTCTTCCTTCCTAAGGGTGCATTTAGGCTTGCAGACTCTAATTTTACTTCTTATGGAAAAAAAAACCTACTCTATCCTATACACTTATTTCTCCATTGATTCAACTTAAACAATTGAATCAATATCATTTTTCTACCTAACTAACATTAGCCAATGTTGGAGCAAGGTCTCCCAAAGGCTATGAATTTTTTCCCTTTATGTATAATTTTGTATTTTTTAGTCTAACGCAGGGGTTTTGGGATGGTTCAAAGCCCCTAACGCATTGTAAATGGGTCAAGGGTAGACCAAGAGTCCACAAGCCATAGTTTGCGGACCATTGGATGCGTAGGCTAAATCGCTATAAATAGATGAAACTTTTTTTGAGTCATAGGTAGGAATGAATAGAGATTGATGCGAAGTATGAACTGTTAGATCTGTGGTATGGTTTTTAGGGTTAGGACTTCTGCTAGCTGTGTGCGCAGAGATCCTCTGTCCTGCTGTGTGCAGACCCTGCTGGCTGTGTGTGCATGTGGTAATTTGGGGAATGTAAGAGGATTTTTGGGTAATGATATAGATGTGCGGAAGTATTGTGGATATTTGATGTTATCTGGATCTATCCTGTTATGGTTTTTGCATACTTGAGTTATATGATGATGTATCTGTTAGTAAGCTAAGAACTATCTATGTTACGGTAAAGGTATCTGTGATTTGTTAATCCATTGCAAATATATTGTTTTGTGATTATAGCTAATAGTATTCACGTGGATGCAAGCCTGTTGTTTAGATCTGATAAACTGTATTCTAGTTATTTATTGAAACTCCTGCAAACGACCTCTGGCTGTATAGATATAATAGTTGTGGACCATCTTGACTTACCTGCTCTCTCCCAAGGTGTGGAAACCTAGTTCCAGCACCCTCCCATACTGCTTCGGGTGAGACTTTGGCCTGCGCAAGTAGGTCACTGCCGAAAGGGATAGTAGTATAGGGGTTTGTTGGAAAACCTTAACCTCTAAACCTAGGTCAGGACCCCTTGAGCCAAAAAATGGTTTCGTTTCCGAGACCGAGAAAATTTTGAGAGAGATCGGGGAATGCCAAGGTCGTATTGGAAACCTGAAAGAAAATAAATCGAAGAATGGTTTGAAAAAAAAGTTCAGGAATTCGCAGTAAGAAGTTGACCACCAAAGAGTGGAAGAATAAGTATATTTTCATAGATATCTATAATATATTCTTTGTAACAATTGTGATCGAGCTCCAGGAGTGGCTCGCAAGGCTGGTCAAATTTCAGAAGTGTTGGAAAGATGAGCGGGTCACACAATGGACCCCAAAATGGATCCTGCAGCTAGAAGAGACCGACAACACCATTACTCGCACGGTAGATCACTGGGTGTAAAATGTGATAGGAGTATTTGTGACTGAATTTGCAGTCGATAAATTCATATCCTACTTAGAAGTGGAGAGGAGGTTCTTCAAGTGTTTATGGGGTAAGTTTTGAAAACTTTTTCATTACTGATTAAGATCTTATTGTGCAAAAAAAAACATTTTTTGTAGCCATACGGAGTGAATGAGCTCCAACCAGAGAGAGGGCACAACGCGCAGTGGTAAGTACTACAGAACTAACCAAGAGGGGGATTAATCTATCTACAGTCCAGTAAGAAATTTTGCTACACATAGCCCTCCGTCGACACCACTGTCAAGCCCTCATAGGCGTAAAAACTCACCTCCACCCCCACCAGAAGACAATATGGTTGCGCACATGAAGCTACCTACCTTCAAAGGCGTGGGTGATGAGGACATGGATCGGTTCTGGTTTGTCACAGGATTGGTATGTACTGCGCATAACATAGTAAGTGATGCGGTGAACTGGGCACAATTATCCCTTGCTTTTGAAGGGAGAGCCCTGGACTAGTACATGGGATACATTGACAAACATGTGAATGCAACTATTGAGGAATTTAAGAATGCGTTAAAACAACAGTTCAAGAAACCTAAGTCCTACTCTCAGATAATAAATGAATTGAAGGACTTCAAGCAAGGACCATCTGAGTCCGTATGGGAAGCATATCAGTGATTAAATAAAGTGATCAGAGAAGGAGGATTCCAGTATGATGATAGGCAACACATGGAGTGGTTCATTGCTATGTTGCTTCCCCACCAGCACATACCTATGGGTCACCAAGCCATTGAAACACAGGAGAAGGCCTTGGAGGTTGCCATGAAACTGTAAGTTGTGCCAAGAGATGATTCTCAGTTAGGAGTACAATAGATACAAGGCCAGCTAGAAGCAATGCACATGGATATTCAGAATCTACGCAAGGAGCTAGGGACGAAGGCTAGCCCCGAAAGATGGTGCATAGGATGCAGGGTGAATGGCCACCCAAAGATAATTTTCCGCTACTTGCAGACTACATCTAGGCTGGGGGACCCAACCTATTGCACCCTAGGGAAGCTACAGGACCAAGTGGGCCAACGTTATGGTGCGATCACTACCACATTGCTAGACTGCATGATACCAACCACTTCCCCCGCCTTTCCGCATATATCCCAGAAGTAAAACAGCAGTGGTGTAGGTTTTGTAGGTCTATAGGACATGACGAATAGAACTCCTAAACATATGATCTAATGATCAACCGATGAAACCTATATAGGTTACAGTCAGACCCCTCATCACTGAGATCCCTTGCAGGTATAGGAGGATCCCTGGCTAGGGGCAGGGGAGGGGGATGAGGAGGAAGCGCAGGCAGGGGTAGAGGCCAATTAATCTGCTATAATTTTGGGGACATAGGTCACTTTTTGAGGGACTTCAAGAACCCAACTCGGAAATCATGTAGATATTTCAGACAATTGGACCATGTGATCGAGGATTACCCGATTCTGATGGCCAAAGTACAGGAAAAGCAACAGACTCCTACACAGAATGTACAACGGGTGAAGGTGGAACCTCGTGAAGAGGAAATGAGCATTAATGTAATA
The DNA here is from genome assembly GCA_034641835.2 of Pinus albicaulis. Lineage (NCBI taxonomy): Eukaryota > Viridiplantae > Streptophyta > Pinopsida > Pinales > Pinaceae > Pinus > Pinus albicaulis. The sequence continues at coordinate 127,826,190 of CM076574.1, read as the reverse complement.
ACACGCAGCGGTATAGCCACCGGAGAGTCTGCAGAAAGAGCTGAGATGGAGTCTCTGATCCATATGGCAGCTACTAAACCGGAAGGTGGGGGCTTCCAGAAGGAGAAGGAGACCTCTTTCATAGCTCGGTAAGACTGTGCTCAAAATGAGACATCGGCTCCAAACAGTGGAATTGAAGATGAGGTCAAACCATTCTTGCAGGCGTGCATGAAGCTGTTGTGCAATCAGCAGGCTATAGAAAACCTCCAAGCCCTACTCGGCATTTGCATAGGAAAAGCAGACCTAGTCATGAAGATTAAGGATGTGCACAAACTTTACGAGTAGAAGAGACGCACTGGCCGCGAAATGAGATTAACTGCGCAGATTGGTGATTATGAGATGGACCAGGTAATTCTAGACCTAGGATCATATGTGAATGTACTACCTAAGAATACTTGGCAATGAATGGGAGAACCTAAATTGGAATGGTCTAATATCCAGTTGTGCATGGCTAATCAACAAAAGATCATACCATTGGGGAGATTATCAAAGATGGTCATAGATATGGCCAGGGCTAAGGTATGAGCTGACTTTGAAGTCATTCAGATTGTAGAAGATGCAAACCCTTACCCAGCACTCCTAGGATTGGATTGGGCCATTGATATGGGTGGAACTATCAACTTGAAGAAACGAAGCATGGTGTTTGAAAGAGAGGGAACTCGGGTGATCGTACCACTAGACCCTACAAAAGGAGAAAGGTACACTAAGCCAACATGTGATGAAGACGGGATGGATCACATCTATAAGCTAACTACGAAGGACAAAGATTGGATCAATCCTATGGCCAACGGTATGCCTTTCTAGGAGAAGGACAACGAATGCGTCTCTGACTCCGACGAAGAATTAGAATATTGGAAAAACTGGCTGCAGGAAATCTCTACATTGCGCTGCTTACAAATTACCAGGGACTTTTGGTATATATCTTATGAGGTAATAAAATTACCCTGCTTTGATGGCTCTGGTAGTCTAAAGGAATTTTTTTGAACCTTCGAAGTTGAGGTTCCCAGAGAATGAAGGTTATGGACTCTTAATTGGGCTATGCGCACAACACCTGCGAAATGGTGGGACACACATAAGGGGGCGTTCCAGGAATGGGAGGAATGTAGGGATATGATGGTACTACGGTTTGAACCTCCAACCGATGTGCGCGTCAAGAGATTCCAAGGCCCAGAAAATCTGTGCAAACACTTGTTCACTTGGATAGAGCGATAGTGCAATCGTACTACAGAAGAATGGCTTCACTTGTTTATTCATGCCTTGGGACCAATTCTCGCTTCCTGGTATCTCGATGCGGAGCTACATCAGTGCACCCGCCAGTGGACAACCCTAAGAGATGAATTCTTCGGGACATTTGGGTTAACGGGAGGATTGGAGGTGCTTGAGGAAGCTCTGCACACTCTTGACACCGTTGTGATTAGTGAATCCAGCCTCGACGCAGTAAAAGGAGGACCCACATGGGAAGCATAGATTCAGGATAATGTCAATCTCCACAAGGCCACCATGGAATATTGTGACGCAGATCTGCGTAAGGTCTTGATCATAGCATCAGGGGAGGAATGCATAGTTGCAGGGCCTCCGATAAATAAGGCAGCTAGTACGAAACCAGTAAAACCACGAAGCGTTAACGTCAATACGACAGTACCACCCAAAAGGGTTACGATTGGGAACTACTGGGATGATGGGACAACAGGAAATATTACGGAACTAATCATGGATTATCTAGATAAGTGTTCAGGACCTAAGAAGGTCACGGGGAACTTGGGCGGTATGCACATCACTCTCAATTCAGATGCGCGGCTGGAAGAACAGTGGCGTTATCATATGCAGAGGATGAGGAAGGAGATTGGTAATACACTCATTGCACCAGTCACATAATTAAATCCCATGACTACGAAGTTGATGTGTGAGATCTTGTGACACATGGGCTACTATAGAAAATCCAGTCGGGGATACGCACTGATCACTAAACTTTTGAAAACACTGCTTAAGCATGATATTTCATTCAATTGGGATGAATTGCACCAAAAGAGCTTTGAAAAAGTCAGGAATAGGATGGTCATTGCACCTATTCTCACTTCCCCTGATCAGGAAATGATATTTCATAAGGATACTTCAACAATCTCCCGTGAAGTAGGTAGTATGCAGCTTGGCACCAAGGAAAGTAATCACATAATCACATGTACTAGTCGGGAAATCTCAGGTGCGAAATGCAATTATTCCATCACGGAGAGGGAAGGGTTGGCCCTAACCTACAAGCTACAGAATTATCGGCTCCCTCTATTAGGATGCCACTATAAGATGATTACAAATCATTGGGTTTTAGAACGCCTAAGGAATATGACTATGTTGGAGGGGGGGAGTCTGCAGGTGGCTACTGCTTTAGGAATATGATGTTGAAATCATCGTCAAGCGAGGAAAGTTGAGTACAGAGCGGAATCACTTGTCCCGAATTGAGACCAGTGAGGAAGAATTTCCTGATACGCATTTGTTCGCCAGTAGGGTTGTGGATTTGTGTTTTACTGAGATCTCTACATTCCTGACCATAGGCATAGTACCTGCCGAAAATTCGGTACGTCAAAAGAAGGAGTTGGTGCATCGAGTGGTGGACTTTATCAGAATCGCACCTCATGAAGTACTACGCAACGATGGCCTGAAGTATGTAAACTACGAAGATACAACAAGGGGTCACTACGCAAGTAATAAAATGGCACAAGAGGTCTTGAAGGCTGGGCTATGGCAACACAGAATTTCAGTTGGAATGAATCCCAATAGAGTGAATCCGGTGTGTCAGGAATGCGGGAGGATTGCTCAAAGCGCAGGGGTACGCTGGTGTTGAGGTATAAAAGGTGTCTTTTAAACTCCTATTTATCCTACATTAATTATCAATCCAGGTACAATTTTTGTATCTCAAGAGTGTACTCATTCTAAGGCGGCAATTTAATCTAAGAGTAATGCTTTCCAATTTGCAGTACAGTGTTTCAAATACAGGAGTAAACGGATGTTTAAGATGGAATCTAATTGCAATGAAATGAAACTTAATGCTCTAAAACTTAATTATTCACTCAGAAATCATCAGTCAAGGATGCAGTAGTAATAACTCTTTCCTCTGTCAACTGATGTAAATGAAATCAAACATAAACAAGATCCTCAATCTGAGAACTTAGACAGTGATAGTCAATGTCCTTTACAGTTGTTGATCTTACACTCCACACTAAAGCAACTAATTGGAAATGATAACTGAGTTAAATAATGCTGCTAATGGAAATGGAAGAAACACGCTCTCTGCAATAACATTCCAAAGAAAAACCAAATACTTGCAGGAAATAAATGATCAGCAAAGTTATTTAATGGAAATGAACAGCAAATTCTAGAATGAATAGCGAAGCTTTACATTAGAAAAGCATTTCAATACAAGTTATAAAGAATAATAATCTTGTTATGGTGGAAAGGACAGCAACGCAGTTCAATCACAGCTTATGTAATAAACCAATTCCATAAAATATTGAAATAATAAGCTATCAAACATGGAATCTGTAAAGCAATGCGACTAGAGAAAATGAACATTAAAGAAAACCATTACACGACTGGAATTGTAAAGTAATGGTATAGATAGCAAGTGGATTCACCAGGGCTAGGCCCTTAGCCACTAGTGAAGCACCTCCGAGCTACTCTAGTATCAAATAATGGAACAACAACTGAATTATATATTAATCATATGTAACAAAGTTCACAGGAAATCGCACTCTGTTTTAACCAACGAGATTTGGTGATCAAAGTGAAAATACATAAGGAAATCTGAATAATGATAAAACATCCCCCTGATTTCTACAAGCACTATCCTTTTATAACATCCAAGTGGACAAAACAATAAATATAGATAAGATTTGAAGCAGTGATCCCTTAGGATCGAAAGATCTAAGGGATTCGCTCTATCTTCTATCTCCAATTATCATTTTGTCCTCTTGCGTTGAAGTCGCATTGTTCCTTTCTTTTCTTTGACTGTGTGCTTCGATTTTGATCTTCTTGTCTGGATATGGCTTCCTATTGAAGGGACGGCAGTTACTTCTTCTTTGTCTCTTCCTCCCGAATGGTAGCTTCCCATTTCTTCTATTTTCTATATAGAAGAAAAGACAATATTTAGTTAATTTGCAATAATCACTAATCTCCTTAATTCCATTATAATTCTTCGATATATTACCATTTTAGAATACAAAGAAGTTATGATTAAAAGGAAAAGATAAAGAAATAAATGGCAAATTCATACCTTTTCCATCGCTCAACACACCCCCCTGCTTACCCTTTTTCATGTCCTCATGAAAACCATGTGGTTTACATGCAAAGCAGTTAGAGAATAAGCTGAAGAGGGGTTTTCATTAAATGGTCTAAAACCATGATTTGCAGCTAAAACTTCAAAAATAAGCCCTGTCTTCCCTTCAGGTAATTCATATATGGCCTTATAGTCTGCTGCAGGATACCAGATAATAGGGCTTCAAAATCTATAACTTAGCCAATACGGGCCTTCCCTCAAGATGAGGTTACTATAGATAACCAGGCGATCGACAACTAACTTAAAATTTTTATAATTGAATGGCTATCTGTCTTGAATATTTCGATTGGAAATCTTCCATCAGAGTTTAGCTGCTACTACGGCCTGGTATCTAATGGATAGAAAATATTCTACCCCATCCAGGACAATCGCTTTGTGGATGGGTCCCAATGTCTGGATCACACCCTCCTTTGTCATTAAGATTTTCTGCCGAGCCCATAGTTGTAATGGGTGTCTCGATTCACCCCTAACCCAAAGGTCTAACCCATTTTATTGTCTCTGAAAAGTGTCATAGGCCTTCATCCATTTTAACCGGTTAACAGCAAATGAAATGAATGCTTGATATTGGACATCACCCACAAAAGGACTGGGATTCATCTCCATTTCCTCTTCCAATATAAAATTGTGCAAATAAAATTCACAGAGTAAGCACTAAACTTTTGTTCCATAGAGTTTGCAGAAGTTTATAAAATCATCAATAGTTTTTAATTCTATAGGTTTTCCTACCTTAACAGCTTTACTTTTTAACTGCAAATATATTTCTAACAAAAACAAAGCATAATTTTTAGCAGGGGACCTACATGCTAGAACATCTGTATATAGAGAACATAGAGTATCCATTTGATTCCTGACTGTTTGTAGTATATTCCTTATTTTTTCAACTTTTTCTTCTGCCTTCCGACATTTTTCGAAGGCTTCTGCCTTTGATGCATTGATGTTCCTTAATTGCTACTGTAACTCTTGGTATTTCTTCTTAGAAATAGTCTCTTCTTCGAGCTTTTCTCTAGCCCACTGAGCCTGTGCTAGATCCTCTTGGAGTTTTGCTACACCAGGGTCGTTATTCAACAAAAAAATTTTGGGTTGAAGATCTACCTGGGTTTTCTTATTTCAATATCGAGTTCCTACAGTTTGTTTCTCTTTATTACAAAATGTCTAGTTGGCCATACTGCTAGAGGACAGTGCCTTGGTTTGAACATCTTTATTACAGACTTGTGCATTTTCGGTTTGGGCAACTGCGTCTGTAACAACTGCCTGTTGTTCCTTGCTATCTTGAATGTTCCTTGCTATATTGAATGAATATGGGCTCGGTTTGAGTCTCCATGGCCCTTGTATTATGGGGTTCATTTTGGATGGCTGCATCCCCCGTTTTCGGGGTTCTTTTAGAGATTTTCCCCCTTTTTCAGAACCCTTATCTTTTGTCTGAGTTGTTTTAATAATTTTAGCAGCTTTTATTGTTCCCTCCGTAGCCTCTTAAGTTCATTTGTATTCTTCTTATTCTTGGGAGGAATAGCTGCTCCCTTTTCTGGACTTGCTTGCTCAGCTAGGTTTTGTTCTTCAGGGACCGTGACGTCTCCCTGGCTTGTTTCCATATTCTTTGTTTGGAATACTTCGTCAGTGTTTTTATTGTCCTGACTAGGTTCCTCAGGGGATAAAACCCTAGTTTGATCTGATATTTCCTGAGGGGCTTCTGCTTTTTCCTCCTCCTCATCATGCATTTCCTCAGATGTATCCTTGTTGTGGACAAAATGTTCCCGTAATTTTTCTACCTCCATATTGAGGTTGAATGAACTCTGGGGTTGCATATACTCACACATATTGGCCAAAATTTGGGCCAATTCATCCTCCTCCAATGGACTCTGTGGTGGACTTGCACTGGAGATTACGGGAGGTTCCGCTTCCTCCCTTTCCTCTTCACTGGTATGCTTAATTTCTTCCTCTTCCTGATTTTATCCTCCTTCAAGTTGTGAGGGTTGCTCATCTCCAAAACTAGGTAATTCTAAGGGTTGGCTGCTGCTACTCTGGAGGCTTCCCAACATTCCCCTGCTTCTTCTTAATCTGGAGGATTGTATGCGCTTTAGAGGTCTGTTTGCTGTGTTGGTGATTCTTTCTCGTTTCAGGGCAGGTAAGGTTGTTCCCCCGTCTATTGAAAATACCAATTCTTCCCAACTAGTCTGCTGCTAAGTAAGACTGTGGCTAACTATTAATCGAATTAAACAATGGTGGCTTATTACCGTTCTTGTATGACAGGATTTCCTTATGCTCCGAGCATATTCATGCAATAAAAATTTAAATATGCAGGCAAATTTACAGCACATTTATGTTTTAGTACTGCTAATAATTTGAGGTGGCGTGGTCTTACCACATCCTTTCTCCCATCGCATGTAATGTAGATTTTCACTACTCTCACCAGTTCTGCCCATGGTTCTCCCAGATTTGTCGGCTAGACTCCTTTTCCTTTCACAGTTAGGTTACGTCCTTCGTCCTGAAAGATGGTCATGGCTTCTTGCAGTCTCAATTTTTTATGGGTCCATATGGGTCCAACTGCTGGTAGACCAGATACCTTAGCAATTACTGCATCTGTTATTGTTATTCGCCTTCCTCTTACTATGTAATGATCCTCCTGCAAGTTCTGCAAAAATTCGATGACCACAGTTTCATGGGGCTACTGCAGTCATGCAAGGTAGGCAATCCATCCTGCTCTTTCCAAAATTTCTCGTGCAGCGTCGAAAACTGTTATTACTTGTGGTTCGCTACGTACTGCTTGCCCTCCCATTTCGTCTAAGCCCTGCACATTGTTAATTTCTCACAACAATACACAAGAATGGCAATGGAACAGCAACCCCTACATATCGGAAAATATCAATACCATTAAACTTGCCATTTTCGGGATCTGATGAAAATAAGGAATTGACCCGTATGCAAGCGTATTTCGAAAGTTACCCACGCCCCCTTGAAATATGATAGGTCGTCCTTGACCGGAAATGGAGAAGCAGCGAACTGGATGGCAGTCGTACAGTATAGAAAGGCATGTGTATTCATGAAATGATCACAAAAAGTATTGAATTACTGAAATAGAGGCATATTATGAAAATCATGAATAAATATGGAAATGCTATAAAATGATGCGAAAATAGGGAAAAGGACAGCTGATGTAAATAAAAGTTCTTATGCAGTCATTATTCACTTTGAACCATTATGATTGATTTATAAACAATATTTCATGTGTAAGAGGTTCAAAAAAAATGGGTCTAGGAGCATAATCTCATTTGAAATCAAGATAAAGATATAAGAAAAGGGTTTATAATTACTATTGATTTGTGAAAAATATGACTCCAATACCATCAGCAGAGCTCTGTTGCCCACATGTGTTTATAACCTTGACAAAGTTGCTTTTTCACCCTTGGAACCATAATCCTTTATCTATGCCTAAGAAAGTGCTTTGTAATGTCAGGATGGAGGCTATTGTATTGGCTTGGTAACCAGATGAATCACCATTCCATTCACCAGGAAGGAGTGAAATATGGGCAGGCCGGCTCGTGATGAGAGCTCCTGTTCCAAGGACTTTTTATTTTTCTGATGTGCCCATTGGATCATATCCTTGGTGTGGTGGCCATAGTGGGAATGCCACTTCACTTCTTCCTTATGATCATGGTAGGCTGGCTCTTGATGAGATCCCCTATCCTCCATCTTACAAATCATATAATTGTCAGTAATCATATAGATATTTTTTTCTTTTTTCTTTTTCTGTTATATACCACTTTCCTATTTATATATAGAGGATGGCTCAACACTCCTTAAGAGTAGGGATGGTGGAAGAAGTCTGAACATCTCAATAGAGGAAAATATGCCCTTATTCTTATTCAATAATAAAAATCAAAGAGAGTTATGAGGATTAGGGAAGAACCAACATGATAAAAAATAATCAATCAAATTAGTTTTAGTGAAGATAAAGACAGCAAAGTGATATAGATAGTTGTGTCCTTTCCTTTTTTCTTATCAATACAAAGCAATTTCTTTAAAAATTACAATTTTTCCTTTGATTTTCTTATTCCAGTAACCTCTAATTTTTGTGTCCTTAAATAAATTTGTATGTTTGCCTTAAAATTATCATGAAGAATTCACAAAAATTCTCAAAATTTTGTTCTATAAGAGAAACAACAAAAAGAAAAATGCACTAGTGCAAAAAGTGTTGTCCCTTAGACGAAACAACTGTTGTTCCCTAAGAGGAACAACAAAAAGAACATCTGCACACAAAATTGTAGTTCCTTTAAGAGGAAAAACAAATAAAAGAAAAAAATACACGCGAAACTGATGTTCCTTAAGAGGAACAACAGTTGTTCCTTAAGTGGAACAGCAGCTAAAACAAGCACAAAATAAAATGTTGTTCCTTCGGCGGAACAGCGTAAAAACATTCCAAATCGAAATTTTTGTTCCTTAGAAGGAACGGCAGGAAGTGAAAAAAATGGTGAAGGGTTTGTTCCTTTTAAAAGGAACAGCAAAAACAATCGGCGGAAATGTTGTTCCTTTTAAAAGGAACAGCAAAAAAAATCGGCGGAAATGTTGTTTCTTTAAGAGGAACGTTTGTTGTTCCTTAAGAGGAACAGCAGCTATTCATTCAGAGAAAAAGCAAAAAGATAGACACACAGAAGTGTTGTTCCTTAAGAGGAACAACAAACAAATATAAGCACGCAAGATTTTGTTCCTTAAGAGGAATGGCTAATGTTCCTTAAGAGGAACAGCATGAAAAATAAGGCACACAATATTGATGTTCCTTAAGAGGAACAGCACGAAAAAAATCTGTACAAAAACAATTCATACAAGCGAAATTAAAGAGAAAAGCTTATGTACAAATTTCAGAAATAAAGGAATTGTTCAGTGAATTAATGTTGAGGAGGAGTTACCTTCCTCAGCCAGAATCTGCATAGTGGAATCTCCTCGTAATTGCTGGTAAAAGGATTCCCGATCAAGCGGTTTGTGGTAAAGTCGTACTTGATGACCATTTTCTTTGAAAGAATGTCCAGATCCATCAATGGTATTTAATGTAATGGTGCCATTGTCATGTACTTTTTGTATCTCATAGGGTCCAAGCCATCATTTCTGGAGTTTTCCAGGGAAATCCTGAAACTTGGAGTCATATAGGAGTGCCCAATCGCCTTCGTGGAAGATTTTCTTTTTAATAAGGGCATCATGACATTTTGCTCTTTGTTGTTGAATTAATGCAGTGTGTTGAAGGGCGGAGAGCCTAATTTCATCTAACTCATTGATTTGTTGTAATCTGCTATCCTAGGCCTTATTTAAATTCAAACCCACCTCCTGTGTTGTTCTTAATGTTTGAATTTCAAATTCTATTGGAAAGATGGGTTCTTTTCCAAATATTAACTGATATGGTGAATACCCTGTGGTATTTCTCCATGTTGTTCGGTATGCCCACAAGGATTCTAGAAATCTTGAAGCCTAGTCACGTCTGTGTGATGCAACTGTTTTTGTAAGGATTGCCTCTATCACCTTACTCGTGCTTTCTACTTGGCCATTTTCCTGTGGGTGGTATGGGGTTGTAATTTTGTGTTGAATGTGGTAATTTTTTAATGTTGCAGCGATTTTATTACCTAAAAATTGTGGTCCTCCATCTGTAATTATGTCCCTCGGGAGGCCATATCGCACAAATATTTGGAAAAGGAAATGTATTACAGAGTCCTTTGTAGCTCTTGGAAGTGCCTCTGCTTCAACCCATTTAGTAACATACTCTGTTGCAACTAGTATGTATGTTTTTTGATTTGATGGTGGGTTAATAGGACCAATAAAATCGAGCGCCCAGCTCTTAAATGGCTCGATTACTAACTATGGATTCAAGGGCATTTCATTGGACTGTCCAGGGCGCCCCGCCCTTTGGAAACTATTACAGGCTTGTACAAACTTTTTAGCATCTTTAAAAATTGTAGGCCAGTAATACCCTGTTTGTAAAACCTTGTGACCAGTCCTGTGATCTGCAAAATTTCTGCCACATGGCCCGTCATGGCATGCTTTCAGAATGTCAAATATTTCATCTTCTCGGATGCATCTTCTGATGTGCATATCTGCTCCTGTATGAAATAGGTAGCCCCCAATCCAAGAGAATTGGGTATTGTGTTGCACTATTTGTTTTCATTCATTGGGCATTAGATGCTTGGGTAATTTACATACTGCTAAATAATTTTCAACATCAGCATACCATGGGGTTCTGGCAGTAATAGCAAACAAATGTTCATTTGGAAACTGATCTTCAACTGCTGCTGCGTCCGTTGGTTTTGGCATTCGTGACAGAAAATTAGTTATAGGATTCTCTTTTCCAGGTCGATCCTTTATTGTGATGTCAAATTCCTACAATAGAATCAACCATCTTGTTACTCTACCATTTGTTATAGGTTTATTTGCTAAAAAAATTATGGCAGAGTGATCTTTATATAAAAGTACAGGATACCCAGTTATATAATGTCTAAATCTATTTACAGCATGTATTACAGCTAAAAATTATTTTTCAGTCATAGTATAGTTTAATTCAGCAGGAAATAGATTCTTCCTAATATAATAAATTGAATATGTTTTTTTATCTTCTTCCTACCCAAGGAATGCTCTGATAGCTGTGTCTGAGGCATCAGATGAAATTTGGAATGGCAAATCCCAATTTGGGCCCCTTAGCACTGGGGCTGTTGATAGAAGATTTTTCAGATCTTCAAAAGCATGGTCACATTTATCTGTCCAAATAAAATCAACATTCCCTGTTAGTGCGAATAGAGGTGTGGCTATTTGAGAAAAATGCTATATGAATATTCTATAATAACTAGAAAATCCCAGAAAACTACGTACCTCTTTTTTTGTAGTGGGAGTAGGTATTAAGAAAATTATCTGAATTTTAGTTGGATCTACCTGTATTCCAGATGTTGAGATATAATGACCTAATATGAGTCCCTCGGTCATCATCATGTGACACTTCTCATGGATTAAGCAAATCCTGGTGGCAATACACCTTTGCAGCACCTTTTCCAATGTTTCTCATGCTGGCTCAAAATCATCTCCATAAGGTGTGAAATCATCCATATATACTTCGAGCCCTTCATTTATTAAATTTGAAAAGATGCTGAGAATGGCCCTCTAAAATGTGGCAGGGGCATTGCATAGACCAAAGGGTAAAACTCTGTAAGAAAATGTTCTCCAAGGACAGGTAAAAGTAGTCTTATCTTGGTCTTCTAGGGCGATATGAATCTGATTGTATCCACTCAAGCCATCTAGGAAAGAAAAGAATTTATTTCCTGCTAGTGTATCTAATACCTGATCAATGAAAGGAAGGGGAAAGTGGTCTTTCTGGGTTTCTTTGTTTAATTCTCTGTAGTCTACACATATCCTCCACTTTCCATTCTTCTTTGGCACCACTAGTGGAGAGACCCACTTGCTATCAGATATTGGATAAATAAAATTTACATCCAAAATTTTTTGTAATTCAGCTTTCACAATATCCTTAAGATGAGGGTTTAATCTCCGTTGGGGTTGGAAAATGGGTCTAGCATTTTTTTCTGTATAAATGTGGTGTGTACATAACTGGGGATCAATTTCTTTCATGTCTGGTTAATCCCATGCAAAGGCTCCCTTATATTTTCTCAGTAGTTGGACCATCTTCTCCTCTTGTACAGCAAACAGGTTTTTGTTAATGTTCATAGTTTTTCCTGGCTCAATTTCTATAGTTTTTCTATTTTAAACAGAGGTGGTAGGTATTGATTGATTATTAATTTCTTTCAGGTGATCTTCTTCTTCTTCATTATCAAATGCTGCCTCGATCATGTGACGTTGCAAATGGGATATGATTTTTGGTTGGTTAATGAAACTGTTAATGATGTAATCCTATGTTTGATCTTTAAATTCGAGGACATCTTCTATGGTTAATGGTGATCTAATGTTTTATATGAGGTATGATACAGGTTGTTTCTTTGTTTTTATTATTGTTAAAATTGGTTGGACTGGAGGGTATAAGGCTAAATTCTTGACATAACTCCCTCTAGTTATAGTCATGTTGCCTTGTCGATAGCCAATGTAAGCATCAGCAGTTTCCAGCCACGGTCTACCTAAGATTAAAGGGTGTCCATCTAGCTGGTTTTTGGGGTTAATAATCAGAAATTCGGCAGGGTATTCCCAAGAGTCTACAGATACCATTACATCGTGTAGTGTGCCTTTTGGCTTTACTACCGACCAGTCAGCCAATTCCAATAAGGTTGTGGTTGCATCTAATGATGTAATGCCAATTTTTTGACAAGTGGTAGTTGTTAGGATATTAATTGCAGCTCCTAAATCAAATAAGGCATTTGGAAAGGATTTTCCATTGATTTTCACTATAACTATAGGATTTCCTGGGTCCTCATACTTTACAGGTGCTTCTCTTCCTGATAGTAAGTCAGATAGTGTGCCGACTACTTGGACAGTTGGATTAGTTGTTATTCTCCTCTTTTTCTTTCTTATACATAATTCTTTGATGGTCTTTTCATAAATTGGAATATCTTGGATAGCTCGGAGGAGTGGTATTTTTATACACAAATTTTTCAGTTCTCCTAGAAGTTCAAAATTAGGATGTTCTATTGGGCGAGGTATGATTAGTCGTTCTAGGAATGGTGGAGAAGACGTGGTTGCTTTCTCATGAGTTTGTTGTCTAACCACATTCTCTTTTTGTAATGTTTGTTCTAAAGGTAACGAATTTTCAACTTGAAGATTTTTTTCTCCCTCTAATTCTATTATGTGCCCAGACCTTATTTTAAGGTCGCTGCACTCCCTTAACTCAATTTCTAGTTCTGGTGCTTCGATTATTTGAACAGATTGAACCGGTCTATTATTAGGTTTCGGTTTGGGTTCGGCTGGGAGTTGCGGTCTTAAGTTGGTCTGGGGAATTTGTTGCAATGTATATGGCGCTGGCAGTGTAGGTGGAGGGAGAGGAATCGTTCCAGCTGGTTGATTCATAGATATTTTCCAATTCGACTGCCAGGTTTGACTCTATGAGGTGGAGGGGGACCATTGTGTTGGATATGTATTATTTTTCCAAAATGGTGGATAGTAAGGAAAGTTCAGCCAATTGGTTTGATTTGTTTGATTTGGCCATGGCGATGTAGGAAATAGCTGTTGTGACCAGCTGGGGAAAGGTGGATGATTTTTCCACATTCCATTATATTTCTAAGCATTATACTGAGGAGACTAAAAAGAAGAGGATAGATCGATGAGCATACCTGTTTTTCGGCTACCATTGACGGCGTTGATTGAGTAAGCACACCGGCTCTATTTCTTCTTCTGCTTCTTTTTAGACTGCTTTCAATCCCGGGAGTGAGGGGAAACTTTCTGTGGAGTGATCTTTCGTGCAGATGGCGCAGACTTGGACTGTATCCAGCGAGCACTCTTTATGGCTATGTTTCTTTCTGCATCTAGGGCAGAATATTGCCAAATTTTGTTCTGCTTCTACTTGCTTTTGTGTAGCTTGCATGATGTTGATTTGTGTCGTCAGAGTCCCTAAAATATAAGTTTTGAAATCTTCCAGTAGATTGCCAATTTCTGTGCAGGTTATACCTCCACCAGAGGTCTTGCTATCCCTTGTGATCTTGTCACGTTCTGCTGGTTTTATTCTTGTGCTACCTCTCGAACTCCTGATACATAAATAAATAATGTCAGAAAAATTTTCCTGATATATGTCACCTTTTCCCATGATGTTTAATGTTTCAACCCATTGTTCCCTCATCCCTTTAATTAATGTATTTTTTAACACATTATCAGGTAAGGGTAAAGATGCATAAGGTGATCTCTAGAGGTTGTATTGAAAGCGTTCTACATATTCCTCCAATGTTTCATTAGGTTTCGCTGTCATCTAAAATATTTCATCCTTTAATTCCCTGGACCTACAATAATCCTAATATTTCTTTAGAAAAGCAGCTTTCATCTGATCCCAGTCATTTATAACACCTCCACCTAACCCCATAAACCATCGTAGAGCTTCTTCTTTTAATGTGGAGGGGAATAATTTTATCTTTTGGGGATCGGTGGTATAGTCATACCCCCTGCAAAATACATCGAATTCAAACAAAATTGCATCTGGATCTTCCGATGTTAAGCCATGAAATGTAGGAATATGCTAGAGAGGAATGGCCTTCATAGGTGCATTAACTGTAGTGTACACAATGGGATATTGCAGTGTGAAAGTTTGGGGTGGTTCTTGGTTCTGGGCCATTTTATCAAACATGTGCCAATATCCTTCTGGGATTTATAGGAATTATTCCTAGGCTGACTAGAAGGAGTAGGGATGACCTTAACAACACTTCCTCGGTCTAGGATAATGAGTGTCCCTTGTTGAACTATTATATGAGGGTATTTTGGTTCCTCAAGTTCTTCAGCTTTGTTTTGGATGATTTTGATAGCACTTCCCTTATCTGGGCTGCTTAGTGTTTGGATTACTTCAAGAGGGGATCTTGGTTCTTCTATTTCCCCTATTTCTCCTCCTCCTTCGTGGAGATTACTAGATTTCCCTTCTTGTAAAGAAATTGGGCGATAATTCTCAATTTCTTGAGAATCTTACTCAGTCTCTTCTATTTGGCTATGCACCTCAGCAAAAGCTACATATGGTGATTTTGTGGCCCAAAGGGAGCTAGTAGGTTTTCTAGAAGAAATTTTTCTAGGGGCCATTGATGGCTGAGATTTAGCTTTCTTAATGATATTGTCGA
Source organism: Pinus albicaulis (assembly GCA_034641835.2). Lineage (NCBI taxonomy): Eukaryota > Viridiplantae > Streptophyta > Pinopsida > Pinales > Pinaceae > Pinus > Pinus albicaulis. The sequence continues at coordinate 127,811,106 of CM076574.1, read as the reverse complement.
TAAAGGTTGTTCGCCCAAGGGTCACCGGTCCCTTAGGTTTTCAGGTCTGGGAGGAATTTTGTTTTGTTTAGATTTTCTAGTCATTCAAAAAAACGCAAGCATTCATTCCTACCTTAAACTTCTACGCAATTCTGCTATGAAGCGGGCAAGTGAATGAGCATGTTCCTCATTCGTTATGCAAGTTCTTACCTTCCATTTTTAATACCCAGTTCTTCCTTAGCATAGAAAATAAAATATACATCACTTTTACTAAATAGCTACACTCTCCCTGGCAACAGCGCCAAAATGTTGAGGTATAAAAGGTGTCTTTTTAACAACTATTTATCCTACATTAATTATCAATCCAAATACGATTTTTTATCTCAAGAGTGTACTCAGTCTGAGGAGACAATTTAATCTAAGAGTAATGCTTTCCAATTTGCAGTAAAGTGTTTCAAATACAAGAGTAAACGGATGTTTGAAGATGGAATCTAATTGCAATGACATGAAACTTAATGCTCTAAAGCTTAATTATTCACTCAGAAATCATCAGTCAAGGATGAAGTAGTAATAACTCTTTCCTCTATCAACTAATGTAAATGAAATCAAACATAAACAAGATCCTCAATCTGAGAACTTCGACAGTGATAGCCAATGTCCTTTACAGTTGTTGATCTTACACTCCACACTAAAGAAACTAATTGGAAATGATAACTGAGTTAAATAATGCTGCTAATGGAAATGGAAGAAACACGCTCTCTGCAATAACATTCCAAAGCAAAACCAAATACTTGCAGGAAATAAATGATCAGCAAAGCTATTTAATGGAAATGAACAGAAAATTCTAGAATGAATAGCAAAGCTTTACATTGGAAAATCACATCAATACAAGTTATACATAATAATAATATTGTTATGGTGGAAAGGACAACAACGCAATTCAATCACAGATTATGCAATAAACCAATTCCATAAAATATTGAAATAGTAAGCTATCAAACATGGAATATGTAAAGCAATGCGACTAGAGAAAATTAACATTAAAGCAAACCATTACACGACTCGAATTGTAAAGTAATGGTACAGATAGCAAGTGGATCCACCAGGGCCGGGCCCTTAGCCGCTAGTGAAGCACTGTCGAGCTACTCCACTATCAAATAATGGAACAGCAACTGAATTACATATTAATCATATGTAACAAGGTTCACAGGAAATCACACTCTATTTTAACCAACGAGAGTCGGTGATCAAAGTGAAAATACAAAAGGAAATTTGAATAATGATAACACATCCCCCTGATTTCTACAAATGTTGTCCTTTTATAACAGCCAGGCAGAAAAAACAAGAAATACAAATCAGCTTTGAAGTAGCGATCCCTTAGGATCGAAATATCTAAGGGATTCACTCTATCTTCTATCTCCAGTTATCGTTTTGTCCACTTGTGCTGAAGCCGCGTTGTTCCTTTCTTTTCTTTGATTGTGTGCTTCGATTTCGATCTTCTTGTCTGGATATGGCTTCCTGTTGAAGGGACAGTAGTTACTTCTTCTTTTTCTCTTCCTCCCAAATGGTAGCTTCCCATTTCTTCTATTTTCTGTATAGAAGAAAGGACAATATTTAGTTAATTTGCAATAATCACTAATCTCCTTAATTCCATTATAATTCTTCGATATATTACTATTTAGAATACAAAGGAGTTATGATTAAAAGAAAAAGATAAAGAAATAAATGGCAAATTCATACCTTTTCCATCACTCAACGATTGGAATCGCAGGGGTACGCTGAGCGCACCACAGGTGCGAAAACTAGCCATTGAAACAATCAAATCGAGAAAAAACAAAAAATTACCGTTGGATGGAGCGGGCGACCGGTATTTAATGCGATGATTTTGTGAGATTTTTTACCATTTACTTGATGGTAAGTCTCGCACGAAGTCTACCCTACCATTGGGCAGTACCCAAGGCTGTAAAATAGGTGATATTGATCAGACACATGTTTTTTATTGCTCAAATAGCTTGTAATTAGCCTAGTTGTCCTGGACGAAGTTGTGTTGTAAGAAATTCTGTGCCGCTAGCATCTCGTTCATGTCTGAGTAGTCTGCCCCCTCTGACAGTAGCAATCCTGAGTTCATATTTCATGCCAGAATGACAGCTACGAACCCCGCCAAAATCTCAGAGCCAGTAACCTCAGTAGACCAAGACACTGAGGAAGTGGTGGAGGTCGAATCTGAAGTCGAAGAAATTCTTTCCACACCTAGCCCTACTACCAGGAAAGGAAAATAAAAATCTCAGGGCTCAGACAAGCCCCCGAAGGCTACAAAATGGGCTGCAAGAAAGCCCCGTACTTCCCCGCGAAACGTGAAATCCCTGACGGCTGCTCAGGAGGAGGCCCAGCCCGCCGAGCCGATCAACTGGTTGCCCCCCTTCATACGACCACAAAGGGCATTGACGCGCATGCCAAAGAACCTCGATTGCTTGATCACCTACCTGCAAATGTCTCTGACCCTGGGGGAGGTCCCCATCATAGGTGAACCTTTTGGTCACCTTCGTGAAGTTAATTTCGACGATCATGATTTGGCCAACTTTGAGGCCTTCCCTGAGCTCACACCCAAATTATACCTTGATACAGTTCATGGCGTCTATGGGGTAAAAAATTTCCCCCAATGCTAGGTACGTGGGTTGGCGGGGTTCGAGCTCCTAAATCTGCTTAGGATGCCCCACTTTGGACACTACACTGTAACGGACCAACTCGCACGATAATTTCTCATGCTAATTCATAACGGATGCCTGTGGATCCAAGATAGGATCCCCAATGACGTTGTGCTCATGCATCGGATTACTGGTCTCCCCATGAGTGGCCCGAACCCTCGCGTGGGTAAGAAATATGAGGGGGAGACTGTTGAGTTCGTGCGCCAAAAGTATCATGTGGATTGTAATACTCGTGGATTTATCATCAAGACCTTCAGTGACCAAGGTACACAATTGGGCACCATGATTTTCGCATGTAAAATGATGAGGAAGTGTCAGGTCACCTCCGTTCCAGCCTATGTCATTCGATTAGCCAGCCAATGTGCGAAAGGGGTATGTTTTAACTAGGCACAGTATTTGTGTGATGATTTTCTAACTAACTTTTGTGAGTCCCAGGAGCAGGGCCACGCCTTTTGTTAATATTAGTTGTTGTTTCTTCTCACATTGGTTGCCTGGGAAGCTCCTACAGAGTCCATCCTCCCTAAGATTACCCCGGACATGTGCAAAGGGGCTTGCTATGCACACTTATGGGATTCCACAAATCCGCAACGGCTTGAGGACAACCAGGTGTTCTGGGTCCTCCTTCAGAGTAGCATGGCCGCAGCTATTAACTCCCAACCACGGTTTTCCCCTACCATGTACAACATATACAAGGGCATTGCCTCATTTCAGGTCACTCTGCATAATGTTCAGATCAGAGCACACAAAGAGAAAGCCTAGACTTCACTTCCTTACATGGTGATGGACGAAGAAATCGACAACATCATTGTGCTCTGGCCCTCTAACTGGAAAATTGGCTTCAAAACTGGCACGAAGGGCATTGGAAGCACCAGCACATCCCAATTCAAACCCCCTTGTTTTTGTCCCAGATATCAGAGGTACACCCGAGTACCAAACAAGAAACCAATGCGACCACCCAAAAGGATGCGTAGCAGCAGAATGATGTTGAAGCGGAAACCCAGACGGGCTCACATACTGGTTTGGGTACAAAAGGTTTGGATACAAGCAGACCTGCCTCCCCCCGTAGCACGAAGCGCACAAGCGAGCCAGTCAGAACTCCCCACAAAAACAGCGATCCCAGTGAGAAGAATGGGACGAAAACGTCACATTGACTGACAGATAATTAGAACAAATCGTTGATGCAGTCACTCTGGCCGCAGAGGATAGATGGCCCGCCATAGAGGAACAGCAGCGAGCCGTAGTTGACACAATTCGAGCTGAGCTGCAAGCGCTACAATTAAAGACAGACACGTTGCATATTAATGAGACCCTGGTACACCCACCCTCCACCGTCAATAGCGCAGCACTAGTTACAGATGACAACCACCTCCATTCTCTCCTGGGCGCAGCTCTGGTGCTCATTCCACCTGACCTGGGACTTCAAATCTAGGCTAGTATAGTAGTCCAGCTAAACTTAGCTCGACTCCCCCATGAGGCCTTGCAGGGTCTCCACAATGTTGTATTTCAGGAAATCCACCATCGAGACCAACAAGTGCACCAATAGCTCGGCGTAGCTGAACAAGTTGTCCTTGAAAAGAATGCCAAGGTGTGTCTGGCCACTATTAAGAACACAGAACTTGAAGACACGATTCACCGACTTTGTGCAGATGTTCTCGCAGAGATATGCTATCAGCCACCCCTTAGGAAAAATTAGAAATATTGGTTGCAGCACTCAAGGCCTCCCAAGACAAAGCTCAGATTCTTAAGACACGCATGGAGCAACAGATTGCAGATCTGCAAGCTAAGTTACAGCCTGAAACACCTCCGGAGGTTCGAGCCCAGCGAACTGTACTGGTCACCGCAGCTATGAATGTCCTCACAAGGTAGATCGCACAAGGAGCCCAGCTACTGGAGACCACCATGCAGCTATGGACTAAGGTCCAACATGATCCAATCTTGCAATGGATAAACTAGGACCTGCGACAAAAAGAAAAAGAGTTCGAGATAATCGAAGCCACCTTGCCCACTCTGGTACCTGCTGAGTGCTTGCAACGATTGTGCACTAGCCAAGCACTCCAAGTGGATATTGATGACCTTCGGAAAAAGAAGAATATCCTTGGTGACCGACTGAAGTCGTGGGTTGATGAAGATCTCAAAATTTCACAGAATTTGGATGTTTGTATCTCGTATATAAACAAAATTTTGGAAAGTGTCACTACCGCGACTAAAGGACCGTTGTCTGAGAAGTTGGTCGACATTGCACAGAATGCAGTTGTCCAAAGTGAAGGTGTCTTGCCTCTATTAGTCAAGGCGATCAGAGTATTGCAAGCACAGGTTGAAGCCTTTTAGAAAATTATATATTACAGAGCAATGCAACATGTAAAATATGCGGAAAACACAAGCGCACAAAACACATAAAACCAGAGAGACACAGATATACATGGTTCACCCAGTTTGGGCTACGTCCACCCCAAACAGCCAGTCCTTCCTTTCTATTATCTAGAAAAATGAAGAGATACAACCTATAGCAGATCCACTGTAATATTCTATGTTCTCTCTCACAGCCTCCCTATCTATTTCTCGCTCTGAGAATACTCATACAAAATACACAGCCACAATACAATACCCTCATACAAAGTGATGGGTTGCCTTCAAGGGAAAAAAACTCTAAACTAAACGTAACTTCTACCGTCAGATCATTCGCCTAATGAACAGCCCAAATTGACTAGAAATTACTATACTTTTACAAGTCAATTTTACATATGTTTTTAGCTTCGGGGATGCTTCACAAACCACTTGCCCAGGACATAGCCCCCGGACCAGCGGGAGGGGGTGAATCCCCCTCGGCTAACGGGGGTGTATATTTTTCTGCAGGGTATGTCAAGCTAAAACAGGATCTACGAATCGGGATGAAAATCAAGCTCCACATTTATTGTTCACTTGGAGTAGGATTGTATGTTGTAGCAACTCCACCACTACTTCATTTGTTGGACAATGACTCCTCTTTGGACCTGGTTGTTCCTCATCTTCATCGTCATCCTTGAAGACCAATTGAAACTGAGCACATTCTCAGTTTCTCCCTGGTTACAACTTTTGTTAGCATATCTGCAGGATTCTGGCTAGTGTGTATCTTTTCCAACTTCAACTCTCCATCTTCCAATACTGACCGTATGAAATGGTACTTGAGATGTATGTGTTTAGTCCTGGAATGAAATGCTGAGTTCTTTGCAAGATGAATAGCACTTTGGCTATCACTGTATAGTGTGCCCATATCATGATTCTTACCCAATTCATCCATAAACCTTTGTAACCAAATCATTTCTTTACTAGCCTCTGTAGCAGCAACATACTCGGCTTCTATTGTTGAAAGTGCAACAACACTTTGGATTTTTGAAACCCAACTGACAGTTGTTCCACCTACAGTAAATACATATCCTGTAGTGCTCCTCCTGTTATCTCTGTCACCTGCCATATCTGCATCAACATATCCATGTAGAGCAATGTTTGAACCACCAAAGAATAATTCTTGATTTGTGGTACCTCTCAAATATCTGAGAATCCATTTTACTGCCATCCAATGTTCTTTTCCTGGATTATTCATGTACCTGCTTACAACTCCCACTGCATGTGCAATATCAGGCCTTGTGCAGACCATTGCATACATTAAGCTTCCAGCTGCTGATGCATATGGAACTTTAGACATATAATCCATGTCTTCTTGGGTCTTTGGGCACATCTCCTTACTAAGTTTGAAATGGCTAGCAAAAGGTGTACTAACTGGTTTTGCATTCTTCATATTAAATCTTTTCAACACCTTCTCTATGTACTCATTCTGAGACAGTGTTAATTTGCGATTTTTCCTGTCTCTAGTTATCCTCATACCAAGGATTTGTTTTGCAGCTCCCAAATCCTTCATTGCAAATTAATTTTCCAATTTTCTTTTGAGCACATTTATTTCCTGCATGTTAGACCCTGCAACAAGCATGTCATCTACATACAATAACAATATAATATAGTTGCCATCATTTTTCCTTTTTAGATAAACACAATGATCAGAGTGACATCTAGTATAACCTTGTTCATACATAAACTTGTCAAATTTTAGATACCACTGCCTTGGAGCCTGTTTTAAGCCATACAAGCTCTTCTTTAGCCTGCACACTAATTTTTCTTTCCCTTTGACCTCATATCCTTCTAGTTGCTCCATATAGATCTCTTCCTCCAAATCTCCATGGATAAATGTTGTCTTTACATCTAACTATTCAAGATGTAAATATTCCGCTGCTACAAGACTTAAAATAGTTTTGATTGAAGTCGTCTTAACAATAGGAGAAAATATTTCATCAAAATCAATACCTTTCTTCTGTGCAAACCCCTTCACCACAAGTCTAGCTTTGTACCTCTGTTTTCCTCCATCTTCTTCCTTCAACTTGTAAACCCATTTATTCTGCAATGTAGTTTTACCTGCATGCAACCTGACTAAGTCCCAAGTCTGGTTATGCATTAAGGAGTCCATCTCTTCTTCCATGGCTAGCTCCCACTTCTTCCTACTTTCAACCTGCATTGCTTCTTCATAACATTCAGGTTCACCAGAATCAGTCAATAATAAATAATATAATGAAGGAGAGTATCGTTCAGGGGGTCTACTTATCCTGGTAGATCTTCTAACACCACTTTCAGGTGTTTGAGGTGCCTATTGTTGTTGTGGTGGTTGTTGCTGCTGTGGTTGTTGATTATTATTATTTTCAGGCACCTTTACTTTTTCAGTTATCTCATCAAGAACTGTGTATTCCTTGCTTTCTTTTTCCTGTTTCTTTTCCTGCAACTGATTCTTATACAAGACCTTTTCATTAAATATTACATCTCTGCTCCTAATGATTTTGTGATTTTCATAATCATATAAGCGATAACCAAAATCATTAACACCATATCCAATAAAGGTACATTTCTTTGATTTTGCCTCAAGCTTTGTTTTGTTTTCTTTATTAATATGGACAAAGGCCTCACAGCCAAAAGGCTTTAAAAAGAGTAGTTTACCTTTTTACCTGTCCATGCTTCCTCTGGAATACCACCATCCAAGGAACTTGAAGGCCCTCTTTTTCTTAGATAAACAGTAGTATCTACAGCATCTTCCCAAAATTTTAAAGGCAGTCCTGCATGCAATCTCATGCACCTTGCACGCTCCATGATTGTTTTGTTCATTCTTTCTGACACACCATTTTCTTGTGGTGTTCTTGGAACTGTCTTCTCTTTGTGAATTCCATGCTCTGAACAGTACCTATCAAACTCCTTGCTGCAATATTCACCTCCATTGTCTGATCTGAGACACTTCAACTTCTTTCCTGTCTCAATCTCAACCAAAGCTTTCCATTTCTTGAAAATATCAAATATATCAGATTTATTCTGAATACAATAAATCCAAGTTTTTCTAGTTTCATCATCAATAAAAGTAACATAATAACAAGAGCCACTAAGAGATGATACCTGAGCAGGTCCCCATACATCTGTATGCACAAGCTCTAATTTTTCACTCTTCTTTTCTTTCCCAACTCTGAGAAATCTAACTCTCTTCTGTTCTCCATAAATACAATTCTCACATAAATCCAAATCAACATTCTTCAAACCTGGCAAAAAATTTCTTGAGTGAAGAATTGTCATTCCCTTCTCACTCATGTGTCTGAGCCTATGATGCCATAATGCTACATCTACTCCTTTGGAAGTTAAAGAATTAACAGAGTTAGAAATACCCTTTCATAAATATAATGTACCAACCTTTTCACCTTTTTCTATTACCAGGGCTCCTTTGGTGACCTTCCATGTTTTATCTGTGAAAGCTGTCACACAACCTTCACCGCCTAATTGCCCTGTTGAAATTAAATTTTTCTTTAGATTTGGAACATACCTTACCTCCTTTAATAGCCATTGGTTTTCATTCTGTTGTTTTACAAGAACTTTACCCATTCCAACAATTTTACAAGGTTTATCATCACCCAAACAGACTTGTCCAAAATCTCCTTGAATATAGTCATGAAAATATTTCTTATTAGGTGTGGCATGGAATGAGGCCCCTGAATCTACAACCCAAGAATCAGTAACATTTCTGAAATAAATATTCAAAGCATCTTGTAACACATCACCTGTCACATTTGCTTCATGATTGTTTTCTTGTTGTGTGTCTCCTTATTTTCCCTTCCGAGATCTACAGTCTTTCTTTAGGTGTCCTTTCTTTCCACATTTCTAGCACACTATCCCCGATCTGGAATTGGATCTACCTTTCCTTGATTTACTGCAATATCCTAAGCTCTTTCCTCTTTCCATTCTTCTTCCCCTAGACTCTGCACTCAAATAATTACTCGATGTCTCACCGGAGCTTTTCCGTCGCATTTCCTCGCTAAGGATAGCACTGACAACATCATCAAACTTTAAAGTACTAGATCCAGAGACAGAGTTACTAATGGCCATAACTAAACCGTTCCAACTTTCTAGCAATGAGCACAGAAACAAAAGAGCCCTAACTTCATCATCAGATTTTACCCCTACAAAACTTAACTGACTGGTAATTGTATTAAAATCATTTAAATGGTCGGCAACGGATCCACCTTGCGACACCTTCATATTAAATAAATGTTTCATGATAAATACCTTCTTTGAGGCTGAGGGATTTTCATATAGTTTCACCAATGCCTTAATCAAACCCTCTGTTGTTTTTTCCTTCAAAATATTGAAGGCTACTGTCGCCGCGAGGCACAACCATACTATTCTGAGTGCCTTTTTATCGAGAATCTCCCATTTTGTGTCTGTCATAGCCTTCGGCTTCTTTGTTTTTCTGCTTAATGGTAGGTACAGATATTTCTGATACAGATAATCTTCCATATGCATCTTCCACAGCAGGAATTTTTGGCCATTAAATTTCTCGACCCTAAACTTACCATCTTCTGCCATTGCTCCCACTCGAACTAGGAACCCTTATTTCCTGCGAGTTTATCAACCAAATAGACCTTCGGCTCTGATACCAGTTTTTATAAAATTTTATATTACAGAGCAATGCAACACGTAAAATATGCGGAAAACACAAGCACAAAAAACACATAAAACCAAAGAGACACAGATATAAATGGTTCACCCCGCTTGGGCTACGTACACCCCGAACAGCCAGTCCTTCCTTTCTATTATCTAGCAAAATGAAGAGACACAACCTACAGTAGATCCACTGTAATATCCTATTTTCTCTCTCACAGTCTCCCTATCTGTTTCTCGCTCTAAGAATACTCATACAAAATACACAACTGCAATACAATACCCTCATACAAATCAAGGGGTTACCTTCAAGGGAAAAAAAACCTAAACTAAACATAACTTATACCATTAGATCATCCCCCTAATGAACTGCCCAGATTGACTAGAAATTACTATACTTTTACAAGGCAATTTTACATCTGTTTTTAGCTTCAGGGGCACTGCCCCCGAAACCCCCACCGGGAGACCGCTGGCCCCCAGACCCCCTAGCCAGGGGGTCAGCCCCCCCACTGCAGGGGTGTACAGTTTTCTTGGGGTATACATCCAGCTAAAACAAGGATCTCTGAATTAGGATTAAAATCAGGCTCCACACCCAACAAAACCCCACCACCATAGTGACTCGGGACAAGTCACAGGATTGTGTTGGGGGACTATTGGAGCAGGGTCTCCCAAAGGCTATGAATTTTGTCCCTTTTTGTATAATTTTGTATTGTTTTGGTCTAACGCATGGGTTTTTGGGTGTGTAAAATCCCATAACGCAGTGTAAATGGGTCAAGGGTAGACCAAGAGTCCGCAAACCACGATTTGCGTACCATTGGATGAGTAGGCTAAATCGTTATAAATAGATGAACCTTTTTTTGAGTCATAGGTAGGAATGAATAGAGATTGATGCAAATTATGAACTGTTAGATATGTGGTAGGGTTGTTTGGGTTAGGACTCCTACTGGCTGTGTGCACGGAGATTCTCTGTCCTTCTATGTGCAGACCCTGCTGGCTGTGTGCGCAGGTGGTAATTTGGGGAATGTAAGAGGATTTTTGGGTAATGATATATATGTGCAGAATTATTGTGGATATTTGATGTTACCTAGATATGTCCTGTTATGGTTGTTGCGGACTTGAGTTATATGATGATGTATCTATTAGTAAGCTGTGAACTGTCTGTGTTACGGTAAATGCATCTGTGATCTGTTAATCCGCTACAAATATATTGTTATGTGATTATAGCTAATAGTACGCACTTGGATGCGAGCCTGTTGTTTAGATCTGATAAAATGTATTCTGGTTATTTATTGAAACTCCTGCAAATGACCTTTGGCTGTATAGATCTAATATTTGTGGACCGGCTTGACTTACCTACTCTCTCCCAGGGTGCAGAAACCTGGTTCCAGCACCCTCCCATACTGCTTCGGGTGATACTTTGGCCTGTGCAAGCAAGTCACTGCCGAAAGGGCTAGTAGTATAGGGGTTTTTTGGCAAACCTTAACCTCCTAACCTAGGTCAGGACCCCTCGAGCCAACAACCAATATTAAACAATTTGGCTAACCTCATTCTCTAATCTAATTAACAGAAATTTAAACTTGTTTAACCATTATTAAGTTGTATGATCAAACAAATGACTAATGATTGTGGCATTTTGAATTAGCTGTGCACCACCTTAATTTTATTTAACAGAATGAAACTATCTATCAAGTAGTGGAATTTATATTTGCAACACTTTCAGTATTATTCCTTTTTTGTTTTTATTTTGTGGGGTTCTCATCTTTATTTTTTGTTCTTTCACTGTATTTTATTTTCTTTTTCTTTTGTCTCTTTATTCATTTTTTTTAAATACCCTCTTTTCATTTTCTTTTATATTTTTTGGAAATCATTTGCAAATTGAAATATTATTTACAACACTATATAACTGAGATAAAATATCCAATCACCTTGAGATCCTATAAATTATAGGACCCTAACACCCCCAGTTATTTGACGACTTAATAAGTGTTGCATAGGGTTGTAGTTGATGACAATGATGGTTTTATGAAGGAGAATATAATATTTCAACCATTGAGAAACAAAAACAATAGCTAAATCAAAATTTTTGATATATGGATAGTGGAGTTTTTCCCCCACAAGTCCTTTGATAAGGTGGTAGATGACATGCTTGTGTCACCCTTATTCTTCTTAAACAAGAATAATATCGATCATAGATTCAAAGGACGTGAGATAAACAACAGAGTATTGATTATAGTCTGGAGAGATTAATAATGGGACCCACATCAAGGCCTATTTCAAGGCATCAAAAAATCATTGTGCTTGGTTGTCCCATACAAAATATATATCTTTTTTCTTTTAACTCACGTGAAACCTTTCACGAGCTTAGCATAATTGGCAAAGATTCATTAAAAGAATTTAGCCTTCCTTTGCAAACTTTGAAGTTTGTTAATAGCCTACATAGGAGGAAAATTATGATCACCTCAACCGTTATGGATCAACAATGGTCCCACACTTGGACACAAAGAAATCAAGCAATCGCTTGAATATTACACAGAATATGCACTTGTGGGGAGTCAAACGAATATTGTAGTGTTGAAAATGCACAAATATGGCTCTTAAATGTCAAGATGATCATCCCTTCATTATGAGTGCACTAAAAAGTTATCTATATAAGCTTCCATCATCCACTTGATGTCAAGAAAATTGAATGACACAGCCCACTCAAAAGTGTCACCATCAATTTTTGACAACTTCTTGTACCTAAACATGGCCCAAGGACAAATGAAAGTCATCTTGTGTTGGTCATGAGTTATAATTTGAATTTGATTCTTGCTATAAAATCCATCCATGAAAGAAAAGACTTTGGGGCATTCATCAATAATATAATCAATCAATCTGGTGGGGTAATTGTCTTTTAAACAAGCCTTGTCCAAATCCCCATAATCAACAAAAACATAGATATTCCCATTTTTTTAATGAAAGGAACAATGTTAGAAACCCATTTCATTAAGGGAACTAGATAGATAAAACCAACTTTAAGAAATTTATTGACTTCTATCTTAATGGTAGCAACTTTAGTGGATTAAATGGCTAGAGCTTTTGTCGGATCGACTTGGATATGTCATACATGTTTATCTCATGGTCAACAAGCTAGGGATTAATTCCATACATTTTTTTATCTAACCAAGCAAACATCTTGTGAATTATATGAATAGGGTAGTGTATGTTGAGATCTTGTTAGGAGAACAATATGTGCCTAACATGATGTGTTCCATTACACCTAATTTGAAACCAATGTTAATGGGAATAGTTTCGGAAATATTGTCTAAGTTCCCTTTTGAGGGCACACTGTGTATCATAATGGGATCCTGAGATCATTTTACATTTCGAGAAGAAATGAGGTTTTTAAAGTTTTCATTTAGTTATTTTGAATAAGGGATAAAATATGAACAATGATGTTATTCTTACCAAGGTCAATTGGAGATCATCATGGCCTCTAATATGGCTTCATTTGATAGCATCATGGCATGAAGAAGTTCATGATAACTTTAGTGATCAACAACCCATATGGGCAAGGTGTATTGGTTAAGCTCCATATCCTACTAGACGCTTGATTTATGGTTTTTAGTTTCAAATTGGATAGTTTGGTAAGCAATTTCTGCATGGTTCAATGACATCTAATGAACATACATGTTTGCATCAAATAGAGAAGGCAACATCCAAGGATCATGTAGTCCTTGGTATCCACAGGTGATTGAAGAGATCATGTCGATGGTGGTGGCATATTGAGATGGATTAGGTGGAGGAAAGGCTAAAGTTCCCATAAATGAGGAATCTTTGGACATCCCCACTCCAACACTCTTCAAAATATTAGGGAAATCTCATAGAAATGGAATTTATTGGCTTTGATTGAACCACAAATTGGGCTTGCAATATGCCAGTTGGTTGGTGGTGACAATATTCCCTTAATGAGGGAACTTTATGACCCTAAATATTAAGGAAAAAACAAGTTTCATAACATATAATAACCTTCACCTAAGTAATAAAATGTAATCTAATGGGGTGTTGATGAATTCAAATTCAAGTGAAAATGGTTTTACCCCCTAAATCAATAGGAAAATTAATAAATACCCCTCAAGATTACAATTTGTTTCCATTAAAGGCTTTCAACATGGTAGTGGCTAGTGACAAATCAGGTAACCCACGATGTTGCATGATCAGGGCCTACCGTTGCATCTTTTGGCGGAGGCATGCAACACAGCGGTATTTGTGCAAAACCATAGTCCTCCTCGTCTACTTGGCATGAGTACACCAGAGGAGGCTTTTTCTGGTAAGAAACCTGATGTTTCATATTTTAAATTTTTTGGTTCATCTGTCTATTTCTTTGTGACCAAAGATTCCAGGAAGAAGCTCAAACGAATAGCTAAGATTTGGATATTTTTGGGGTACACTAATACTCCCCACAACTATCGGGTGTATTTTCCAAATAGTAGGATGACTGTTGTGAGACGGGATATAAAATTTGATGAGGAGAAAGCCATGAGATTTTCCCTTGAGAGGGAGATAAATTTTCATGAATATGAGGAACTCTTAGTTCCAAATAATGAACCTCAAGGTGTGGAGCATCCACATGCGGAGGATCATGGAGTGGAAGAAAACACTCGTGCAAAAAAATCCACCAGAAATGGTAGAAGGCGCACCATGGAAGCTGATATATTGATACTTGATGCGACAAAGCATGTAGGAGAACATACTTCACTGCACAGACAGAGACAGTCTCCAGACAAGTTTACTAGATACATGGCTCTTATGAGAAAGTGTATTATGACAGAACCATCTTCCTTTGAGGAAGCAGTGCAACAACCAATTTGGGTTGACGCTATGGTTGAGGAGTTTGACTCCATCGTCAAGAAAATTGCATGGTAAGTTGTCCCAAGACTAGTCAAAAAATCAGTGGTTGGATCTCGATGGATCTATAAGGTGAAGCAGATGGAACATGGGAATGTGGAGAAGTACAAGGCTATATTTGTAGCCCAGGGATTCTCACAAGTTGAAGGGATTGACTATGAGGAGACTTTTGCACTTCTTGCGAGATACTCATCGATTATATCTATCCTTTCACTCTTAGCGTAGATGGGATGGCAAATGCATCATATGGATGTGAAAAATGTGTTTCTCAATGGATTTATTGAGGAAAAAGTGTACATAGAGCAGATAGAAGGTTTTGAGATATTTTACAGTGAGTCACATGTGTGTTGACTCAAAAAAGAATTGTATGGGCTGAAGCAAGCACCTCATGCTTGGTACACTAGAATTGACAGCTATTTCACTAGGTTGGGCTTCACCAAAAGTGAAGCGGATGAAAACCTGTACCAGATTTTGGTTGATGGTAAGCTCTTGATTATCGTACCTTATGTTGATGATCTAATTTTGATAGGTGATGAGCAGCTGATAACTTCTTGCAAGGATGATCTTGCAAGGGAGTTCGAAATGAAGGACATGGGAATCCTTCACTATTTCCTTGGTTTGGAAATATGGCAGTGGGATGGTGAGCTATTTGTTTCTCAAGGAAAGTATGCCAAAGAGATTCTGAGTAAGTTTCACATGGAGAGTTGTAAACCCATGGAGAATCCTCTTCCAGGAAACTACAGGAAGGAGGATGCTACTTTAGGAGAGGTAGTGGACGCTACTATTTATAGGAAACTAATGGGTTCACTAATGTACTTAGTGAACACCAGACCATACATTTGCTATGCGGTTAACCAGCTGAGTCAAGTTATGGTTAAGTTGACCAAGATCTTTTGGAAGGCGGGGAAGCATGTCTTGAGACATCTCAGGGGCGCTACAAAGTATGTATTATGGTATAGGCAGACAGAGGGAGTGAAGCTTCAAGGCTTCACTGATGCAGATTGGGCAAGCAGTCCATCAGACAGAAAGAGCGCACTAGGAGGGATCGTCAGCATAGTATCGACAGAAATTTCTTGGTACAATAAGAAGCAGAGATCTATGGCACTCAGTTCAGCTAAGGCAGAGTACATGGAAACAATTCAAGCTGCATGTGAGGCCATCTGGATGAGAAATATCCTGGTTGGTTTATTTGGTTCTCATATGGATCTGACGGTGATACATTGTGATAACTAGAGTTGCATTAAACTCTCGATTAAACTGGTATTCCATGATAGGTCCAAGCACATAGACATTCAGTACCACCATCTTAGATATTGTGTTCATAGGCACATTATGTTACTTCATTACATTCCCACAGAAGATCAGGATGCAGATCTTCTGACGAAGGCGCTCGCCAAGAGAAAATTCAAATACCATAGAGGTAGGATAGGGGTGGCAGATAATCCCTTTCTTATTGAGAGGGAGTGTTGAAAAGTCAACAAGAAATGTGTGTCTAATTTAATTTTCCCTTAATTAAATTGGACAATAAAATGTAATCTTATCTCATAATCACTTGTAATAGTTAAATGAGTGTGATAAACTCATTTAACTCATGAATTTCGAGTTGAGGGTGGTTGGTGAGGCATGCATAGTGATTCTATTGTATATGTAGTTTGATTTGCAGTTAGTGCATTAGTTTAATGCATGAGAAAGAAGTTAACTCAATTTATTGAGTTAAATTCAGTTAAACTAGTTGTAACTGTTTGTTGCACTAGTTAGAGATCAAGTGAATTAAATCAGAATTAATTCACATGCATTGATCTGCCATGCAACTCATGATTTACTATTAATAGTTGCATGCATGTCAGTTCTAGTGGAGACCCAGTTGACACAAAGGTTAAATGGATGTTAACTATCAGTTGTATCATTAGTAGGTTGCCCGCATGCAGCAAGACATCCATTGGATTGCCCATGAGCATTGTGCAGTTTTGGAAGGCTGAATTTCTGAAATAATAGAGATTGCATTCCACATGAACTGCGCAAGCAAGGCAGGCTTATTAGAGGTAGGAAATTGGCTAAGTGTTGGTCGATTTTGTCTGGGTCAGTGTCAGACAGTTGTGAGAGTGCAGGAGACTCTTGTGAGAAGAGTGCATTGTAATTGTTTCATGATTCCATATTGAATATAAAATCGAAGATAGAGGGGTTTTGAGTAGTAAGATTTCCTCAGGAAAATATTTGTGTTGTGGTTTGATTTACTTATTTCTTTACTTGTTGTGATTGGTGATAGTGTTTATTATCCGCAATTGATTTGTAGAAGGATTCAGTATCTAGCTTTAGTACATTGCTTGATCAAAATGAATATGTTGATATACATATGTTTGTATAATTTCTACATGGTATCAGAGCACAGGAAATCACCATAGTGGAGAATAAATTGATTTTGTGACTGAATAGAATTCGAATTTGCAAAAGTATTCTTGCTGCGACAGGAGGATCAAGATCAAAATGGCTTTCAATGGCTTGAGATTGGAGCATGCACTCAAGGGAAACTCTAACTATATTGTGTGTAAAGATAGGATGGAGGAAATACTGGAGGAGTATGGGTTGAAATAATTCATTGATAATGACATTCCAAAACTCATTGCAGCAGATGCCACAAATCTTGATGCTTGGCAAAAGAAGGTTGCAAAGGCAAGGAGGATCTTATTGGAGGGAGTACGAGACCAGATTTCTCAAGTATCCATTGAAAAGTGACTCCATATGCAATGTGGAAGGATTTGAAAGATCTATTTCAAAGCAGCAATGATCATAGAAAATTGGCACTGAAGGACAAGCTCAGGAAAATCAAAATGGAGAAAGGCGACACTATTCCGAAATATTTAACCAAGTTCTTACAATGTCAAGATGAGCTTGGGAGCGTCATAATTACTGTCACCGATGATGACTTGGTGAGCCTAGCTTTTTTAGGCCTTCCCAAGAGTTGGCATAGTTATGAGGACTCTGTCAATGCGAGGGATAAGCTGCCAGATTGGGAACAACTTTGGTCGGATTTGGTGCAAGAAGAATTCAGGTGGAATAACCAGGGATGGATATTCATGTAAGATATATGATGAAGAAAATTGCACCTTGGTTGGTAATGCGAAGAAGGGGAAGGGAAAGAAATCCTATTCCAAATATGAGTCCGGAAAACAAGGCAAGAAGCGTGACATGTCCAGAGTGAAGTATTTTCACTATCACGAGCATGGACATTATGCCACTAATTGTCCACAAAAGAAGAAGAACAAGAAGGCTTCAGGATCTATAGTTGGTGAGGCTTTGGCCTCAAAATTTGAGTTGGACTTCACACTCATTACATGCATGGGGTCAAGTGCAATGGGATCAGTGTGGTACTTGGATAGTGGTGCATCTTTCCACATGACGGGAGACAAAGAAATTTTCAGTAGCTTGCAGAAGAAGGACCTCCAGATGCATATCAAAATGGGTGATGACGGGTGGTAAAGTGCTACCGGGATTGGTACAGTTACCTTCCAGGGATAGTCAAGTAAACCTTTCTTATTAAAATATGTAATGCATGTACCAGGCTTGAAAAATAATTTAGTTTCCGTCGCAATGTTGGAGGATAGAGGCTATGATGTGGTTTTTACTTAAGGTAAAGCTTTCCTTCGACACAAAGCCACACGAAAAGCCAAGAAGATTAGGATTTGTGTGAAGAATCTCTATAAACTTGATGTAGATGGTTGCGCGGCATTAATGGGTAAGGCAGATAAAGTGGTGAGCTAGGATGATGGTGATTTATGGCACAGGAGATTGGTCCATCTACACCACGGAGCCTTGAAGGTCATGCAGCAGATTTCTATGGGACTTCCCAAGGGTACTCTTACGTAGATAGACACATGCAAGGGATGTACTATGGGGAATTATGCAAAGGCCAATTTTCATGAGAAGGAGAACCGACCTTTAGAAATACTTGAAAGAGTTCACTCAGACATGTGTGGACCATTCTCTACAGCTTCGACACCAAAGCATAGGTATTATGTGATCTTTGTTGATGATTTTTCTAGAAATTGCTAGATCTACTTCATGCAGAAGAAAGATCAGATGTTCAAAAAAAAATGTGATTTCAAAGCACTGGTGGAGAAAGACATGGGAAAGCATGTGAAGGCTCTTAGGAGTGACAATGATGGTGAGTACATATCCAATGAATTCAATAACTTCTATAGCAAAGAAATAATTCAGAGAGACTTGATTGTGCCTCATAACCCACAATAGAATGGAGTCACAAAAAGAAAGAATAGAACAATTGTGGGTGCGGCATGAGCGATGTTGCATGATCAGGGCCTACCGTTGCATCTGTGGGCAGAGGCATGCAACACAGCGGTATTTGTACAAAAATGTAGTCCTCATTGGATACTTGGCATGAGTACACTAGAGGAATATTTTTCTAGTAAGAAACCTGAAGTTTCATATTTTTAAATTTTTGGCTCATTTTTCTATTGCCGTGGGACCAAATATTCCAGGAAGAAGCTCGAACCAACAGAAAATATTGGGATATTTTTGGGGTACACTGATACTCCCCAAACTATCGAGCGTATTTTCCAAACAACACAATGATTGTTGTGAGACGGGATATAAAATTTGATGAGAATAAATCCATGCAATTGTCGCTTGAGAGGGAGTTGGATTTGCATGTAGATTAGGAACTCTTGGTTCCAAATAATGAGCCTCAATATGTGGAGTAGCCACATGCTGAGGATCATGGAGTGGCAAAAAACACTCATGCAGAGCCATCCACCAAAAATGGTAGAAGGCGCACCATGGAAGCTGATAGATTTAGACTTGATGCGGCGGAGCATGTAGGGGCACCTACTTCACTCGTAGATAGAGACAGTCTCCAGACACGTTTACTGGATACATGGCTCTTATGAGAAAGTTTATTGTGACGGAACCATCTTCCTTGGAGGAAGAAGTGCAACAACCAATTTGGGTTGACGTTATGGTTGATGAGTATGACTCCCTCGTCAAGAACAGTGCATGGGAAGTTGTACCAAGACCAGTCAAAAATTTAGTGGTTGGATCTAGAAGGATCTATAAGGTGAAGCAGGTGGCAGAGGGGAGTGTGGAGAAGTACAAGGCTAGATTTGTAGCTCGAGGATTCTCACAAGTTGAAGGGATTGACTATGAGGATACTTTCACACCGCTTGTGAGATAATCATCGATTAGATCTATCCTTTCACTCTTATCACAGATGGGGTGGCAGATACATCAGATGGATGTGAAAACTATGTTTCTCAATGGAGTTATTGAGGAAGAAGTGTATATATAACAGCTAGAAGGTTTCGAGATCTTTGACAGTGAGTCGCATGTGTGCTAAATCAAAAGAGCACTATATGGGCTAAAGCAAGCACCTCATGCTTGGTACACTAGAATTGACAGCTATTTCATTGGGTTGGGATTCACCAAAAGTGAAGCAGATGCAAACCTATACCAGATTCTGGTTGATGGTGACCTATTGATTATTGTACTTTATGTTGATGATCTAATTTTAATAGGTGATGAGCATCTGATAACTTCTTGCAACGAGGATCTTGCAAGGGATTTCAAAATGAAGGACATGGGACTCCTTCACTACTTTCTTGGTTTGGAAATATGGCAGAGGGATGGTGAGCTATTTGTTTCTAAAGGAAATTATGCCAAAGATATTATGAATAAGTTTCACATGGAGATATCTAAACCCATGGAGACTCCTCTTCTAGGAAACTGGAGGAAGGAGGATGCTACTTCAAGAGAGGTAGTGGATGCTACTATCTACAGGTAGCTAGTGGGTTCACTGATGTACTTAGTGAACACGAGACGAGACATTTACTATGCGGTTAACCAGCTGAGTCAATCTATGGTTAAGCCGACCAAACTCTTTTGGAAGGCAGGGAATCATGTCTTGAGATATCTCAGGGGAACTAAAAAGTATGGATTATGGTACATACGGATAGAGGGAGTGAATCTTCAAGGCTTCACTGATGCAGATTGGGAAGGAAATCCATCAGACAGAAAGAGCACATCAAGAGGGATCTTAAGCATAGGATCGACAGAAATTTCTTGGTACAGCAAAAAGCAGGGATCTGTGGCACTTAGTTCAGTTGACGTAGAGTACATGGTAGCAATTCAGGCTGCATGTGAGGCCATCTGAATGAGAAAGATCTTGGTTGGTTTGTTTGGTTCTCATATGGATCCGACGGTGATACATTGTGATAACCAGAGTTTCATTAAACTCTCGGTTAATCTGATATTCCATGATTGGTCCAAGCACATAGACATCTAGTACCACCATCTCAGAGATTGTGTTGAGAGGCGCATTATGTTACTTTAGTACATTCCCACGGAAGATCAAGATGCAAATATTCTGATGAAGGCGCTCGCCAGGAGAAAATTCAAATACCATAAAGGCAGGATCGAGGTGGAAAATAATCCCTTTCTTGTTGAGAGGGAGTGTTGAAAATTTAACAAGAAATGTGTGTCTAATTTAATTTTCCCTTAATAAAATTGGACAACAAAATGTAATCTTATCTCATAATCACTTGTAATATTTAACTGAGTGTGATAAACTCAGTTAGCTCATTAATTTCAAGTTGAGGGTGGTTGGGGAGGCATGCAAAGTGATTCTATTGTATATGGAGTTCGAGTTGCAGTTATTGCATTAGTTTAAGGCATGAGAAGTCAGTTAACTCAATTTATTGAGTTAAATTCAATTGAACTAGTTGTTATTGTTTGGTGCACTAGTGAGAGATCAAGTGAATTAAATCAGATTTAATTCACATGAAGTGATTTTCCATGCAACTGATGATTTACGAGCCAGTTGGGACAAAGGTAAAGGGGTGTTAACAATCATTTGTATCATTAGTAGGTTTCCCGCATGCAGCAAGACATACATTGGATTGCCCATGAGAATTGTGCAGTTTTGGAAGGCTGAATTTCCAAAAGAATAGGTATTGCATTCCACATGAATTGTGCAAGCAAGGCAAGTTTATTAGAGGTAGGAAATTGGCCAAGTGTTGGTCGATTTTTTCTGGGTCAGTGTGAGACTATTGTGAGAGTGGAGGAGACTCTTGTGAGAAGAGTGTATTGTAATTGTTTCATGATTCCGTGGTGAATATACAATATAAGATAGAGGGGTTTTGAGCAGTAATCTTTCCCTAGGAAAATATATGTGTTGTGGTTTTATTTGCGTCTTTCTTTACTTTTTGTGATTTATGATCGTGTTTATTTTCCGCAATTGATTTGTAGAAGGATTCAGTATCTAGTTTTAGTACATTGCTTGATCGGATTGAATCCAATGATATACATATGTTTGTATGATTTCTACACTAGTGGGCATCACTGGATGTGTTATGGCTAAGGAAATTGGAAAAGGAAATGGCTAAGGCATTAAATATTCAAAAAGTATTTTTGGCACATTTATTTATGAAAGTAAAGGAATTTAGGAGGAAACGAAGGTGAAAGGTCACAGGTTGCATGTAAGGAGGAAATTGAAGGAAAATAATGGAAAAATGAAGAAAATAGAGGCCTCATCGATAAAATGGTTTAGGAGGATTAGTTGGTACCTTTTTTCAGTTCATCTTTTTTCAATTCATTTTTGGAGCTCTCTCTCTATTCTCTCTCTCACACTCCTGGACACTTAGAATTTTATTGGATTATTTCAATATTGGATCAAGCAAGGGAAAAGAAAGCAAAGGAAGGACAAGGAAAGGAAAGCAAAGAAAAGATCAAGTAAGGAAGAGTGGGATCAAGCAGCTTAAGAAAGAATACTTGCAAGTAACAGAATGCATGTATGATGTCCTATTTGGCTTTGACATGCATGGCATGTGCATGTTTGTATTATGTTATTTTGTTGTCGGTGGCATGCTTTTTTTGGGTTTTGACAGTGGTTTTCAGCCTTGCCTTGCCTTTTTCCAAATATCCATGGTGTGATGGGATTATTCTCTATTTTTGAGATTTGGAATTTTCGGATGGTTTCATAATACAGGGCAGAGGTGGTCTCAGGTTCATTCCCAAAGGCCTAGGAATCCCTTGACCGGTTTTGGTGGGATACACGGTAAATCCTAAGGGTGGTGTCTCGCTAAGGGCCTAGTGATCTAGTTTGGATTGTGTTAAAGCTTATAGATAAGGAGACAAAAAATTCCTCAAGGATGGTGATGAGATACGGAGGCATTCCAAGCTCAGTTCGGTTTTGTAATCTCGGTGTCGGTTTAGGTGAGATCACGGTACGGTGAGGGTGGAGGTGGTTTAACCTTCGTATTCCCTTGGTTTTTTTTGGATTGGTTTATCCGTGATATCTCACATTCAAGCTTAGAATATGGCATGGGGGTGATTAGATGAAAGAAATATTTGGTTCAGCCATGTCTATGGTCGGGTCGTATGTGGAAATCCCGAACCTAGTTGGCTCTTGCCTATGTTTAATGAAAGCTAATTTCTCTTTCTTTTGTACTTGTATTTGTGTGGATTTAATGGTTGTTATATTTTGGTTATTTATGTGGTTATGTTGGTTATAACCATGGTTATGTGACTCGTTCTAGTACAAGTTCAATCCATGTTTTTACTTGTAACTGAAAGAATAATGGATGCAACACATGACTAATGATAAGACAACTAATAAGAGAGGATGGTGATCCTTCGTGATAAGTTCCATATGATTTTCTACTCCCTTATGCTCAGTCTTGTATTCACGACCTGTAGATTGTAATGTTGCCAATTGTTTAACAGAATTTCAATCCCGGTTGGGGATGGTGTTGGAGTAGGGTCCCCTAGGATAAAGCAATTTTGAGTATTTTTTTTAATTTTTTGTTTGTACACGTTACACTCAGATGTCAAGGGGGTTTGGGGTGGGTCAAAGTCACTTAATTGTTGTAACAAGTAAAATGGAAAACCATGAGTCTGAGATCATGGTTTGAGACCATGGTATGTGCATGTTTGGAAAGATATAAATATGTAAGAGACGAGAAGGATAGATATCGTATTTTGATCTTGAATGTAATGTGTGTGAATTTCTTATCTGGGTTTTGTCTGGGTAGAAAGGCTCCTGGTGGTTGTGTGCATAGAGACCTTAGTGTTGAGTTGTGTGCAAGGACCCTATTCTTGTGTGCACAGGCGTAAATATTGTACTGAATTGAATATCTATTAATAAAGAAGGAAGTTTTAGTGAACTCTGAATTTTATATGATTTCTGTGGTTAATTGTCTTATATTTTTTATGTGTGCTATTTGTTGCTTACTGCAATTCTAGATCTGGATCTGTACTATTGAATGCGTATTTATTTTAGTAAATGATAAGTCGAATTGGATTGCATTTGTGCGCAAGTATTATTCTGTTTTAACTGTTAGATATGAATTAAGTATAGTTATATGTTTTGCGCAAGTCTATATTGAAGTAAAGGTTAATTTTGTAATCATCTGTGAATGCGCAAGGGTTAATTATGTCTATTATTATATGGTTGCACGAAACCGATTTAATTTTTAAGGGTTTATCTGAAAGTAGATCTGGTTTCTATGAAGTGTTAGATATGTCACATCAAAATCTCCCTTAGGGTACGAAAAACTGGTTCCAGCACTCCCCCATACTGCTTCGGGTAAGACTTTGGTCTGCACGAGTAGATCACTACCAAAAGGGCCAGTAGTTGGAGGGTTTTGTTGGTTGCATAGTTACTTTGAACCTAAGTTAGGACCCCTTAAACCAAAAAATGGTTCCGTTTTTGGGAAAAGGATCATTTTGAGGGAGATTTTATGTTGTGGCATCGGACATAGAATGAACTGCGAGATTGGCTTGACAAGAAGGTGCACGAATTTGCAATCCAAGAAAACTGAAACCCTAAATTATCTGCTAAGGATTGGGGGTAAATTTATATCTACACATAGGTCCACAAAATTTTCTTTTCTTTGTGGTTATCTCAACTAACTAAATTTTAGTCCTGCGCAAAGAATGACACAATCACGAGGTTGACTCTTGAGCTGGTCCAGTAGTTGGAGAAATTTAGCAATAAAATTGCTAGTGCAATAGCTTATTAGATTGATAGTGTTCTAAGTGTGATTGTGACTAAATGATATTGATACTTTTTTATTTTATTTTGAAGTTGATAGAAGATTTTTCAAGGGCCCTAGAGGTAATTTTATGTGTTCATTGAAATTTTGGATTAAAATGCTTTTATGTAAAAAGGGTACTATGTGTAGCCACACTAATTGAATGTCCTGAAGAGGCCCAACTATGTGCAACTGAAAAAATTATAGAGTAGATATAGAAGAGGGTTTTGTTTATAACCCTCTCAAAGGTAAATCTGAAAGTGACGAGGAGTCTGAAACAAGTATCTCGAGTGAATTTGTGCACTCAGAAGAAGAGGGATTGCAAGATCAGGATATTCTTGGGTCGTTGGCCTTAGTTCAGATCCTATCCACTCCACTCCCAAATTCTCCTCACTCTAAAAATCCATCCACTCCACCTCCAGAAGACGACATGGCTATTTCCATCAATTTGCAGAATTTCAATGGCGTTGGAAACGAATATTTTAACCAATTTTGGTTCGTCGCAAATTTTGTATGGACAGTGCAACATATCAATAATGGTAATATTAAGAAAGCGCAGCTGGCTACTTCATTTCAAGAATGCGTGCTGGATTGGTACATGAGGTATATGTAAATCAATCCTAATTCCATGATTGACGAGCCTAAGACCACATTGAAGAAGCAGTTTAAAAACAAAAATCCTACTCTCAATGTGTGACTGAATTAAAGGAGATCCACCAAGAAGTGAATGAATCTGTATGGGAGGCAGATCAATAATTGAATCGCAACATCAGAGATGGAGTATTTACTATTGATGATACGCAGCACAAATAATGTTTCATTTCTATGTTGATGTCGCATCTTCTCCAGTATTTAAACCAATAGAATATTGCGACACAGGTTGAAGTTGTGGAGATTTCCATGAAGTTAGAAGCCTCACCTGTACCTGCCACATGGGTTGGGGCTCAGAAAATCCAAATCCAGTTAGCTACACTAAACTTAGAAATACGAAAGTTGCAAAAGGATGAGGAAAATGATGTGTTCGCAGGAGTATGGTGCACACTTTTTAAAGTTGAGGGACATCACAGGGATCAGTGTCATGTATATACTAACTGTATGGTTGTTGGAGGACCAAGTCCAATTAAGAATGGCGCAAGGCTTAGTGAGGTTCCCAAACTATGGTGTGTGATTTTCGAAACAAGTGGACTGCATACAGCTCACTTCTGCTTTAGGCTTGGTAAATATATTCTGGAGCTACAACAACATTTCTGCAATTTTTGTCGATTTGTGGGACACAATGACAAGAAATGTCGCAACTTCAATATGATGATTGAGCAGGATGCCTCATATAGATTGTAGACTGAAGGTAGAGGACCAGAATCGCCTACATCACCGTCTGGGTGTAGTGGATTTCTAAGTAGAGGAAAAGGAAGGGGCGGAGGAGTTGGTCATGGAAGGGAACAACTCATTTTTTATAAATATGGAGAGGTTGGCCATTATGCGTACGATTTCCCGAACCCAACACAACAATCTTTCAGATATTTTAGGTATTTTGATCATGTTATTGAATATTTCCTTGTACTATTTGCAAAAATGCAGGAGAAGAAACCGTAGACACCTACGCAGAATGTTCAAATGATGAGAGCGGAACCACACACTGAGGACCCTATCATAAATATTGTAACCAAAAGCGTTGTAGCAACTAGAGAACATAAAGTAGAAGATAATATATGTGTCACTTATATTTGGGTCCAGGGAGCTCCTAAGAAAAAGGAAGAATTCAATCTACAAAGGGAAAAGAAAACCTTTGTCGCAGCAAGGAAGATCATCACAGTCTTGGCACATCCAAAGTAGTAAGCAAGCCTGCCATGGATACCGACGAAGGGGTTGAGCCTGCAGAGATGAAAAAAATTTTACAAGCTTGTATCAATCTTCTACGCATTAAGAATGTCGTTTAGAACCTTCAAGATTTAATTAAAAATTGCACTGAAAAAGAATAGCCCCAGATGGAGCAAAAGGCTCTCAATAAGATCTACAAGAACAAGAGAATAATTGTTCAAGAGATGCGCTTGACTGTTCAGGTAGGATAATTTGAAATGGACCAAGTCATTTTGGATCTGGGCTCTGATGAAAATGTCATACCAAAGTAGACTTGGAATAAAATGGGAGAACTTAAGCTAGAATGGATTGCAATATAGTTGCGCATAGCGAATCAACAGAATATTATCCCAATGGGTAGGATTTCTAGGGCCATAGTTGATATCTAAGGAGTTAAGGCGCTGGCTGATTTTGAAGTTATTCAAATTGTTGATGATACAAATCCATACCCTGCATTGTTGGGTCTGGAATGAGCTACTGACATGGGTTCTATCATCAATCTCAAGTGCAAAAGTATGGTTTTAGTAAATGGAACCATGGTTGTGGTCCCACTAGATCTAGCAGAAGGATAAATATATACAGAACTGGTGCACGCAGAAGAGGATGTTGATCATATCTACAAGCTAGCTACACGAGATGAAGATTGGATCAATCCCATAGCAGATAGTCGGCTTAGCTGGGATAGAGATAGTTCATGCCACTCAGACTCACATGAGGAATTGGAGAATTGGAAAAATCGTTTGCATGAAGTCTCTACACTACACTACAACCGAGTCACCAGATCTCAACAGTGCATATCCTGTAAGGTGTGGGAACTAACTTATTATGATGGTATAGGCAGTGCCACTTGTTTCTTAGATCATTTCGACAAGGATTTTCCAGAGGCACAATGGTTCCATGCGCTTGAATTAGCTTTTAACTCAACTCCAACCCGTTGGTGGGAGACACACAAGGACAACTTGGCGAATTGGGAAGAATGTGCCCATATGATGCAACTGTGATTTGGAAAACCCAATACTCGGTTGGAAGGAACCTATGAAGGAAAATAATATCTGCGCATACATTTAACCAGTTGGACTACAACTTAGGGAGAAGATTCACGGCCTGGATAGGTGCATACATTCATCCATACTTTAAGTCAGATTCCTATGAACTGGTACCTATATTTTGAGCTACAATGAGGCATGACGGAATGGGATGCACTAAAATAAATATTTGTGTTAAGTTTTAGCTTGGAGACAAGATTCCCATGCATCAGTGTTTCCTTACACACGATTCAAGTTGTGGTCTTTGACACGACAGAGACACCAGAAGCACGAGACATACCAGCATGGGATGCGCAGATGAAGGATATTATGACTGTCGGAATGTAACTATTGAAGATAATGAGGAAGACCCCAGAAACATCAATATCCCTGAGTGCGAAGGTCAGCACGCAGTTTCTGGGTCACTTCTTTTAGTTTCATATGTGACTGAACCCATGAAGATTATGCAAGTCAACAATGGAACAGAAGAGAAACCTAAGATTTCCAAAATTGGGGATTACTGGGATGAAGATATAGTAGCTAAGGTTGCAAAGTTTCTTGTTAAATATTAGGACTTATTTCCCACAATTTTTTCCTAATTGAAAAGTATTTTTGGGAACCTTGGTGTGATTAAAATCACCTTGAAACCAAATCCTAGGCCTGTCAAGCAACATCCTTACAACTTGAATCCTAAGTACAAACACAAGGTCAAAGAGGAGTTGGAGAAAATGGTTGTTGAAGGGATCATTGAACCAGTAGAAGAATCAGATTGGGTTAGCCCCATGGTGGTCCAAGAATATAATACCAAAGGAGAAATTAGGATTTGTGTGGATCTACGCAAGTTAAATGATGCATGTGTGCATGACCCTTTTCCAACTTCATGCTGGAAAATTTTGGAGGGAAGGAGGCCTACTCATTCACTGATATATTTTTTGGATACCACCAAATAAGAATCGTGCCTGAAGAGAGAAGTAAGACAACCTTTGCGACAGAATGGGGATCATTCCAATACACAGTAATGTCATTCGGTCTGAATAATGCACCAATAATCTTCTCGCACGTGGTGGTAGTTGTGTTTAAGGAGTATATACATAAATTCTTAGAAGTATATTTTGATGACTGGACTATATTTGGCCTAGTAAAGAAGTATGTTTTAAATCTGTCCTTAATGTTGGATACTTGTCGGAAGCATTCGATCTCGCTGAATCTGAAGAAGTGCATATTTTTCGTCCCCTTTGGGATTTTTCTAGGTCATATTGTGTGTCAGTTGGGATTGATGGTGGATCCAGCTAAGATTGTTGCTATTGTTAACTTGTAGGTTCCAGCAAATGTAAAATAATTGCGCTCAATTTTGGGGCATATTGGGTATTACAGGAAGTTTATTCAAGGCTACGCATTGATTACTACGCCAATGGAGAAGTTACTAAATAAATATGCCTCTTATTGCTGGGATGAGGATTTTCATAATATTTTTGAGCTAATTAAGGAGAAAATAGTAACTACATCTATATTGGTATTCCCAGACTAGACAAAGGAATTCCATGTACATGTGGATGCATTGTGTATTGCAATAAGCATTCTACTCGCACAGCCAAGAGCCGAAGATATTGATCACCCCGTTATCACTAAGGTTGTACAGATGGGTTGCTTCACCAATCAACCTAGAGTAACTATTTCAAATATACTTCTAGCTGAAAATTAGCCTTTTCAACTTGAGAGGGCTCTCTCAAAGATATAGAATGATATTTTGTAATATGAAGCTCAAGAGATGGCTAACTCTGAAATGGTGTTTTAAGTGTGTTTTTATGTAGGTGAGAGATGTGGAGAAAACACTACCATTGGGCATATGGATTCAATGAAAAGAACTCAATGATATATGAACTCTTCTTATGGAAGTTGAGGCATATAGATGTTCTAATGAAAACATGACATTCACAATAGTCTAAACATTTGAAGGAAGTTAGAGCATGTCATACATGAATTCTAAGTAATAAAACATCAAAGTGCTGAAGATAAAATTGAAAAATACTTAAGACAAACACTCATGAAAACATCAATGAATTTTAATTATAAATCTTCTGGGAAATCACATAAGAAATTTTGGAATCGACGTGTTTCGAACTACCAACTGTAATTCATCATCAGGATAATGAAGATTGGTTGATCTAACATACACATTTATACTAGGAAGAGAGAAGCAACGGTCAAAACCCAAAGAGTTAAAAAATGGTCAAAAATAAGAAAAATTATAAAATAATCCAAAAATATAACTAACCCATCCTTAAAATTAAAAACGG
Source organism: Pinus albicaulis (assembly GCA_034641835.2). Lineage (NCBI taxonomy): Eukaryota > Viridiplantae > Streptophyta > Pinopsida > Pinales > Pinaceae > Pinus > Pinus albicaulis. The sequence continues at coordinate 127,781,317 of CM076574.1, read as the reverse complement.
TCAAAAATAAAACTAAAAATAAAAACATAAAAAGACATAATTACCCCTTCATATAAAATCAACACTAAAAACTAAATTAACTCCCCCACAGAAACAAGATAAATAGGTTATTAAGTGAAAAAATATTCAAGTCAAAGTCATAAATTATAAATAAATAGAATAATAAAATAAAATCAATAAATAAAATAAATTAATAAATAAATACATGAATGAATAAAATTAGAAAAAAGAATTAAAATACAACAAAAATAAAATAAAAATAAATTATTTGAATTTATAATTTCAGGTGAAGAAAAATCTGATTGCCACTATATATTACTAATGATAATTTTTTTACAATAGTAGTTATGTAGTCAACATCAATAAACCCTGTATTATTTTATCATATTCCTATTAATAGGCTTAGACATCTTTACATGAGGTCTGCCAACAAGGTTGAACCTTCGAGTCTTTTTTATGACACCTAATCTCACCATAAGCAAATTACATGGAGATAAAACTGACAACTGCTAATTTTAGAACTTATAAACCTAAAAGGAGTCTACAGCCTATTTATTACATCAACAAAATTTAAAACTGCATATTTACATCGATAAATTCATGCGCTCTGATGGCACTGACCATGAATAAAACATAATTACTCCCACCAAATCAAGAGACCTGTATTCCTACTTTTTAGGAGATGGTGTCATAATGATTGATGAATCCTCCATGATGAGATGGAAAACTGAAAGGCTTTGTTGAAGACCATATCTCTATCAAAACATTCACCTACAGACCTCTGAACTTTCCATGTGGCTGAATTGTCTCAAAAATACCATCAAAACTTAAAAATCACCAAAATCTTCTTTGTTGCAGAAATAAGGGACTTTAGGAAATTTTGTAGCAAAAGTTTTTAGCACTTTGACTTTGACCATTTCTGCAACCTGTTTTCTCCCCTTGTTGATCTGAGGTTGTTTATTAAGTAAAAATAACTAAACACAAACCTTTACCTGCCTCTTTCATGAAAACACCTGTGATTTATAGAAAAAAGAAACCTACAGCGAGTTCGTAGTGATTTCTGGGCTTCAAGCCTGAGACACGCTACGAACTTGCCTAATTGGCAGCAGACTTGAAAATTCTGCTTGTTTTCTTCAAAATTTGTCCATGGCTCTACAATTGATTATCTAAAATGATACAAAAATAACAAAAAGTTAATTTATCCACTTTTCAAGCTTTAGAAGCTTCACCTTTGGAAGCAGAGGCTTCAATCTACACAGGTTCATCTATAACTGTTATTTTTAAACCTTTCTTCTTGAGCTCTGATTGTATCATCTCCATCTGCTCTTCTAACTCTTTCACTTGACTTTGGAGTTTCTTTATGTCTACCTGCAACCAAATATTCCTCTTTCTTGTATCTTTCATTACCCTGCATAGAGGAAGGGTTCTTTTCAACAATTTCTTTGCATTGGACAAAGACTCATCATAGTGATTGATTTTCTCATTTATCTTTTCTTTGAATTCCTCCACCATTTTTCTCTCTAGCTTGGCTTCCTCCAATTCCAACTTGGTTTCAATCACTTCTTCCCTGGCTTCTCTCAGCTGCTCTTTCAAAATTTGCACTTCAATTTTTTCAATAAATTTCTTTTTACCTTTCCATTGCATAATGATTTCTTCTTTTGTTGGAGACAAATCAATGATTTCCTCTGCCATAGGTTGCTTGCCTTTGTCTGTCACTTCATTATTTTTACTAGCTATGACACCTTTGGCAAGTTGCAGCCTGGTGATTGGTTTTCTTGGCTGGAACATAAACGCTGCATCTTCTCCTGAGAAGTCAAGTTTTTTGGTAGTAAGACCCTTGTTTTTCTTCTTGCCTCCTTTGATATCTACAGCTTTGACCAATATATTTTCTTCTATTTCTATGGCTTGAAGAATGTCTTCAAGGTTGCCTTTCCCTAGTGTTTGGAGCCTTGTTATCCTTCCACGACTCTTATTGATAGGCTTGGACTTGCTATTTGTAGGTGTGGGTTGTGAAACTTTTGTTTCCTATGCATGCTCTATTTCAACATCCATGGGCTCTATAATGGGCTCCATTTCCTCCTCATTTACACCCTTTGTTTCAGTTGTAGGTTTTTCACTCTTGCTTGAAGGAGTGGCTTTTGATTTAGGTGTCTTCTTGGGTGTTAATGTATCTACTTCATAACCACTAAGAAATAGGAATGTGGCCCAGTTCCTATTCAGCTTTTTCAAATCCTCCAAAACTAGTAGCTTGATCAATCCATGATGAAAAATTGAAGTTTCACTAACTTCTGGCCAAGCTTGAACTTTTTCTGACATATTTCGTAGGCTTCTAAATGTTGAGATTCAACAAGATGATGAGCTTAGTGAAAAGAGTCGCCTTCACTAAGTGGGCACGTAGGCTATTTTTGGCGCAAGTCTATTTTTAGACTATGTCTATTTTTAGACATGATGATCATATTTCAGAAGTTGCAGGATGCTATTTGTGGATGGTTGATCAAGTTGGAAAAATAGATGAAATTCTGTTTTTAGAATATTGGGCGAAGTCTATTTATAGATCGTCAATCTAAAAATAGATGCATGTCGATTATTATTAGCTCTTAATAATAATCAGACTCAACAACTGTTATTCTCTTGGAGCACTTGATTTCAGTCACATGAATGTAGCAGCATTGTGAGAAGGAGTATGCTGATGACATCGGGGTTCTTTAGACTATTGCATGGAGGACTCAGTTAGAACTCAAGTGGCAGAGTTATGACACAGTTGGAAGAAGTAGTTATGGAGTTGTATTTAGTTTAACTCAGTTAGACTGAGTTGAGCTAGTTGTATCTAGTCTAACTGATTGATACACTAGTGAGAGTGGAGTGAATTAATTATTTAATTAATTCATAAATAATAACTCATTAATCAACTGAAGAATACATCAGTTAACTACAATGCATGGCAGTTTCAGTGGAGACCAGTGGAGAGATAGGTGAAAGGGCAAGATAGACTGTCTGTTGTGACTATAGTGATGCATTGATTGCATCGACACTACGATCGGGGGTACAACAAAGTTATACGATCAAGGATGGAGTAATTTGAATTCATTCAGAGCTATTCTTCAACATAAATTGCGCAGTGGAGGCAGGCTAGCAGGTGGCATAGATCGGTGCATGGATTTGCAATATTAGGCCTGATTAGTGTATGACGATTGTACTGTACTGAGGGCTTGTGATAAGCTTTGTATGCTTGTATGAGATTTTCATATGATCTCCATGTTACATAATATATAGTTGCGGTTTTTAGCTTCAATCTTTCCCGGTTAAAAATTGTGTTATGTGCGATTGATAATTTTTGTTTATGCTTCACATGTGTGTGCAATTAATTTTTTTGCAAAAGATTAACAAGTGGAATAGATTCAGTATCTTGCATAAAGTTAAATAGTGTGAGATCGAGTGGATCTTGGACATATTCATGCTTAGTGCATATAATTTCTACATGGTATTGGAGCATTGTTGATTGAAGATTTCAATTGTGAAGTGAGTTTGTGCTGGTGGACAATTTGAGTTTGCTACAGAAGATTCTTGGTGCAGAAATCGAGTATACATGAAATTTATTTCAACAGGTTGAGATTGGAGTAAGCCCTTGATGGGAGCTCGAATTACATAGCCTATAAGGACAAGATGGAGGTAGTGTTGGAGGATAATGGGCTGAAGGAGTTCATCGATAGAAATGTTCCTAAGTCGGGATCTAGCGATGTTGCATTACTTGATGCATGGCAAAAGAAGACTGTAAAGATGAGGAGAATTCTGTTGGAAGGTGTGAAGGACCATATTGAGTCTAGCCTTCATGGGAAATCCACTCCATTCCTAATGTGGAAGGCTTTGACAGACTTTCTCCAAAGCAGAAATGACCAGAGGAAGTTGGCGCTTAAAGACAAGCTCAGAAAAATAAAAATGGAGAAAGGCGACAGTATTCCAAAATACCTCATGAAGTTTTTCCACTACAAGGATGAGCTGGTAAGTGTGGGGGTTACTGTTGATGAAGAATACTTGGTGATATTGGCTCTCCTTGGGCTTCCGAAGAGTTGGCATAGCTACGAAGACTCTGTCAATGGACGGGAGAAACTGCCAGGATAGGAGTGACTTTGGTCGGATCTTGTGCAAGAGGAGATAAGGCGGGGTACCAGGGATGGATCTTCATCGAAGAATGAAGATGAAGAGAATTGCGCTTTGGCTGCCAAAGCAAGGAAAGGGAAGGGGAAGAAAAATCCTTCAAAATCCAGTGCTAAAGGCAAGAAGTAGGATTTTTCCAAAGTGAAGTGTTTTCACTGTCACGAGCATGGACATTTCACCACTAACTGTCCACAGAAGAAGAAGAATAAGCAGGCTTCTAGATCTGCAGCTTGAGAGGCCTTAGCCTCGCAATTTGAGCTGTATTTTTCCTTGATTGCATGCATGGTTTCAAGCTGCATGGGATCGGTGTGGTATCTTGACAGTGGTGCGTCTTTCCATATGACAGGAGACAAAGAGTTGTTTAGTGACTTGGAGGAGAAGGACCTCCAAATGCATATAGATATGCGTGATGATGGTAGGTACAGTGCGACTGGAATTGGGACCACTACCTTTGAGAGGGAGTTTGGTAATCCGTTCTTGTTGAAGAATGTCATGCATGTTCCAAGTCTGAAGAAGAACTTGGTCTCAGTCGCAAAGCTGGAAGACAGGGGTTATGATGTTTTTTTTAGTGAGGGAAAAGCTTTCCTTCGATATAAAACAATGGGTCAAACCATGAAGATAAGGGTTCGAATTAATAATCACTACAAGTTGGAGGTAGATGGTTGCGCTAAAATTGTGGGCAAAGCAGAAGAAGTGGTGAGCCGGGATGAGGGCGAGTTATGGCACAGGAGATTGGGCCATCTTCACCATGGCACTTTGAATATTTTGTAGCAAATTTCTACTAGACTTCTCAAGGGTAATCTTACATAGTCAGATTAGTGCAAAGGATGTACAATGGGTAAGTTTGTGAAGACCACCTTTCATGAGAAGGAGAATCGTGCTTCGGTGATCCTGGAGAGAATTCACACAGACGTGTGTGGACCATTCTCGGTTGCTTCAACAGCAAAACACAGGTATTATGTGATATTTGTTGATGAATTTTCTTGTAGATTTTGGATCTTCTTCATGCAGAAGAAGATTGAAACGTTCTCAAAGTTCTGTGAGTTAAAGGCATTGGTGGAGAAGGAGTCGGGGAAGCAGGTGAAAGCTCTACGGAGTGATAATGGTGGTGAATACATCTCTGGAGAATTCAAAGTCTTCTGTAGCATATAAGGAATTCGAAGAGAACTCATAGCGCCTCATAACCCACAGCAGAATGGGGTCGCATAGAGAAAGAACAGAACGATCGTGGGTGCTGCACGAGCGATGCTGCATGATCAGGGCCTACCGATGCACTTGTGGGTGGAAGCATGCAACACTGCAGTTTATGTGAAAAACCATTTTCCTCATAGATTACTTGGCATGAGTACACCCAAGGAAGCTTTTACTAGTAAGAAGCCTGATATTTCTCATTTGAATATTCTTGGCTCACTTGTTTACATTCATGTGACGAAGGATGCAAGGAAGAAGCTAGAGCCGATTGCAAAAGTTGGGATATTTATGGGGTACACAGAAACACCCCACACCTATCGTGTGTATTTTCCAAACAGTCGGATGATTGTTATGCGATGGGATATAAAATTCAATGAGGTGAAAGCCATGAAGTTTGTGCTTGAGAGGGAGCTACACTTGCATGCAGAAGAGGAACTTCTTGTTCCTAAAGATGAGCCTCTGGATGTGGATCAGCCACAGGAGGAGATTCATGGAGTGGAGGAGTCCACTCATGTAGAACCAAACATCAAACAAGGTATAAAGCGTACCACAGAAGCTGAGAGACTGAAGCTTGATGCGGCACAGAATGTAGGAGTCCCTACATCACAGTGCAAACAAAGACAGTCACCTGACCAATATACTGGATACATGGCTCTTATGAGAAAATGTATTGTGACATAGCCATATTCTTTTGAATAAGTAGCACAGAAGCCCACATGGGTAGATGCCATGGTGGAGGAGTATGACTCCATTGTCAAAAACAGTGCTTGGGAGATTGTTCCAAGGCAGGTGGGAAAATCAGTTGTAGGATCAAGATGGATCTACAAGGTAAAGCAAGCTTCTTATGGGAGCATCGAGAAGTATAAGGCAAGATTTTTTGCCCAGGACTTCTCACAGATTGAGGGGATTGACTATGAAGAAACCTTTGCACCTGTCGCATGGTATTCTTCCATACGGACCATCCTTGCTCTCTCAACGCAGATGCGTTGGCACATTCATCAGATGTATATGAAGACTGCGTTCCTTAATGGGATCATTGAGGAAGAGGTGTACATTGAGCAGCCTGAATGATTTGAGATCTTCAACAGCAAGTCACATGTGTGCAGGCTCAAAAGAGCGCCATGTGGGCTAAAACAAGCACGTCGTGCTTGGTACACTCAGATTGACATCTATTTCACTAGACTTGCCTTCACCAAGAGTGAGGCGGATGCAAATCTGTACCAAATTGTGGTTGAGGGTAGGCTTTTGATCATTGTACTTCATGTTGGTGATTTAATACTAACAGGTGATGAGCAGTTGATACACTCATGCAAGGCTGATCTTGCAAAGGAGTTTGAGATGAAGGATTTAGGCCTCCTTCATTATTTCCTTGGATTGGAAATATGGGAGCGGGAAGGTGAACTATTTGTGTCTCAAGGCAAGTATGCCCAGGAGATACTGGAGAAGTTTCACATGCAAGGCTGCAAGCCTATCGACACTCCTCTTCCAGGAAATTGGAAGAAAGAGGATGCTACATCAGCAGAGGTAGTGGATGCCACTGTTTATCGATATTTGGTGGGTTCGCTCATGTATTTATTCAATACAAGACCGGAAATATTTTATGCAGTGAACCAGCTTTCACAAGTAATGGTTAAGCCTACCAAGCTCTTTTGGAAGGCAGGCAAGCATGTTTTGAGATATCTTAGGGGCACATCTGAGTATGGTTTATGGTACAAACAGCCGGATGAGGTGAAGTTGCATGGCTTCACAGATGTAGATTGGGCAGGAAGCCCAATAGACAAAAAGAGCACATCAAGAGGGATTTTCAGTATCGGATCTACGGCATTTTCTGGTACAACAGGAAATAAATATCTGTGGCATTCAGTTCAGCAGAAGCAGAATACATGGCAGCAATTTTAGCTGCATGTGAGGCTATCTGGATGAGGAAGATTCTGGTTGGTTTGTTCGGTTCACATTTAGATCCGATGGTGATTCATTTTGATAATCAGAGTTGCATTAAAATCTCGGTTAATCCTGTGTTTCATGATATATCTAAAAATATTGATATCCGGTATCATCATATCAGAGATTGTGTGTAGCGGAAGATCATGTTGCTTCAGTACATTCCCACAGAGGATCAGGATGCAGATATTCTGACGAAGGCGCTCACCAGAAGCAAATTCGAATACCATAGAGGCAGGATTGGGGTGAAGGATAATCCCTATCTTGTTGAGAGGGAGTGTTGAGATTCAACAAGATAATGATCTTAGTGAAAAGAGTCGCCTTCACTAAGTGGACCCGCAGGCTATTTTTGGCGCAAGTATATTTTTAGACTATATCTACTTTTAGACATGATGATCATATTTCAAAATTTCTAGGATGCTATTTGTGGATGGTTGATCAAGTTGGAAAAATAGATGAAATTTTATTTTTAGAATATTGGGCGAAGTCTATTTATAGATCGTCAATCTAAAAATAGATGCATGTCGATTATTATTAGCTCTTAATAATAATCAGACTCTAAACAACAACTTATTCTCTTGGAGCACTTCAGTTCAGTGCACAGATGTGGCACAACAACTGACAAAAGGAATTAAACTATTCCTGAGGGTTTACTAGAGCTATTGCATGGAGGACTCAGTTAGAACTCAAGTGGCAGAGTTATGACACAGTTGGAAGAAGTAGTTATGGAGTTGTATTTAGTTTAACTCAGTTAGACTCAGTTGAGCTAGTTGTATCTAGTCTAACTGATTGATACACTAGTGAGAGTCGAGTGAATTAATTAGTTAATTAATTCATAAATAATAACTCATTAATCAACTGAAGAATACATCAGTTAACTACAGTGCATGGCAGTTTTAGTGGAGACCAGTGGAGAGATAGGTGAAAGGGCAAGATAGACTATCTGTTGTGACTATATTGATGCATTGATTGCATCCAACACTCAGTGGAGATGCCAATGAGGATTGTGTAGTCAAGGATGGAGTAATTCAAATTCATTTAGAGCTATTCTTTAGCAGATATTGCGTAGTGGAGGAAGGCTAGCAGGTGGCATAGATCGGTGCATGGATTTGCAAGATTAGGCCTGATTAGTGTATGACGATTGTAATGTACTAAGGGCTTGTGATAAGCTTTGTATGCTTGTATGAGATTGTCATATGATCTCCATGTTACATAATATATATTTGGGATTTTCAGATTTAGGCTTTCCCGATTAAAAACTGTGTTATGTGCGATTGATAATTTTTGTTTATGCTTCACATGTGTGTGCAATTAATTTTTCTGCAAAATATTAACAAGTGGAATAGATTCAGTATCTTGCATAAAGTTAAATAGTGTGAGATCAGGTGGATCTTGGACATGTGCATGCTTAGTGCATATAATTTCTACATTAAATGATAAAAATAAGATCAAGGAGTTGCTTACCAGTGAAATGTAGCAAGAGCCTAAAATGATATTGATAAATCATATGGAACCTCCCTTCACATTTAAAGTATTTTTGAATTACAAATAGTAGTTTGGAGTAGTTTTATTTAAGGCAGCTCCTCGGGATTCCAGATGTCATATCCACTCCAATGTGTTCAGGTTTCATGAATTCATCACAGTTCTCTAATTTTAACTTAGTGGCTTTAAACCACTCTCCTCCCATCCTCAGGATCTTTGTAGCTTGGGAAATTGTTTCAGGAGACACCACAAAACTCAGTACACCCACCTTTGATGCAGTTCCTACGAAATTCACTGCAAATTCCTTCAAAACCTGAGAATGAAAACCTTTTAATTTCTGGCAGAACCTCATACACTTAACACTATTGAAGGCTTAAAAGCTAGGATCCTCATTGAGAAATTTTAGATCCATGGGCTCATACCTGACAACTGAGCCCTCTTTATTAGTCTTCTTCTACATGGCCATCTCTCTTAACCCTGCGTTGGCCTCCTTGATGGTATGACACCTGCAAAGAAAAGAGTTTCACAACAAGGTGCTTGCAGACCAAACTTGACTTTTCTAAAGATGATACAGCAGCTACACTCAGAGGTAATATGGAAAGATGACAAATAGCATCTTCTCAATGATGAATTTAAAAAGTGAATTTCAAATATGGCAAGGATAAGGACAAATGAGAGAGGCTAAGTGAAATGATGAGTGACCACTTATGATTACGCATGTTGCATCACTCTTCTAACAGATCACGTGACCTAAGAATGCTGTGTAACCTCTAAAGACTCTAAACCTCAAACTATCCTTTATTGGTGTAGAAAACCATGATTTTGTAGCACTTTCCATTATAATTCTAGCAGATTCGCTACGGACTGGTCAGGTGAGTCCGTAGCGAAAAGAGCTTGTTTCTATTAATTTTGTTGCAGATTCAGGAAAAGAAAAATAGGTGGCCAAATCCAAATTTTAAACCAATTCATGGATATTTTCATGATTTTTTATGGATTTGACCATGATGATATGACAAGTGGGACTTTCTAAACTTAGGATAAGGACCAATTCACAAAATTTCATCAATTTCATGAATTATTTTGCCAAAACATAAAACTTATGCCTAATGACCTTCCTAATCAAAAAATGAAATTTAATTAGTGATAACACACCCAATTTAATTTACGAGCATGAAATTTTCAAGTGTTGAATGCAAATACTTGACAACAGAGAGAGAAGGATTAGTTATATCTATGTGATACATAATTTTCATCACTATTTGCTTCGAGGACATTTTAAGATGTTTACGTCTCACTCTACTTTGAAGTACCTGGTCAACAAACCTGTGTTGGGGGGGGAATATTTCTCGATGGCTCTTATTATTTCAGGAGTATGATTTTGAGGTGATCGTCAAGAGAGGGAGGTTGAATGCAGGTCCAGATCACCTATCGCACATTGAAAGTGGAGAGGAGCCAACTTGTTTGGAGTATGGATTACCAAACACGCAGCTATTTTCCATTAAAGTATTCGATGACCACTTCGCAGATATTATCCACTTTCTGAACACTGGTAGTACACCTACGGAGTATACAATTAAGTAGAACAAAGAACTAGTCTTGTGCGCAGTTGACTTTACTTTGATTGCACGCCAGTTGTATAAGATGGGCGCCAATGAGATATTGAGATGCTATGAGCTAAATTTTTAAAGACAAAGCATCCTATTTGAAGCACATGCAGGGTTACAAGAGGTCACTATGCAGGAAAACAAATTGCGCAAAAAATTTTAAGGGCTGGGTTGTGGTGGCCTACAGTACAGAATGATGCAAAAGAGTATTGTCGCGCTTGTGATGTGTGTCAAAGTATAGGGAAACTGTCACGCAAAGATGAAATGCCACTATAACTACAAGTGACTTTGCAGTTTTTTGATAAGTGGGCCATTAACTTTGTAGGACCGATCAACCCTCCTGAAAAGAAGACTAGTGCACACTATATCATTACTCCAATGGATTATTTGACTAGGTGGGCATAAGCTAAGCCTGTGAAAGACTGCAGCGCAGATACAATTTCACACTTCATTTTTTAGAATATCTTGACCAGATTTGGGTGCCCTAAAATCTTGATGAGTGACTAGGGTACACACTTTGTGAATGACACTATCCAAGCATTGACAATGGATTTTAAGATGCACCATCAAAAGATTACACGATATCATCCACAAGAAAATGGAATGGTAGAGGCATTTAATAAGATTTTGGAGATTGTTCTCACAAATGTCTACAATGCTAATCAAAATGATTGGGATGTGTGCGTACCTATGGTTCTATCGGCATATCGGACTACATGCAATAAATTGACTGGGAAGACCCTATTCAGGTTGGTATTTGGACAGGAAGTTGTTATTCCAATGGAATACATCATCCCTAGTCTGTGCATTGCAACAGTAACTAACATGATTGATCAAGATAGTATGGAAGAGAAACTCTCGTGCTAGTTGCGCTGGAGGAAGACAGATTCATTGTTGGTTTTGCACCAGCATGTGATAAATATACGTGAAAAATCTTAGCATGACAAGCACATCAGAGAAAATATTTTCAAGGAGGATGATTTAGTTTTTCTATATGACAGCAAGTTTGTGTGCCACCTAGGAAAGTTCAAAATGCATTGGCTCGAACCTTATGTTGTCAAGGAAATTACGGAAGGGGTGCAGTACATCTAGTTACCTTAAGGGGTGAAATCCTTCCTGGATTTTTGAATGGAAGTCATTTGAAAACATATAGGGATGAGCCTATCCCTGCGTGCACCAAATGACTATATGGATGGAGGAGTGTCTTAGCACCCCAGATAGTTGCGAGAGGGTGCAGGACCATAAAGTAGTCTGTCAAGCATTGGAGAAGTGGGTATGCGTGACAAGGAGGGTTGATGCACAGACAGGTGTGACGATCATGCAGAAGCTGTGTTAGGAGGTTGAAACAGTTGCAGAGGTGCCAGAATATAGCCACTTGGAATCTTTAATCTAGATAAGACAGCTTTATTACCATTTGGAGGATTGGCTAAACTGCATTTAATGAGGATATTATGCCATATTTGGAACCATTTTAGCATTTATGAGGCTACATCAAAGAACATGAGACTGATTAATCTGCACCAACACTATAAATATAACAAGAAGGGTCACATTAGTTCCCTTTTATCTCAAAGTGAGTTGTGCACATTGCTATCATTGTTTTTTCTAAAGTATATGTCTGGAATCAACCCGCTTTTCTAGGAGACATTGTGCCAATGAGGGTTAGGACTTTTTATTCCTCCAAGTATGACTATTACCGAACCTACCCCTTCTATGATGGAGGTTGATGAAACCCATGTGCACGTCATTGAAACCCCTACGTCTACGCCCCAGTCGCAGAAATATAAGAAGGGACAGCCTTCAGGGACCCAGAAGTCGCAGCGCAAGAAGACCTTGAAGCCTAGGTCGACCCCTGTTGAATGCTAGAAGAGACCTATGGCCGAGACACCCGAAGTAATTGTGGAGGAAGATGTTGTCGAGGAGGTAGATCCAATTTTAAGGCTACCCAAGTATGTGTCACCGCACAAAGAATATGTGAAGGTCCCAAAGGACCTGGATAAGGTTCGATATTATATCAATTCTTCGTTGATTCCCAAATATGTGTCGTTTTAGGGGGATATGTTTGCAAAAATCCCCCTCCTAAAGATGGAATGATGGGACTTAGACGACCATGAGAAGTTCTTTGAGCTCATGCCCTTGATGTACTTGGAGCCAGTCACCTATGACAAGGGGTTGATCAAGGTCGAGCTAAAGCCTTGGGATTTGGGACTATAGAAGTCAGGGTTGCTAAATTTTTTGAATATCCCACACGTTGGGCACAGCGCGGTCAAGGATATATTTGTGCAACAGATGCTCACCATAGTGCACAACAACTTTCCATGGCTAGGAGAGCCAATTCCAATTGATGCAAATTTGATACACCGTATCACCAACCTTCCCTTTCAGGGGGAGGACCCTACGGCAACCTTTGGAGGAAAGGGCCAGGAGCTAAGGAAAAATATAAGGTATCGTGCAACACTCGAGGGATTGTCGTCAGCAAAATCAATGACCCCACAGTATAGTTTTCCATGCTAACCATCGCATGCAATATGATGAGGAATTTTCGGCTGAAGGAAGTTCCGGCCCATGTGATTTTTTTATTCGGGCAATGTAAGAAAGGGATATAGTATAATTCGGCAAAGTATCGGTGTGCAGAGTTTTTGGAGAATTTCCGCGAGGTATAGGAGGAGGGAAAGAATTTTTATTATGCTTGGTTCTTTCTACAAATTGCATTGATTGGTTGGAGGACACCAGTGGAGGCCTAGTTCCTAGATATGGAGCCTGATATTTACGAAGCTATGCAATATGCGATGATGTGTAACTCTAAGCTTCCCTCCGAAATCACTGAAAACAAAATATTTTAGGTGTTATTTGATTCCGATCTATTTCAAGCATTTAATTCCATGCCGTGATTGTCACCAATGTTGTACAAGCAGTACAAGCACATAGCGGACTTCAAGGCCACCTTTCACAATATTCAGGTGTGCGAACACAGATGTTGAAGGTGTTTGGTATGAGATTCCTTACATTGTCACGGAGGATGACCTTGCACGTGTTATGATAGAATGACCAGCCTTATGGTTAGAAGAAAGTACCACTAACGGTGCCTCATCTTCAGTACCCCTGAAGACTCCTAAAAAGTCACACACGCCCAAGGATACCTAGCAGAAGGATAAGGATGAAAAGAAAGAGACGAAGCCAACCACAATGGGTGAAACCATTGACCTGGATAAGGAAACGGAGGATAAAGAAAGTGACAGTTCCATGGCACCTTCAACACAAATAGGTTCACCAAAAGTAACTAAACGAGGATCTCAGACCTCCCTGGGACCACGCAAAAAGAGGAAGGGATCAAAGAAAATAGGGACAAGGGACCTGACCCTTATAGAAGACGACTATAACAAAATTGAAAACATAGTCAAAGATGTGACCGAGGATCTCTAGATTAATGTGGAGTCTCAATATAAATCAGTCCTTGAGGATGTGCAACACGGTCTCCAAGAGCTCTGCATGCAAATGAGCACGATCCAAGCGAGCGTATGACAAGCGAGCGCATAACCCCTCAGAACTATTCTACCATTGCCTATAGACAAACGGGTATTTCATTTTCTAGGAATTACAGTTAAATTTCAGCACCCCAAGCTGTGTGCCAATGTGCAAGCCTGCAATTAGGTAGGCATTGACTTGGTCGTGATTCCCAATGGAAAACTACATGCAATGCATACTATGATCATGGACGAGCTATAGTACTGGGAGGTCCACACCTCAAAGGTCGCTGCAAAGAATCAACAGTAGGTAATTATGATGTAGATTGGACATCGGAATAGAGAAGAGGCTCATCAGGGTGTCGAATATCAGTGTGATGAATTGGAATCCATGATTAAACGGTTGTACGGTGACCTCCTCGAAGTCACAGTACCTGCCACCACTGCGCCTAAAGTTAAATTAGAAAGCTTGGTATTTGTGCTGAAGGCCTCACATTCAGAGATAACAATAGTCTACTCTGATTTCGAACAAAATATCATAGACCTCCATATGAAGCTATAGCCAAAGACGCCTCCGGAGGTGCGTGCACAACGCGCCGCAGTCGTACAAGAATCAACTACTAGCATCACCACTGTCGTGGATGCTTGCAGTAACCTATTTGAAGAAGCCATGGGACTTTGGACCTCTGTCTAAGATGACCCTATCATTCGACAGCTAAAATCATAGTTGAAGGCCAAAGAGGAGTAGTTCAATGAAATTCGGGTCACTGCACTATCCCTCGTGCCAGCCCAGCGACTCGCCAGATTGAAGGAGAGTCACGCCATTCAGATGGAAATTGACACACTATGCCGACGAGAGAACTTGTTGGACAAACGAATGAATCCATGGGAATATAAGGCCTTGCAGCTCTCGCAAACCAACCACAGAAAAATTGGTGGAAGAAGCGCAGATCACTGCAGCACAAAGTACTGAAGTCTCTTTCCATTTCAAATTTCCGTACAGGTGCTCAAGGACAAAACATAGATAGCTAGACCAGAGTGACTTGGGACAAGTCACTAGATTGTGTTAGGGGCCTGTTCAAGTAGGGTCCCCAGGGGTAAAGCAATTTTGAGTATTTTTGGTTAAGTTTTTGTTTGTACGCACTACGCGCAGATGTCAAAGGGCTTTCAAGTGGGTCAAAGTCCCTTATTGTAAGGGGTAAAATGGAAAACAAGGAGTCTCAAACCATGGTTTGAGACCATGGTATGTGTGTGTTTGGAAATATATAAATATGTAAGAGTCGAGAAGGATAGATATCATATTTTCATCATGAATGTAGTTTATGTGAATTGTTGATCTGGGTTTTTTTTGGCTAGAGAGTCTCATGTTGGTTTTGTCTGCAAAGACCTTATTCCTAAGCTGTGTGCAAGGACCTTGTTGTTGTGTGTGTAGGTGGAAAGATTGTACTGAATTGAATATCTCTCAATAAAGAAGGCAATTTTGGTGAACTCATATTTTTATATAATTTTTGTGGTTAACTGTCTTAGATTTTTTATGTGTGCTATCTGTTGCTTACTACAATTCTAGATCTAGATTTTTCCTATTGAATTCATATTTATTTCAGTAAATGATAAGTCGAATTGGATTGCATCTGTGCATAAGTATTATTCATATTTAACTGTTATATCTGAATTAAGTATAGTGATATGTTCTATGCAAATCTATATTGAAGTAAGGATTAATTCTGTAATGATATGCGAATGCACAAGGGTTAAGTTTGTTTATTATTATCTTGTTGCACAAAACTGCTTTACTGTTTAACGGTTTATCTGCAAGTAGATCTGGTTTCTACGAAGTCTTAGATCTGTCACATCAAAATCTCCCTCAGGGTGGGGAAACCTCGTTCCAGCACCCTCACATACTGCTTCGGGTGATACTTTGGTTTGTGTGAGAAGATCAATGCCGAAAGGGCTAGTAGTTGGAGGGTTTTTTTAGTTGCACCATTACTCTAAACCTAGTTCAGGACCCCTTAAGCCAACATATGGTCAAGCCTCATCTTGCTACTCCTTTCTTTCCCTCTGTAATAGCGGCAGAGGAGGTTTGCGGTACTAAGGGTTGAAACCTTGACTTGGAACCATTTGACTTGAGCAAGGAAGGGAAATCTTCATCTCTAGTTCAAGCTTGACCAGCTTATTAGATAGATTTCTTATTATTTTTTTCATTTCTTCTATTATGTAATCCTGAGATTCTATATCCTAATTCAAAGTGGTGGCTTCCTCCTTGCCCCTCCTTCTTTCTCCCTGGTCCAACTTTCCCTTGAATATCCTCGTAGAAGTGAAGTTGGCTTCTACTTCCAATGCATTATTCTAGATTTGATCTAGGGATATAGACTTCCTATCTTGGAGGGTGAACCCGAACTCAAATTAAAAGGCCCCAGTGAATACTACCTTAGAAGTATCCTAAGGAGGTTTTGTCTCTACGAGGAGATTATTGTATAGTTTGTTGAATCTCTTAATAAACTCTGTGACATCCTCATTTTGTTTCTTCTTCGTAGCATTAAAATTAGTGAGGATGTATCCATGATCCATCTTCTCTCCCCATTTTTGTGTAAATACATTTCCCATCTCTTCCTAGGTGTGGATGGAATGATCGATTAAGGATTTAAACCATTTATGAGCCTCTCCATCCAAATATTGGATGAAGAGTCTCAACACCACATCTAGGTGTTCCACATTTAAGTTTTCTGCAAAAGCACATAAGTTTTTTAATATTACTCTGCATTACAATGTTATCTTCTCCCTTGAACCGAGGAAAGAGCTTTAAATAGTCTTAAGGAATTTCCTTAAGTAACTGGGGAAGAGCCAAGGAGGCGTACTTGGTTAGCAGAAATCCAAGTACTGCCATATTTTGCATAAGGGGGGGAAGATTTATGATCTGAATTTGCTAATGCAAAATATGGGAGATGAGAGGTATATTCTGCAAGGATGGAGTATGTGTATGGAGGTGGAGGTGATTTTTTGGGATCTATTTAACCTCTGTGAACTCGTGTCTGGGGTGAAACCCAGGAATGGAACGGTCATCTAAAATCGGGCAACAGAATCCAGGCCACAGATGTCAGCTCTTTATGTGGAGGAAGATGCTTCAAGGGAAAAGGGGGGTAGATCATACTAACTAAGGACCTTTTCCTTAAAAGTCATATTGAATATTATTCTCTCAGGGTTAGATACAGAGGGTGTTCTTTGATGAGTGGTATATGACCGAGTGTGAGGCCTAGTGAAATCCAGGGTTACTTATACTTTGAATTTTATAGCAGTGGAGTCGCCAAGGTGAGAGATATATAGCCCCTAACCCTTGTTTCTCACCTAAGTGAAGGGTGGATTATTTCGTATCCTAGGGAAAGGTTTTTCAATTCATTCCCCGGTAACATCTCCTTAAAAAAATTTTGTCGCTCCTAGAGACAGCCTCCGAGTTGTTGAGAGACCAGTGCCTAAGACATATTAAAATCATAGGATAATGATCCTACCTACAGATTACTCTGGATTCTTTGATTCAGGAAATTTTAGGGTATAACACTTCAATAATAATGAAGGTTCTTGATGTTAATCTCATTGAGGAATTAGGACTAGGAAAGTGCTTCGAGAAACTGTATTTAATTGGAATGCATCAAGACGGCCAAACTTAAACCAATGAACAGACTTAAAGATGAAACTGATGTGAAATGAGGATCTTAAGAAGTAATCCTGACAAGATGGGCTTAGAAGGGATAAGATTCTGAGTCGTTCAGGATTAGATGAAAAGACAATATGGAAGAGACATACAATGGTGGGATTCCATGGAGCGAGATTTAAGGTTCTGAACTGATTCAAAACATGAGTGCCATCCTTCCTCTACAAGAACATAAAAAAATTCATGAAATTAAACAAGTTGTAATCAGCAGCTTTTACACATGGAATCTGAGAATGATTATTAAACATCAAATAGAGAAAACACATATACATATTGTTCACCAAAATAAGTGGAATCTAGTAGAAAGAAGGATTTATATTATATTAGCCGCACAACAAGTTCTCAAAATATGTAGTTCATAACCCAAAATGCTTATACATCCTTCATAACAAATAGGAACAAAAACTTAGACAAAATTCAAAACCTCTTATCAGTCCTTGAATCTTCCTTTTATAGAGTTTTCTTTGGGTCTCTACCCCATATATTCTTTCTTGACCTTACATTTTAGCATCATCATTCAAAAATGGAGCGTGATACGAGCACGACACTCTTAACATAAAAACAAACTAAAATATCAACAGTAAAACCGTAATTTCGCTGACAAGACAGAGTAAAAGTAAAAAAAAATATATATGAAGGCCATATGGGCCCGATCTTGAAACTTTTGTCTGATGCAGCGAGGGGTTGCAGAAGGCTCTGATTGGTGCAACCGCGTCAAGTTGGATGACGAGCCAAAATGACGAGATGGAGTGGGAGTTCTCGGCTGTGAGGTGGAGGATGCTGGTGGATTGGCGTGTTCATAACACCTTTGCCACATGATCTTTGAGGGTAGGGATATCGTGCTAAAAAGCTCAAACAAAGCAAGGAGCTAAGTTAACTTGGAGTAGTCTAGTTTGGCTTAGAGGATTTCTTTTACCTTGGCCAGAATCATGAATTCTTTTCTAAGAGTGATCACCAAATTTTCAACCTTCAACTGAGTAGTTTTCTCCTATTTTGAATCATATCTACATTTAATTTCCACTAGTCTCTTGTCATAAGTTGCCCAGGGAATCAATGTGCCTTGTACATCCCATCAATTAGGTAATCCTGCCTCAAATAATTTGCCTAGTTCACTATCAAAATATTCCACTCCTCTAGCAATAATCCCCAGGAACCCAACAGCCTTAGCCTGAGTATATTCTTTCTGTATCATTCTCATGATGTCCATCAATGTCCCAAATCGATCCACCACACTGCACATTCCTAACTCCTCAGTTGAGATTTCGTTCACGAACTAGATGTAGTTTTGTAGAATCATTATGTTTTCAATCCCTTCACATCAACCTAAGTCTGGTTGAGTTTTATAGTCACTGATGGTGATCTTCTTATCATTAGCCAGATTGATATACTCCCAGTGATATTTTACCTCTTTCATAATGCCATCACATACCATATTTATGGCTTCTACCAGTGCCATATTATCCTTTAGGTTCCTTTTAAGATCTTTGACTGATTTGTTGAACTCCTCTCCCTCTCTATGATCGGCGTCAACCTCCATTTGTAGTGAAGAGATCTTCTTATCCTTATCGACCAAAGTTTTCTTAGACTTTTCCAGGTACCTGCACACTATCCAGGCTTCATCTTCTGAGACTTTTGGCTCAGCGAGTTTCTTGGTCAACTGCTCTGAGGGGTTTTGTGGGGCTTCTCATATGTGTACTATACAAAAGTGGCTATCCATATATTTTTTCAAATTTGTCAGCCTCCTCTTTAAATCCACTACCTCATCGTTCTTCTAGACAAGCAGAGTCAAAAGAGCCTTCTTTTCATTTTCTACTTGAGTGAGCTTGGAAGATTGAATGTGTTCCGAGCCAGATATTTTCAATCTTCGTCGGAGATCCTGCACTTCTAAATCCACCATCCGGAGAATATTTTGTGTGGCTGATTGCTTCTCGACCCCCTTCCCTTTCAACATTCCTTTATACTAAGCAAGTTGTCAAGAGAGAGCCTTATATTTTTCCCTCTCCCTTTTGAGAGTTTCCACCATCTTTTCCAGTTGATTTTGTGTTCTTTCCAGCACTAGGGTGTGCTTTAGGACTTAATTATGTAGCATATACCCAATAGACTTATGGATGTTTAATTTATCGTGTATGGGGATAGAGGCTAAGTCCAATATCATCTCTAGCGCTCTATATTTTGATACAAGAGGGAGAGGGTGAGAGGATGGGTGTTGTACTGAAACCACCAATTGGTCATTCTCTACATCTAGGGCCATTAATAGTTTGGTGTGGTGTCTGTCTATATGTTCAGCCAACTCTACCTTCAAATTTTCCCTAGCTAAATAGCTCTTTTTTTTATCCTTTCCACTAAAGTCCATTCCATCCTTGTGCTTGTCTCTTCCTCCGAGGGGCCGTCACTTGGGGCGATTACCTGTGAAGAAGCAGACAGTGCCTGTTTGGAGGCATCATCCAAAGAACCCTGAAAACCTAGCTTATTCTCACCTATGTCTATGTAAGCTAAGACCACCTCATCCCGTTTTTCAATGACCTTTCCTTCAGGTTCTTCTGTCATGGGTTTTTTTACTAGTTTGGCCCTCTTCTTCCACCTCAATGAAATCCTCCATATGTACATAGTCCTCCTACTCCTATAACTCCCCTTCGCATCCAGTTCCTTCTTCTTCTGGAATGTTGTCTCCCATAAATGGTCCGTCTGCAAGTAGGGAGTCAGTCTCCATATTTGTATCCAAAGGCCATGAGTCATAATTATATTTCCATTCAATATTTGGTCTAGGCTCATGTTCATAAGTTGAGAGCTTAATATTCCTCTTCCTTTATGCAATGACTCCCTTAGGATCATAATGCCATGTGTCTCCTTGTTGGAAGTTCATATTCTGCAGTAGATCCTCAACCAGAGGGAATAAATGCGCTGAATTTATGGTAAACGGCCCTACTATGCTCGGGAGTTTGAAGATATGGCATTTCTTTGCAAGAAAAAAATGAATTTGGTCTGCACTCGAGATTTTCCTAATGAACTCGAGAGCTAATATTCTCATGGCCATGAATATTGGCCAGTGGAAAGGAGAAATATCACAACCTTATACTTTGACTTCAATGTGATCCTTGAATAGGTACCAATCCCCTAAGCGATCTGTCTCGCTGAACTGGAGAAACTCTTTTTACTCAGGAAAAATCCTTGGTGGAGGGGTCCTGTCTATAATTGTATAGGCCCTAGACATGAATTTTGTGATGAATTTTATGTAACCCTTGCCTTTGGGTTGTTGTAAAACTGAGAGTGTTAAATCGAACACCGATTAAGGCTCACTCCCTTTCTTATAAAACTTGTCTAGGCCTAAGCCATTGAACTTGTGGGCATGCGTGAATAGGAACAGTTAAAACACCAATGAATAGTACCTGAAACAACTCGTTGTTGATAAGTCTTGGAAGTGGGCTTGGATGGCTGAGGCCAGGAATGAGGGAATGTCAAGTAAGACTCTTGGTTGCATCATGAGGTCGAAAAACCCTAAGCAGGAATTATTGACCCAACTGGCATTGTCCTGCCCAAACATACCTGAAATAATTGCCAAGATTGGTTGGACAACATCACGAAAGAGGGACACCAGGAATTTTTTAGTGGGGGGTTAAGGCATATACTTTTGCGATTGTGATTAATTTGAGGAGAGACCTCTAATTCTAAATAGGGAGGTTCGAAAAGTGACACATGAGGGTTACCTCGGAAAATTCGAGGAAATCCAGAGAGGGTGGGTAGCATAGGCCTTTTCGGATTAACTAGGGGTGATTTCAAGTATTTTATTTCCCTACAAGGAGAGGAAAAATCCCTTTTGTTCAATTTACACATCAACGAGACAATATATAAATTTAGGGAAACGATGGACTTAGGGAGATATTTGATAGTATAATCCTGACTCAACCACGCTAAACAGGTCTTCTCCCCCCGTATTATAACCCATGAGCTCATGGCGCTCGTTCTCTACGTTGAAATGGTAAATAGGGTCACAAAGCTGAGCTTGGGCATCCATGAGTGGGTCAGGGCCATAGTTGGTCTTGACCTCTCAAGCCTTAGGAGTCTCCGGGGCATACTTTTTAATTTTTAAACGAAGGAGATTTAAACTCTAAAAGAAGTAAAACTAGGAGAAATGACAAAATACCTAAGACAATGAGAGTGACTTGAGGAGACGTGTGAGCACAAAACTGATCCTTTACTCGAGCTCTAAATTGGAAACAGCACAAACATCCAAAGATAACGGTCGAGCAAAAAATGTGGAGGGAACGGTCCTTTTTAGGATGAAAGAGGGACAACTGGAGGGTTGATGTCAAGATGACGTCACCCGACTGACATGTGTCGCATGGGGATTGGGTGAGGAAGACCTTGTAGGTGAGAGGCCATGTGTCGGGCATGTGGAACATGTCACATTGAATTTATTACCTTCCCCCTTGATTTCTTCGTACTCGGCTTCAGTGGTCCCCACCACTCATTCCGGTGGGCCGTGAGGGTCTTCGGAGCCTTTGGAGCCAACCCCTTAAACACCTTTGATTGGCTGGAACGTCGGCTAACATCAGCCTCTCTAGGGGGTCAACTTCTTCCTTTGCTCGCGGTCTGGCACTCGACAAAATGCGCACACACCAATTGCTTGACCGACTTGCGTGGGGACCGCATGCACGCCATTTGCTTAAATGACCTATGTAATGATCGCATGCACACCAGTGGCTTAATCAACCTACACAGTGACTGCGCGCACCTAACTGATCCTTATATGCCATTCATGCATCTTTTGCCTCAATGCACATAATTATTCTTCTTTTGGTGCCTTGAGAGATTATTTGAGATTAGCATGTAAACAATGGCTCCAATTGGGGATAGCATGTGGCGATCTGCATGTTCAAAAACTGCAGACGAGATTTATATATACTTTTTGGCATGGAGTCATATTATTTCAAACGCACTTGGGATGATAATAAAAAATATGGTAGTTAGAAATGAAAACAGAATATTTACAATGAGTTGGTATGTACAATGGACCAGCGGTACCTTTTTAGTGTTGAAAATAGAACTTCGGGAACTTCCCATTTATATGCATCTCAATTATATCGCCTTCCAGATTCTCTAGCATGAATTTTTTATTCCCCTAATATTCTACAATCCTGAATGTTTCAAACCATAGTGGGTCAAACCTTTTTTTCTTCCCTTTGTCGAACCTTCTCACGTCCCATCTTAACAGCAAACCCCCTGGTTGGAAACCTCTATCCTTGGCTTTCTGTTCAAACAAGGCTTTCATCTTGTCTTGATAACTCACCATTTTACGATTCACCTGTTCCCAACTCTCATGAAGTTCAACCAATTGGTTCATCCTCCTCGTGAGAGAATTCCGTTCTTCCTCACTACCTTACAAGAACCGTGCCACTGGTAATGCCAGTTGTGCAGGAAATATTTTTGCTTTTCCATATACCAACTCATAAAGGAATTTTCCTATGGACTCTTTGGTTGTAACTCGGATAGCCCATAGAGAAAATTTGAACTGGGTGTCCCAATTACTTTGATTCTCACTTATCATCTTCTTTAATATCCAAACCAAGGTCTTGTTAGATGACTCATCCAACCCATTTCCTTGGGTATAGTAGGTGGTTGAATGTTCAAGAAAGATATTATTTCTGACAGAAGCTTACGAACTTTAAATATTTGAAAGTCTGGGCATTGTCAATTACTATTTTCATTGGACACCCAAACCTGGAAAGTATATTGTCTTCTAAAAACTTCATCACTACTGCATCTGTGGTGATCCTGGCTATCATAGCCTCAACCCACTTTTTGAAGTAATCAGTGGCAATTAGGATCCACCTGTGTTGGTTTGATGTCTGATGAATTTCACCAATGAATTCAATTCCCCATTTCTTAAATGGTTTTTCCACGTGAACCAGAATGAGTGGGAGAGGCGCAAACTTTTGTTTCTCAGTGAAAGCTTGATAATTTTCGCAAGCCCTGACATGCACTTGGACATCTCCGAAAAATTTAGGCCAAAAGAAGCCTACTTTCAGTATTTTTTGAGTGGTTTCTCTCTAACTATAATTTCCACCACATACATCGTTTTGGAACTCAACCATCACCTCCTTGATTTCCTCCTCCATTAGGCATAATAGTAATATCCCCACCATATTTTTCCAATATAGGCACCCATTTTCCACTATGAACCTTTGGGATCTCAACCTTAGAGCGCGGTACTTTACCTTGTCAAATTTTGGTGGACACCTGAGTGTCAACAAGTATTCCACTATGTCTTTGTACTAGGGGGACACAAGATACTTGACATGGGTTCTCTGTGTCGAGGTCTCTATTCCGTATTGTAAATATTTACTGCCTTCTTCTTTGCCCCTGACTAATGTTGATAGATTTATCCCCAAGGCCTGAAAATTTGACTCTAATAGGATCTTTGCCAACCCTCGCCCCTTGATCAACTTCATGGGCTTAATTTCCATCTCATATTATTGTATCTTAGCTATCCTCTTGCCTCTCTTTCCTTCACTGTCACCTTGTACCAAGATATATTTCACAGTTTCAATGGGTATGTAAGCCATAATAGGAGGTTTTAAAATGTATACATTGAAATCCTTCAAGGCATTGACCATGGCATATGCCTGCTTTTCCAATATATTGTATTTCAACTCCTCTTATCTAAGCATATTACTAAACAACGTGATGGGTTGTTGGTGTCCTTTTTAATTCTTTTGAAATAACACTGTTGCTATGGTGTGAGGAGTTGAAAAGGGGAAAACAAAGAATGGATTCAAATAATACGGGCCAACCAGGATTGGTGCTTTAGCAAAGGTCTATTTGATTCTCACAAAAAATTTCCTGGATGAGGCAATCCATTTCACCTCATTGTCCTTTTTCAACATGTGTTTGATACTTCTCACTATCTCAACATAGTTGGGTATAAATCGTCTTAAGAAATTTATTCTCCCAAGGAAGACTTGTATTTATTTTTTATTTCTTGACAGTGGAATACCATTTATCATCTCAACTCTCTGAGGGTCTATCTTAACTCCTTCTCTAGCTACGATATGCCCCAATAGTTTTTCCTCCTTCAATGCAAAATGAGATTTTTTGGGATTTAATGATAGCTCGTACCTTCTACATTTCTCAAACGTTTGTTTCAAATGCTCAATGTGCTCTTTATTTATTTTAGAGAATATTGTAATGTCATCCAAGTAGAAAACTACAAACTTATCCTGATCACCCACAAATGTGATGTCCATGGCTCGTTGGAACATGGCTCTCGCGTTTATGAGACCAAAAGGCATTTGGGAATACATGAAGGTTCCCCAAGGTGTAGTGAATATTGTTTTCTTTTGGTTTTTCGGGTGCACCGCTACCCGATTATACTCAGAGAAATCACCCATCACGTACATGCGGGCGAATCATACCACCTTCTGTAAAATATGGTCCATTTTTGGCAGGGGGTAGTTGTCTTTCAGTGATGCCTTATTCAGGTTCCGAAAGTCCACACACAGCCTGATTTCCCCGCTTTTCTTTCTTACCGGTGCTAAGTTCTCCACCCATTCAGAATACCTTAGGGGTACGATGATCTTTTCTTGTAATATATTTTTGTTTTCTTTCTCAACGGTAGGTAGTAAGAGTGGATTGATTTTCCGAAAATTTTGTTTATGAGGTTTGGAATCTTCTTTCAAGGGAATTTTATGCAGTATGATATCCACATTGAATGTCTTTAAATCCTGGTAAGACCAAGCGAAGACGTCTTTATAAGATCTGAAAATATCCAAGTATCATTGTTTGAAGTCCCCGGGGACTCCTTTAGACAATTTTATGAACTTGGGGTCTTCCTTTGTCCCTATCTTGAAATATTTCACTTGTTCATTCAGTTTAGGCTTATTAGAATTAATATGGTGTTCCCTTTCAATTGGAGAACTTTATGCCCACCAATGGTCTCCTCCCACCATGCATTATTTTCTTCACCCACTCAATCTTCTTCTTGATCGGTCACTGAATTTGAGAACTCTCCCACCGTTCCCACGAAACACTTAATCTGATCCTAATCTTCAAATACTTGCCAATGTTTTACATTGTCATGGATGGAGGGTCGGTATCTGACCTCAATTTCATATCTCAACAGCAGTTTTTGCAGGGGGTGTAAATTACTAGCTGCCATGGCTAGTGAGTCTGTCATCCTATTCCTTTCACAAGGCATAAACTGGATATTGAAAGCTAATAAAAAAATTTCAATCAAATCCCATACCTCATTCTATAGGCCATGAGCCTAGGATTCTTTGCTTAGCACTGGCTCCTCGCATGTTTCATCACCGACTCTGAGTCCCTAAACACCTTGAGACTCTATATATTCATTTTTTTTTGCCGATCACAAACCAAATAAGTATGCTTAATACTCGGCCACATTATTTTTTTCTTCAAACTCCAGTTTAAAAGAGAGGGGAATTTAAAAACCTTTCGGCGATATCAAAAGGACACCAGCCCCATTTGCTTCCTTTGAGTAGCCTCCGTCAAAATACAGTGTCCAGGTTTTGTTTAATTTCTCAAGGATTTAAGCATTTAAGCAAGAGAATTTAAGCAGGATAATTCACAATATTTCACGTACACAGGAGAGTTGGCGGAGCCATCGGAGTTAGTGACCATCTTCATGAATCTTGATTTTTTGTATAATCATCGTTATTATCCACCAAAAATGGGGATGGTGGCGTAGGTCAAATCAAGCTTTATAGAACCTCTAATTTTTTACCCCCATGATATGGACAACAACATCCCAAACCTAGCCAGTATGTCCACCACCACGACATCCATCACTGCACTCTTTCCTAGAATTTGAGCCATATTTACCACCAAAACTTTTATCATCCACAGGGATTTTACTCTTTTAGAGTCAAATGAGTACAAGTCTTTGTAAGGCCTGGTAATTTGCAAACCCGGTTGTTCCATGACAGACAGTGGTAGCAATTTATGAGATGCTCTGAAGTCTAGCTTATAGTTATGAAGCAAAATATCATGGATTACAAAAGTCACATAGAATGGGGGCGTCGAAGGGTATTTATCTTCTAAATGAGGTCCAAAAATTACCATGGGTCTCTCTTCCTACAGATTAATACTGTCTGGGATTGGGGTTGCATAGGAGGGGTGCATGAATTGAGACACATGAGCCTTATATGATGGTTGTTTCAACAATTCATTAAGGGGTACTAGGATCTTCACTTTCTCTAATTCCTTTTGAAGATTAAAGGTGGAAGGACAATTTGCAGTAGGATGTACTTCGGTTGGTTCCCTATCATGGTCAGCTAAGGATGATGATAATATGGGGGACTTTTTTACTTTAGTTTTCTAAGATTCCTGAGTAGTTGGGTTGGAGATGGTGGCCTTTTGATGGGTGGTTATGGATTTTCGAAACAGACTCTTCATTTTGGCCTTGCATCCAAGTTCTCTACCGAGAAGACCTGAGGTCATATTTATTATGAAATTGAGCGTGCATAAAATCCACAAATTGCCTGCAGTAGCTGTCAATGTCTTTATCATCTGGGGGGGCGTCCTGTTCTTCTCCATCTTCTTGAAATGTCAATTCACCTTTTTCATCATCATAGTAAGAAAATAACTGATTCTCTTGAATGTTTGTGACCTCGTGTGTATTCCCCTACAGCTCTCCTTCTAAATACAATGGAGGTTGAATGTGGTCCTGTTGCTTCTTTCTTTCCCTCTATAATAGTTATAGAGGAGGTTTGCGGTACTGGGGATTGAAACCTTGACTCGAAACCATTTGATTTGAGCAGGGAGGGGAACTCTTCATCTCTAGTTCAAGCTTGACTAGCTTGTTAGATAGATTTCTTATTAACTTGTTCATTTCTTCTATTCTATAATCTTGAGATTCTCTCTCCTGATTCAAAGTGGTAGCTTCCTCCTTGCCCCTCCTTCTTTCTTCCCGGTCCAACTTTCCCTTGAATTTCCTCGTAGAATCGAAATTGGATTCTACTTCTAATGCATCAGTCTAGATCTAATCCAGAGATATAGAATTCCTTCCTCGAAGGGTGAACCCGAACTTAGGTTCAAAGGCCAAGGCGAATACTACCTTAGCAGCATCCTAAGGAGGTTTTATCTCTACATGGAGATTATTGTATAGTTTGTTGAATATCTTAATAAACTCTATGACATCCTCATTTTGTTTTTTCTTCATAGCATTAAACTTAGTGAGGATGTGTCCATGATCCCTCTTCTCTCCCCATTTTTGTGTAAAGACATTTTCCATCTCTTCCCAGGTGTGGATAGAATGATATATTCAAGACTTAAACCATTTCTGAGCCTCACCATCCAAATATTGGAAGAAGAGTCTCAACACCACATCTAGGTTTTTCATATGTAAATTTTCTACAAAATCACAGAAGTTTTCAATGTGTCTCCGCACTACAATGTTATATTCTCCCATGAACCGAGGAAGGAGCTTCAGATAGTCTTAAGGCATGTCATTAAGTAACTGGGGAAGAGCCAATGAGGCATACTTGTTTAGGAGAAAGCCAGGTACCAACATATTGTGCATAGGGGGGGAGATTTCTGATTTGAATTTGTTAATGCAAAATATGGGGGATGACAGGTATACTCTACGAGGAGGGATTATGTGTATGGACGTGGAGGTGATTTTTAGGGATATATTTAAACTCTTTGACCTCGGGTGCGGGGTGAAACCCGGGAACGGAACGGTCAGCTGACTCTTCCTCATCTTTCACAAATTCTTTGAAAGGATGCAAGACATTAAGGGGGTATTCCAAAACTCAGGCAATAGAATCTGGACCATATATGTCACTTGTTTGTGTGGAGGAAGATGCTTCAAGGGAGTAAGGGGGTAGATCAGATTTACTGAGGACCTTTTCCTTCCAAATTCTCTTGAATATTAATCTCTCAGGGTCAAATACAGAGGGTGTTTTTTGCTAAGTGGTATCTAACAGGGTGTGAGGCCTGATGAAAGTCAAGGTTACTTATACTTTGAATTATATAGCAGTGGATTCGCCAAGGTGAGAGATATACAACCCCCAACCCTTATTTCTCACCTGAATGAAGGGTGGATTATGTCGTATCCCAGGGAAAGGTTTTCTAATTCGTTCCCCAGCAATAGTGCCATAAAAATATGTTGTCGCTCCCAGAGACTTCCTCTAGGTTGTTGAGAGACTAGTTCTTAATACATATTAAAATCATAGAATAATGATCCTACCTACAACTTACTCTGGATTCTTTGATTCCGGAAATTTTATGGTATAATGGTTCAAGAATAATTAAGGTTCTTGATGCTGATATTGTAGAGGCATTAGGACTTATAAAGGACTTCGAGAAATTGTATTTAACTGGAATGCATCGACAGGGCCAATATTAAAACAATGAACAGACTTAAATCTAAAAGTGCTCTGAAATGAAGATCTTAAGAAGTAATCCCGACGAGATGGGCTTAGAAGAGCTAAGAATTTGAGTCGTTCAAGATTAGACGAAAAGATAATATGGAAGAGACATACAATGGTGGGATTCCATGGAGCTTGATTTAAGGTTGCAAACCAATTCAAAACATGAGTTCCATCCTTCCTCTACGAGAACATAAAAAAATTCATGAAATAAAATGAGTTGCAACCATCATCTTTTACACACAGAATCTGATAAATAGAATATATAGATAATGACTGATAAAAATATACTATAGAAAATACATATACATTTTGTTCACCAAAATAAGTGGAATCCAGTTGAAAGCGGGATTTATATTATATTATCCGCAAAACATCTTCTCAAAATATGAAGTTCATAACCCAAAATTCTTATACATCGTTCATAACAGATAGGACCAAAAACTTAAACAAAATTCATAACATGTTTCATGTCCTTGATTATTACTTTTATAGATTTTTCTTCGCAGCTCTAGCCCAGATATTCCTTCTTGATCTTACCGTTTAGCATCATCATTCAAAAATGGAGTGTGATTCGGGCACGACTCTCTTAACATATAAATAAACTAAAATATCGGCAATGAAACCATAATTTCACTGACAAGACAAACTAAAAGTAAAAAGAAAAATATCTTAAGGCCACATGGGCCCGATCTTGAAACATTTATCCGATGCAGCGAGGGGTTGCAGAAGGCTCTAATTTTCGTGACTGCGCTGGGTTGGACGACGAGCCAAAATAATGAGATGGAGCGGGAGCTCTCGTCTGTGAGGTGGAGGTCGCTGGCAGATGGGCATGTTTGTAGCACCTTTTCCACATGATATCTGAGGGTATGCGTGTCGTGCTAAAAATATCAAAAAAAGCATGGAGCTGAGTTAACTCGGAGTAGTCCAGGTTGGCCGAGAAGAGCTATTTTACCTTGGCCAGAAGCATGAATTATTTTCTAAGAGTGGTCACCAAAGTTTCGGCCCTAGACCGAGTCATTTTCTCTTGTGTTGAGTTAGCTCTATTTTTATTTTCCACTAATCTCTACTCATAAGTCACCCAGTGAATCAATGCGACTTGCACATCCCAGAAAGTAGGTAATCCCACCTCAAAGACTTTGCCTAGTTCACTGTCAAAAGCTTCCACTCCTCTAGCAACAATATCTAGGCACCCAACAGCCTTAGCCCGAGAATATTCTTTCTGTATCATTCTCATGATTTCCATCACTGTCCCAAATCGATCCACCACTCCGCACATTCCTAACTCCTCAGTAGGGAGTTCATTCACGAACTAGATGTAGTTTCGTGCAATCATTACGTTTTCAATCACTTCCAGCTGGCCTGAGTCCAATTGAGTTTTATAGTCATGGATGGTGATCTTCTTATCATTAGCCAGATTAATATATTCCCAGTGATCTTTTACCTTTGTCATAATGTCATCCCATACCATTTTCTTGGCTTCTACCAATGCCATATTCCCCTTGAGGTGGCTTTTAATATTTTTCACTAATTTTTTCAACTCTTATACCTCTTTGCAACCAGCGTCGACCTCCATTTGCAACGAAGAGATCTGCTTATCCTTATCGGACAAAGTTTTTTTAGACTCTTCCATGTACCTACGCACTATCTGGGCCTCGTCTTCTGACACTTTCAGTTCAATAAGTGCCTTGGTCAACTACTCTAAGGAGTTTTGTGGGTCTTCTAGTATGGGTACTATACAGACTTTTCTATCTAGCTGTTGTTGCAACTCTATTAGCCTCCTCTTTAAATCCACTACCTCATCGTTCTTTTGGACTAGCATAGTCGAAAAAGCCTCCTTTTCCTTTTCTACTTGAGCGAGCTCAAGAGTTTGAATGTGTTCTGA
Organism: Pinus albicaulis; assembly: GCA_034641835.2. Lineage (NCBI taxonomy): Eukaryota > Viridiplantae > Streptophyta > Pinopsida > Pinales > Pinaceae > Pinus > Pinus albicaulis. The sequence continues at coordinate 127,750,502 of CM076574.1, read as the reverse complement.
CCCAGGTATTTTCAATCTTCATTGGATATCATGCAATTCTAACTCCACCCTCTGGAGAAGCATTTGTGTTTTCAACTTCTTCTCAGTCCCCTTCCCTTTCAACATTCCTTTATACTACGTGAGATATCGAGAGAGAGCCTTGGAGTTTTTCCTCTCCATTTTAAATGTTTCCACCATATTTTCCAAATGATTATGTGCTCTCTCCAGCACTAATGTGTGCTTCAGGACTTCATTATGTAGCATATCCCCAATAGCCTTATGGAGGTTTAACTTATGTTGTAGGGGGATAGTGGCTAAGTCAAGGATCATCTATAGCTCTCTATATTTTGATCCAGGAGGGAGAGGGTGAGAGGATGTGTGTTGTATAGAAACCACCAATTGGTCATTCTCCATTTCCAGGGCCAGTAACAGCCTGTGTCGTGTCTGTCTATATTTTCAGCCAACTTTTCCTTTAAATTTTTCCTGGTTGACTGGCTCTTTTCGTTGATCCTTTATCCTAAATACCATTCCATATATGTGCATGTCTCTACCTCCAAGGGGCTGACACTTGGGGTGATTACCTGTGAAGAAGAAGATGGTGCCTCTGAGGAGGTATTGTCCAAAGAAACCCGAAAACCTGGCTTATTCTCACCTCATTATATGTAATCTAGGACCACCTCTTCCGGTTGTTTAGTGACCTTTCCTTCAAGTCCTTCTGTCATGGGTTTTTTTACTGACATGGCCCTCTTCTTACACCTCGATGAAATCCTCCATATGTATGTATTCCTCTTGCTCTTGTAACTCCCCTTCGCATCTGGGTCCTTCTTCTTCTTGAGCACTGTCTCCCATCAGTGGTTCGTATGCAAGTGGGGAGCTAGTCTCCATCCCTATATCCAAAGGCCATGAGTCATAATTAGATTTCCATTAAATATTTGGTATAGGATCATGTTCATAAGTTGAGGACTGATCCAGGTGGATATTGGTGGCCACCCAGCTATTCCATTTGGACCCCCACCATCGATTCTTTTGAATTTTTCACTTTCATCACAGCTTACTATTTTTAGCAAGTTTTTGGGGCTTGAACTTTCGGAGTCATTTTGAGGCCCTAATTATCCATGTTGATATTGGTGGCCACCCACCTATTTAATTTGAACCTTCACCGTCAGTTCTTTCAATTTTTCAGTTTCAGCATAGCTTACTATTTTTAGCATTTTTTCGGGTCCTCAACTTCCAAAGCCGTTTTGAGGCCCTATATGACATTTTTTGGGAAAACTGGGAGCAACATGGGTCAATAGATTCATTTTTTCACTCAAAAGTTGTATTCCTCGGATAGATATTTCTAAATAGGTATTGAGCGCATCAATCTAAGATCGTATGCCAAAGTTACGTCCTCGGGAAGATTAATGTACCCATTTACCCAAACGGGGCCCAGAGTTTTAGTGCTTCATCTCTTAGGGTTAGGTTTTTGGATTTTTAGGTTTTTTCATTGTTTATTAACCATAAATAGGTCTTAGAGCCTCATTTTAACATAGTTCAGAGGCCTGAATCTTCCACATCTCTTCTTAGAGATACACTACTAGCGCCCTAGCTAGTTTATTTCCATTATGCCTATTAGCATATTTCTGTTATTTGATATTAATGAAATAAAATATTATTTTTGTTGCATCTCTGTGTTTATGTTTATTTCTGCGTATTAATATGTTCCTACATAAATCTGGATCAGTGGTATCAGAGCGGTCTTCTCTTTCTCTATTTTTCTTTGCATGTCCCCAATAAGGTCAAGGTATAAGGAGTTAAGGCTTGATCTGGTTGAACCCTTTCAAGATCAGCCTTGCAAACCCTGGCGACCTCCCATGGCGAAAGAAAAGAGAGACGAGGGATCAAAAGATCCTATAAAAATATTGCTTCTAGGAAGCCCTCGAGAAATAGAGGAACACGATGATGGATAATTTTTCCCAGATCCTTCAACGGCTGCCCACCAATGGCACATCTACATCCAGCAGCCACTCTAGAGGCGTATCTCCTTTCAAGGTAAAAGTAAACTTTGAAATTCCTATATTTGAAGGCCAGATAGATGTAGACGCTATAGATAGATATTTGAATTTGTTGGAAGGGTATTTCTCGGTCCATGATTTCTCCGACCGAGAAAATATTATTTTTTCACTCCTCATAGCCACCCCCCATGTCAAAGACTAGTGGGAAACCTATTACGAGGAAAAGGACAAGTGGGAACCCTCTCTATTCTCGGGTGCACCCACTTGGAATTCGTTCTGAGATGGAATCAAGGAACAATATTACCCTGTGGGGAGCTATGAGGAAAAGTACATACAATGGACCATGTTGCAGCAGAAAAGGGATCAAGATGTGCATGAACTGACAAATATGTTCCATACCCTACACACAAATCTGGGTATTAAAGATTCAGAGATACATTGGTTCTCAAGTACTGCAGTTGTCTGCATAGATACATTCAAGAGGAAACGAATTTCCTCGACATTACATCGCTTGGACGTCATATCGCTATGCCGCCAATATCAAGCATAAATTTAAGAAAAATAAGCGAGACTTTGGATCTGTGAATCTGAAGCCAGGGAAAGGTGCCCCCGAACTACAGAACAAGGGGCAAGGCCAAATTAGGGCGACTCAGAAAAACACCACAAATCCAAAGAAGGACATGGGGAAGTGGTGTGAATTTCATAATAGCTCCACCCACAGCACAAACGGGTGTCGGGCCGAACAATCGTTGGTGGTTGAACTAAAGAAACCCGAATGACATGCATGTTCTGATCCTGAGTCAGAACCAGAGAAGGGAAATGACAAAAGGAAGCAGATCATTGATGTAGATCCCAGTGTCATTTTTTCCACCACCAAGATCTAGGGGGAGGATCCCGAGGATCCAGAGGAGGGGGAGCACCTCTTCCATTCATAGATGTGGGTGAAGCGTTCTCCACTGCAATTCCTTTTCAATAGTTGAAGCCAAAAGAAACTCATTTCAGCAGAGGTTGTGAAGCATCTCAGCCTACCAACCATAGCACACCCGCAACCGTATACCATTGGGTGGCTTCACGAAGGAAGAGATCTCTACGTCTGCCAGTAGTGTCACCTTCCGTACAGCATCAAGCCATTCACAGATGAGGTACTGTGTGATGTTGCTCCTTTTTATGTGTCTGATGTATTATTGGGCCAACCATACTTGTGGAGGCGACATGATGTGTATGAGTCTAGGCCTCATGTTGTTATTATTACTTTGGGAAATAACTTGTACAGGATACCAGAGGTAGTACTGCCTCTTGCCATCTCTTTGACTACTGCAAAACAATGCAGTAAGATTGTTTCCCAAACCAGGAAATTTATTTGAATTACCATTCACCCACACTGAAATAATAATATTTTGGCCGCAACCTCAAAACAGGGCTCCCCTGCAAGGAAGTAGCCAATGGAAAAAGGCATGGAGGAATACGAGGACATTTTCTCCTCACCCACAGACGTTCCTCTACATTGTCAAGTCAAGCACTCCATTGATCTGACCTCAAGCGTACCATCGCCTGATATTTCCATACCTCACGTGAACACACTGACATAATCCACACATGTATCATATGAGGCTGATAAAGAAACCAAATTTACTGAACACATCCAGCATGTCCACCCACAGGTCCATGACATCTTCAACAAATCCAATACCCAGTTCAACAGACTTTGCCTCATCTCATAAAGGATCTCAACGCAATGGGGAAAATTTCTTCCTAATGGGGGAGGAATGATATAGGTGGATATTGGTGGCCACCTACCTATTCCATTTGGACCCCCACCATCGGTTCTTTCAATTTTCACTTTCAGCACAACATATTATTTTTAGCAAGTTTTCGGGTCCTCAACTTCTGGAGCCGTTTTGAGGCCATAATGATCCAGGTGGATATTTTTGGCCACCCACCTATTCCATTTCAACCTTCACCATTATTTCTTTCAATTTTTCAGTTTCAGCATGGCTTACTATTTTTAGCAGTTTTTGGTTCTTAAACTTCCGAAGCCATTTTGAGGCCCTAAACGATGTTTTTTGAGAAAATCGGGAGCAAAATGTGTCTATAGACTGATGTTTCTCACTCAAACATTGTAACCCTTAGATATATCTTTCTAACGAGGTATTGAGTGCGTCAAATGAATATCCTATGCCAAAGTTATGTCCCTAGTAAGATTGATGTACCAATTTACCCAAACGGGGCCCACAGTTTTGGCGCTTCATCTCGTAGGGTTAGGTTTTTGGATGTTTAGGGTTTTTCATTGTTTCTCAACAATAAATAGACCTTTGAGCCTCATTGTAACATAGTTCAGAGGCTTGTAGCTGCCACATCTCTTCTCATAGGTGCGCTACCAACGCCCTAGCTATTTTATTTCCATTATGTTTGTAAGCATATTTATGTTATTTGATATTAATGAAAGGAAATGTTATTTCCATTGAATCTCTGTGTTTATGTTTATTTATGTGTATTATTGTGTTCCTGCAATAATCTAGATCAAGGACTTAATATTCCTCCTCCTTTGTGCAATGACTCCCTTAGGATCGTAATGCCATGTGTCTCCCTGCTGGAAGTTCATCTTCTGTAGCAGATCCTCGACCAAAAAGAATAAATGCCCTTAATTTATGGTAAATGGCCCTACTATGCTTGACAGTTTGAAGATATGGCATTTCTTTGCAGGCACAAAATGAATTTGGTATGCACTCAGGAGATTCCTAATGAACTCGAGAGCGAAGATTCTCATGGGCATGAATATTGGCAAGTAGAAAGGAGGGAGCTCACAGCCATATACTCTGTCTTCAATGTGATCCTTGAATAGGTACCAATCCCCTATGCAATATGTCTCGCTGAACTGGAGCAACTCTTTTTGTGCAGGAAAAATCCTGGGCAGAGGGGTCCTATGTATAATTGTATATGCCCTAGACATGAAGTCTGTGATGAATTTTGTGTAACCCTTGCCTTTGGGCTATTCTTGAACTGAGAGGGTCCAATAAAACATTAATTTAGGCTCACTCCCTTTCTTAGAAAAATTTTCCAGGCCTAAGCCATTGAAATTTTGGGCATGCGCGAATAGAAACAGATAAAACACTAGTGAATAGTACCTAAAACAACTCAAGGTTGATAAGTCTTGGAAGTGGGCTTGGATGGTTGAGGCCAGGAATGAGGGAATGTCAAGTAAGACTCTTGGTTGCATCATGATGTTGAAAAACCCTAAGCAGGAATTATTGACCCAACTGGCATTGTCCTGCCCAAACATACCTAAGATAATTGCCAAAACTGGTTGGACGATATCACAAAAGAGGGACAGTGGGAATTTTGCAGTTGGGGGTAAGGCAAACACTTTCGTGACTATGATTAATTCGAGAGACCTCTACTTCTCAAGAGGGAGGTTATAAAAGTGGCACATGAGGGTTACCTCTAATAATTCGAGGCAATCCAAAGAGGGTGGGTAGCACAGGGATTTTCGAATTAAGTGAGGGGTGATTTCAAGTATTTTATTTCCCTGTGAGGAGAGGAAAAATCCCTTTTGTTCAATGTATGCATTAGCGAACCAGGATATAAATTCAGGGAAATGATGGACTAAGGGAGATATTTGATAGTATAATCCTGACTCTACCACCCTAAAAAGGTCTTCTCCCTACCACTTATAACACATGAGCCCATGGCACTCGTTTGCTATGTTGAAAAGGTAAATAGGGTCACAAAGTTGAGCCTGGGCATCCATGAGTGGGTCAGGGCCAGAGGTGGTCCTGAAATCTCAGGCCTGAGGAGTCTTTGAGGAATACTTTTTCATTTTTAAACATAGGAGATTTAAACTATAAAAGAAGTAAAATTGGGGGAACTGACCAAATACCTAAGTCTATGAGAGGGACTTGAGGAGAGGCGTGAGCACAAAACAAATCCTTTACCCGAGCTCTGGACTAGTAACAACACAAAAAACTAAAGACAACGGAAGGCAAAAAAATGTGGAGGGAACAGTCCTTTTTAGGATGAAAGAGGGACAACTGGAGGTCTCATATCAGGATGATGTCACCCGATTGACACGTGTCGCATGGGGATTGGGTGAGGGAGACTGGGTAGGTGAGAGGCCATGTGTCAGGTGTGTGGAACATGTCGCATTGAATTTCTTACCTTCCCCCTTGACTTCTTCAGACTTGGATTCGATGGTCCCCACCACTCATTCCGGCGGGCTGTGAGGGCCTTCGTACCCTTTGGAGCCAACTCCTGAATGCCTCTGATTGGCTGGCCCATCAGCTTACGTCATTTTCTTCAAAGGGTTGGCTTTTTCCTCCACTTGCAGTCCAGAACTCGACAAAATGCATGTACACTGGTTTCTTGACCGACCTGCGTGGTGACCGAGCGCACGCCAATTGCTTAACTGACCTTTGTAGTGACCGTAAGCACACCAGTGGCTTGATCGACCTGCGCAGTGACCGCACGCACCTTATTGATCATTTTATACCATTCATGCATATTTTTCCTCAGTGCATGGAATTCTTCTTCTTTTGGTGCCTTGAGAGATTTTCTGATATTAGCATGTAAACATTGGATCCAATTGGGGATAGCGTGCGGTGATCTGCATGTTGAGAACATGAAAACCAGATTTCTACATACTTTTGGGCATGGAGTCATATTATTTCAAACACACTTGGGATGATAATAAAAATTATGGCAGACAGAACTGAAAACAAAATATTTACAGTGAGGTGGTATGTACAATGGGCTAGTGGTACCTTTTCAGTGTTGAAAATAGAACTTGAGGAACTACCCATTGATAGGCATCTCAAGTATATCTCCTTCTAGATTCTCTAGCGTAAAGATGTTATTCCCTCGGCCATCTCCAATCCTGAATGGTCCAAACCAAAGTGGGTCAAAATTTTCATGCTTCCCTTTTTCAGCCCTTCTCATGTCCCATCTTAACACCAAATCCCCTGGTTGGAAACCTCTATCCTTGGCTTTCTGGTCAAACAAGGCTTTCATCTTATCTTGATAACTCGCCATTTTATGATTCACCTCTTCCCTGCTCTCATGAAGTTCAACCAACTAATTCATCCTCCTCGTGAGAGTGTTTGGTTCCTCCTTACAATATTGCAAGAATCGTGCCACTGGTAATGCCATCTTTGCAAGAAATACTAATACTCTGCCACATACCAACTCATAAGGGGATTTTCCTATAGACCTTTTGGTTGTAACTCGGCTCGCCAATAGAGCAAATTTCAATTAGGTGTCCTTATTCTTTTGATTATTACTTATCATCTTCTTTAATATCCTGACCAAGGTCATGTTAGAGGACTCGTCCGGCCCATTTCCTTGGGGGTAGTAGGTGGTTGAATGTTCAAGCAAGATATTATATTTTTGACAAAAGCTTATGAACTTTGTAGATTTGAAAGCTTTGGAATTTCAGTTACTATTTCTGTTGGACACAGGAACCTGGAAAGTATATTGTCTTCTAAAAAAATCATCACTACTGCATCTGTGGTGTTCCTGGCTAGCAAAGCCTCGACCCACTTTGTGAAGTAATCAGTGGCAGTTAGGATCCACATGTGTTAATTTCTAGTCGTCGGATGAATTTCACCAATGATTTCAACTCCCCATTACTTAAATGGTTCTTCCACGTGAACTAGAATGAGTGGGAGAGGCATGAACTTTTGTTTCTCGGTGAAAGCTTGACACTTTTAGCAAGCCCTGACATGCGCTTGGACATCTCCAAAAAATTTAGGCCAGAAGAAGCCTTCTTTCAGTATTTTGTGAGTGGTTTCTCTCTGTTGGCTTGAGGGGTCCTGACCCAGGTTCAGATTTAAGGTTTTCCAACAAACCCCGATAATATTGGTCCTTTCGGAAATGACCTAATTTCGCAGGACAAAGTCTCACCTGAAGTAGTATAGGTGGGTGTTGGAACCAGGTTTCCGCACCCTAGGAGAGAGTAGGTAATTAAGGCAGATATCGTCAAGTTCTATCAGGTTTGCATAGGGACAAGCCTATTATTGAGCTCTTAACAGTATAATCAGCATGTAAACATAAACTAAGCTACTATTATTAAGCAATCTGATCACCACCTTCGCATCCACGTGCGCATCAGTAATTATCACCACAGAACAGCACAATCGCAGCTAATTCATATATCACAGATACAATTGCAGCTTATTCAAATAACACAGAGGTAAAACACAACCAGTTCAAATAGCATAAAGATACTTCAATATATTATGCATTCATTAACATCCAAAACCAAGTTACAAACCAAAATCACAGCCAGTGCACACAGCAGGACTGAGGATCTCCACGCACACAGCCAGCAGGAGTCCTTACCCAAAACAGATCTCAAAATTTCGTACGTAGCATCAATCTTACTTACTTCTAGACTCAAACTATCCATCTATTTATATTATCATATCCTGCGATATCCTGTGGTTTTCAAACCATGGTTTGCGGAGTCTAGGTCTACCCTTTGACCCATTACAATACATTGGGGGCTTTGACCCGCCCCAAAGCCCCTGCGCAAGACCAATTACTACAAAATTATATCAAAAATGCATCATTGGAACATATCAAAATGCAGCTAGGGGACCCTATTCCAACAGGCCCACAACACAATCTTGTGACTTGTCCCGAGTCACAGCAGCCGTGGATTTTGCATATTTTCCTGGATCTGCTTAATGGCATCGACCAGAGGAGGAAACACTCCTTTTCTCTACGCGGAAAAATTCTGTGAAATTTCCATCTACTTCTGTGAAGTTGGGCCTTCAGTGGCAGCAGTGACACTTTCCAAGGTCTGATTCAGTTGTTTGAACGCAACATCCAAGTCCTGAGATATTTTGAGGGCTTCATTGGCCCATGGCTTGAGGTGGTCACTCAAAACCTTCTTCTTGTGGTGAAGCTCTTCTAGTTCATATCTGAGTGCATGGCCGGCTCGCAGACATGCCATGCATTGAGAGGGGATCAGAGTGGGCATTGTAGCCTCCAATTGCTCGAATTCTTCTTCCTTCTAGCACAGTTCTTGAGTAAATTTGTGCAAGAGAGGGTCGTGTTGAACCTTAGACCACAGCTACATAGCTATCTCAAGCAATTCAGCTCCCTGAGCAATCTAAGCAGTAATGGTGTTTGTAGCTTCTATGACCAGCGCAGGTCTTTGGGTGTGTACCTCAGGAGGAGTTTCCGGCTACAACTTAGCTTGTAACATAGCAATCCGCTGCTCCATCTCAGTCTTAACATTTTTTATCTTGGTCTGAGAATATTTTAGGGCTATGACAAGTCCCTCAATCTTGGCCTAGGGGGTGGCAGAGGTCGTAATGTCTTATGTCACATATGCACAGAGTCTACTGATCAGACACTCCAACTCGGCCTACTGCATGGCGACAAGGATGCATGCGGCCTATGCCTGGGACACCTTAGTAGTATTTTCAATTACTGTCTGCTCGGCTGTACTTAGCTGCTGCTGCACACTATGGTATCTGTGTTGAATTTCCTCAAAGAGGGAAGTGTGTAGAACCTGTAGCGGCTCGTGCAGAAGCCGGGCCAAGTCTAGGTGTACTTTTGCGCAGGCCTAGACTTGAGCACATAAATCGGGAGGACTGAGAGTGATTGTTGTGCTTGGAAAGGGGGAGAGGAGGCTCTCGGTTGTGGAGATCAACTCCATGGTGGTTGCTGGAAGCAGCCTCGCTTGAACCATGCTTGTTTGCAAGGTATTGGTATTGAGCTGAAAAGCTTGGAGCTCAGACTGTAATGCAGTGACTGCGGCCTTCTACTACTCTTCCAAGGCAAGCCATCTATCTTCTAAAGCAAGGGTGACTGTATCTGTGATTTGTTCCAAATATTCCTCAGTTAAGGTAACCTCAGTTTCCCTATCGAGCCTCATAGCCCATTGTTTCTTTTGCTCACCCTTGAGAGGTTCGGTTGTATGTTTTGTAGCACGCGAGGAACCAGTACCTTGTGTATCCAGAACATTAGTCTCCATGTCCTAATGTGATTCCTGCTCCACGCCCTGCGCTGTGTCTGGGGGAACCTTCATCCCGAAGGAGCCTTCTGAGCCACAGTCTTCTAAATTCTTGGCGGTATCAGGTGGGGTGGGGGCCTTTGGTATTGTGCTTCTACCAGCAGTGTCAGTCGCGGCCGATTTGAATCCCAATCTCCAGTGCAGTGGCCAAGTGGTGATGATTCGGTCGGTTTCCTCATCGGAAACCATGTAAGGCAGCGACATCCAAGATGGATCCTTGTGACCCCGAATCTGCACGTTGTGCATCGTCACCTGGAATGATGCGATGCTCTTATATTTTTCGTATACCATCGATGACAATCATGGCTAGGAGTGAATTGCTGCTATGAGCATGCTCTGAAATAGTACCCAAAATAATTTGTTGTCCTTAATATGCTTGTCATCTTTTGAGTCCCACAAGTTCATGTATCGCGCCCCTTCAGACATGTCTGGTTCAAGCTCAGGGAGGACCGATCCTTCAGGGGCTTCCCATGCAACCAATGCAATTAGGAGAAAAAACCAAGAGTATCAGAATGCCCTCCCCTGATCCTGGGCCTCGCACACATTTTTCAGAAACTCAGTGCAGAGGAACTGCAACCAGTTAAAGGAGACCCCTTTTTCGCTGCGTCCAGCCAGCTGAATCACATAGGCGGGGACCATTGTGTCCTGGCACTTGCGCATCATTTTGCAAGCTAGAAGCAAGGTACCCATGTGCACTCCAGGGTGGTTAATGGTGTTGATTATTAACCCTCTAGTGTTGCGCTCGACATGGTAATCTTCTCTCACCTTTTCAATGATATGTTGCTCGTACTTCTTGCCAATGCGCTCCATGGAATTCGGCCCCTCCATGGGGAGACCAGTAATGTGGTGAATTAGGGCGACATCGAGTGGAATGTGGTCATGGATCCACAATCTACCGTCGTGGATCAGAGCTAGCAACTATTGCACCACTTGATCAGTTACATTGTATCGACCAAAGTGAGGAATCCTCAGCAAGTTTAGTAATCCATATTTTTCTAACCCACGCCCCCACGGCATTGGTACGACCCTTAGCACGTCCTCCAGTAGTATTTCGAGGTACAGCTCAGGTGCCAATTCTGGGAAGGCCTCAAGGTTGGCAAGGTCGTGATCATCAAACTTAATTGAGGAGAGCTTGTCGTATGCTTCTCCAATTATGGGGACTTCACCCAGAAGTAGTGGCATTTTCATATAGGAGCGCAGACCTTCAATATTATTAGGCGTGCGCACCAAGGGCCTTCTGGGATGAACATAGGGTAGTAGCCAAGTGATTGGGGTAGTGATTCAAGCTTCTTCATGCGCAGACAGAGGTCGCTTCGTCGGGTTAGGCGAGCGTGTCTTAGGCACCGTTAGGGAAGATTGCACGTTTCAGGGAGAGGTGCGTGGCTTCCCCCCAGCCCATTTCGTATCCCTCCCCTACCCTTGTTCCTGGCCTTTCCCCTTAATTTTATTTTTCTCCACCTTCTTCCCCTTAGTTTGTGTGGACACGACTTCTTCGACTTCAACGGTGACCTCCAATACTTCATCGAATGCTCTCTTAGTATAGGCCGCGGTCTGCGATGATTCAGCGGGATTGGTCGCAGTCATTCTAGCTCAGAAGATGAACATGGGGTTACTACTATCATAAGGGGTAGCATGCCCAGACACGAACAGAGCACAATAGTTTCAGAAATTTGCAAGGCAGAAGATTTTCAGGATATGCGGAACCCAATTTTGAATTGCCTTACTCCATTTATAGCTTTTAATAATGAGTAACAGTCGGATCACACTTAGCTAAAACTTACCATCATGGAAATGGTAAAAGAATCTTCAGAAATCACCACATTAATTTCCTACTTCCCGCTCCTTCCAACGGTAAAGTTGGCTTTTTACCCAACGGTACTATTCCAACGGCTAATTTTCGCAACTATGTATTACCCCTGCGCTCCCAGTGCACCATAACGTGGGACCGCTTGGTCCCGCAACCTCTTTAGAGTGCAATGGGTTGGGCCCCCCAGCCTGCATGTAGTCCACCAGCAGAGGGCATTGATCCTTGTTGTGGCCTGACACCCTACATCTTATGCACCATATGTCTAGGCTAGCTTCTTTTCATCACTCTTTCCGCAAATTCTGGATTTCGAGGTGCATTGCCTCCATCTATCCCTGGATCTGCTGTACCCAAAACTAGGCATTGTCTCTTGGCAGAGCTTCTAGATTCATAGCAATCTCCAAGGCTTTCTCTTGCATCTCAATCACTTTCTAACCCATAGGTCCACTCAGGTGAGGTAATAGCATGGTGATGAACCATTCCTTGTGATTTCTATCATCATACTGAAATTCCCCATCTTTGATAACCTTCTTTATCCATTGATCAGCCTCCCATACCAACTTAGTGGATCCTTGTCTAGAGTCTTTCAAGTCAACCACCAACTAAGCGTATGACTTAAGCTTTTGAAACTATTGTTTTAAAGAATTTTTAATCCCTTGAATAGATGGATCCGCATGCTGGCCTACATACCCCATGTACCAATCCATGGCCCCTCCTTCAAAGGTGAGGGATAGTTGCACCCTTTTTAAAACATCACTAGCCACATTCTGTGCAGTCCATACTGATTCCGCTACGAACCAAAATCGGTCCATATCTTCATCTCCTACACCCTTGAAGGTGGGCAGCTTCATGTGTGTGGCCATATCTTCTTCCAGTAGTGGCAGAGGTGTAAAGGAGTTATTTCCCTTATGCTAACTCGAATATGGTGTAGTCAGAGGACTAGTTCCTGCGTGCGCATCTGGATCTCTTAATGGGTTGTAGACGGATCTATCCCCTTCTCGGTCGACTTAGTAGTACTTACCACTTCGTGTTGTACTCTCACTCTGATTAGAGGTCATTCATTCGGTGTGGCTGCACAAAATTCCCTTTTTGCACAGTAATATTTTAATTAGTAGCAGCAATGTTCACAAGAACTTACCTCGGAAACCTTTCAAGAACCTCCCCTCCGCCTCAGAGTAGGACACAAACTGATCGGCTGCGAACTCTGTTACAAATCCTCCTAGCACACTATCCACCCAATGATCCACAGTTCGGGTGATTGTGTTGTCAACCTTCTCCATCTGTTGAATTAATTCTGGATTCCATTGTGTAACCTGCTCGTTTTTCCAACATTTCTGTACTTCTATTAGCCTTGCTAGCCACTCCTAGAGCTCGTGCGCAAAAGTCACAAAGAAAATTTCATATACTTCTGTGAAAATATATTTTTTCTTCCACTTCTCATCTGTTAGCTTTGTGCTGCGATTCTCCTTTACAGAAAATTCCTAAATCTATCTTTTGAACATTCTTCGAGCTCCAATTTCTCAGGTTTCCAATGGCCTCGTGGCATTACCCGATCTCTCTCTCAAAATTCTCTTGGTCCCGGCAACGAAACCATTTGTTGGCTTGAGGGGTCTTGACACAGGTTTGGATTTAAGGTTTACCAACAAACCCTGATACTACTGGCCTTTTTGGAAATGACCTACTTTCACAGGCCAAAGTCTCACCCGAAGTAGTATGGGTGGGTGTTGGAACCAGGTTCCCACACCATGGGAGAGAGTAGGTAATTAAGGCAGATCTCGTCAAGTTCTATCAAGTTCACACAGGGACAAGCCTATTATCGAGCTCTTAATAGTATAACCAGCATGTAAACATAAACTAAGCTACTATTATTAAGCAGATATGATCACCACCTTCACATCCATGTGCGCATCAGTAATTATCACCACAGAACAGCACAATCGCAGCTAACTCATATATCGCAGATACAATCACAGCTTATTCAAATAACACAAAGGTAAAACACAACCAGTTCAAATAGCATAAATATACTTAAATATATTCCACATTCATTAACATCCAAAACCAAGTTACAAACCCAAATCACAGCCCGCACACACAGCCTGCAGGGTCTGCACACAGCAGGGTCCGCACACAGCAGGACTGGTTCGCAAACCATGGTTTGCAGACTCTAGGTCTACCCTTTGACCCATTACAATACATTGGGGGCTTTGACCTGCCCCAAAGCCCCTACGCAAGACCAATTACTATAAAATTATATCAAAAACGCAGCATTGGAACATATCAAAACGCAACTAGGGGACCTTGTTCCAACACTCTCCAACTATAATGTCCGCCACATACACCATTGTGGAACTCGACCATCACCTCCTTGTTTTCCTCCTCCATTAGGCATAATAGTAATATCCCCATCGGGCCTTTCCAATATAGTCACCCATTTTCCACTATGAACCTTTGGCATCTCAACCTTAAAGCGCAGTACTTTACCTTGTCAAATTTTGATGGACGCCTGAGTGTTGGCAAGTATTCCACTATGTCTTTGTACCAGGGGTACACCATTTACTTGACATGGGTTCTCAGTGTCGAGGTCTCTATTCCGTAGTGTAAATATTTACCCCCCTCTTCTTCGCCCCTGACTATTGTTGATAGATTTATCCCCAAGTCCTGGAAATTTGACTTCGATAGGACATTTTCCAACCCTTGCCCCTTGATCAACGTTGTGGTCTTAATTTCCATCTCATAATCTTTTATCTTAGCTATCCACTTGCCTCTCTTTCTTTCATTGTCACCTTGTACCAAGATATATTTCATAGCTACAATAGGTACATAAGCCATAATAGGAGATTGTAAAATGTATACCTGGAAATCCTTCAAGGCATTAACCAGGGAATATGCTTTTTTTTCCAATATATTGTATTTCAACTCCCTGTATCTGAGCACTTTACTGAATAACACGATGGGTTGCTCGTGTCCGTCGTCATTCTTGTGCAATAACACTTTGGTTATGGTACTGTGAGGAGATGCAAAAGAGAAAATGAATAATGGTTTCAGCTAATTCGTACCAACCAGGAATCGTGCTTCAACCAAGGCCTGTTTGATTCTCACAAACGATTCCCTAGATGAGGCAGTCCATTTTACCTTGTTGTCCTTTTTCAACATGTGACTGATACTTCTCACTATCTCAGCATAGTTGGGTATCAATCGTCTTAAGAAATTTATTCTCTCGAGGAAGAATTGTATTTATTTTTTATTTCTCGGTAGTGGAATACCATTTATCATCTTGACTCTCTGAGGGTCAATATTAACTCCTTCTCTATCTATGATATGCCCCAATATTTTTCCCTCCTTCAATGAAAACTGATATTTTAGGATTTAATGATAACTCGCACCTTCTGAAGTTCTTGAAAGTTTGTTTCAGATGATCAAAGTGCTCTTCGTTTGTTTTAGAGAAGATTGTAATTTCATCCAAGTAGAAAACTATGAACTTATCTTGATCACCCACAAATTTGATGTTTGTGGCTCACTCAAATGTGGCTCCCACATTTATGAGACCAAAACACATTCGGGCATACATGAAGGTTCCCCAAGGCATGGTGAATGTTGTTTTATTTTGGTCTGTCGGGTGCACCGCTACCTGATTATACTCAGAGAATCCATCCATCATGGACATGCGGGCGTATCCTACCACCTTCTGTAAAATACAGTCCATTTTTGGCAGGGGATACATGTCTTTCAGTGACGCCCTATTCAAGTTCTGGAAGTCCAAACACACCCTAATTTCCCCACATTTCTTTCTTATCGGTACTAAGTTCACCAACCATTCAGAATACCTTAGGGGTACGATGATCTTCGCTTGTAATATCTTTTTTATTTCTATCTCAATGGAAATGAGTAAGAGTGGATTGATTTTCCGCAACTTTTGTTTATGACGTTTGGCATCTTCTTTCAGGGAATTTTATGTTGTATGATATCCAGATCAACTGCCTTTAAATCTTGGTAAGACAAAGTGAAGACGTCATTATAAGATCTGAAAATCTCCAGGTATCGTTGTTTGAAATCCCCGGGGACTCCTTTAAACAATTTTGTGAACTTGGGGTCTTCCTATGTCCTGATGTTGAAATCATGCACCTTTTCATTTGGTTCGGGCTTATTAGGATTAATAGGGACATTGTTTCTGTTGAAAATCCTCTACAGGGGTACCAGGCCCCTAGGAATGGTGTTCCCTTTCAATTGGAGAACTTTATTCCCAGTGATGGTCTCCTCCCACCACGCATTATGTTCTTAACCCACTTACTCTTCTTCTCGATTGATCACCAAATTTGAGAACTCTCCCATCGTTCCTAGGAAACGCTTAATCTGATCCTCATCTTAAAATAGTTTCCAATGTTTGACATTGTTAGAGATGTAGGGTCAGTATCTGACCTCAATTTCGTATCTCAACAGTGGTTTTTGCGAGGGGTGGAAATTACTAACTGCCACGGCTAGTGATTCTGCCATCATATTCCTTTCACGAGGCCTAAACAGGATATTGAAAGCTAATAAAAAAATTTAAATCAAATCCCATACCTCATTCTTGTACGCCCTGAACCTAGTATGATTTGCTTAGCACTGGTTCCTCACCTATTTCACCACCAGCTTTGAGTCCCCGAACACCTTGAGACTCTAGATATTCATGTTTTTTTTCTGATTGCAACCCTAATAACAACGCTTCATACTCGGCCACATTATTTGTGGCTTCAAACTCTAGTTTAAAAGAGAGGGGAATTAAACAACCTTCCAATGATATCAAAAGAACGTTGACCCCATTTCCTTCCTTTTAGTAGGCTCCGTCAAACTGCAGCATCCAGGCTTCATCTACTTCCTTCCTTTGATGGTCAATCTACTTGGAGGGCAAGACCTTGGTCTCCTCAATAATTTAAGCAGGAGAATTCACAATCCTTTCTGTACACAGGAGATTTGTTCGAGCCATCGGCCTTAGTGACCATCTTCATGAATCTTGATTTTTTGTATACTATTCGTTCTTCTCCACCCAAAACGGGTATGGTGGCATAGGTTAAATCAAGCTTCATCGAACCTCTGATTTTTTACCCTCACGATTTGGAAAACAACATACCAAACCTGGCCGGTATGTCTGCCACCACGATGTCCATCACCACACTCTTTGTTGGAATTTGAGCCAGATTTACCACCAAATATTTTATCATCCCTAGGCATTTTACTCTCTTAGAGTCAAATGAGTACAGATATTTGTAAGGCCTGGTAATTTGAAAACCAAGTTGTTCCATGACAGACAGTGGTAGAAATTTATGAGATGCTCAGGAGTCTACCATACAGTTATGAAGAAACAGATCATGGATTACCAAAGTCACATAGAATGGGGGCGTCGAAGGGTCTTGTTCTTCTACATGAGGTCCAGAAACAACCATAGGTCTCTCTTTCTGCAGATTAATACTATTTGGGATTGGGGCCGCATAGGAGGAGTGCATGAATTGAGACACCTAAGCCTTATATGATGGTTGTTTCAATAATTTAGTAAGAGGTACTGGGAACTTGACTTCCTCTAATTCCTTTTGAAGATTAAAGGTGGAAGGACAATTTGTAGCAGGATGTACTTCGGTTAGTTCCCTATCATGGTCAGCTAAGGATGATGATAATATGGGGGACTTTTTTACTTTATTTTTCTTAGATTCCTGAGCAGTTGGGTTGGAAACGGTGGCCTTTTGATCGTCGGTTTGTTATACTAGCTTCTTACCTTTATTAGGGGTACTTGGGGGGTTATGGATTTTCAGCACAGACCCTTCATTTTGTTCTTTCATCTGAGTTCTCTTCTGGGAAGACCTGAGGTCATATTTCTTATGCAATTGAGCCTACATAAAATCCAAAAACTGCCTGTAGTAGCTGTCAATGTCTTTATCATCTAGGGGGGCCTCCTGTTCTTCCCCATATTCTTGTAATGTCAAATTACCTTCTTCATCATCAGAGTAAGAAAATAATTGATTATCTTGAACGTCTGTGACCTCTTCTGTATTCCCTTCCAGCTTTCCTTATAAATACAATGGAGGCTAAATGTGGTCATGTTGCTTCTTTCTTTCCTTCTATAATAGCTATAGAGGATTTTTGTGGTACTGAGGGTTGAAACCTTGACTCGGAACCATTTGATTTGAGCGGGGAGGGGAACTCTTCATCTTTAGTTCAAACTTGACCAGCTTGTTGGATAGATTTCCTATTAACTTGTTCATTTCTTATATTCTGTAATCCTGAGATTCTATCTCCTGATTCGAAGTGCTAGCTTCCTCCTTGCCCCTCCTTCTTTCTTACTGGTCCAAATTTCCCTTGAATTTCCCCATAGAATCGAATTTGGCTTCTACTTATAATGCATCAGTCTGGATCTGATCTAGGGATTTAGACTTCCTTTCTCAGATGGTGAAACCGAACTCGGGTTCAAAGACCGCGGCGAATACTACCTTAGCAGCATCCTGGGGAGTTTTTATCTCTATAGGGATATTATTGTATAGTTTTTTTAATCTCTTAATAAACTATGTGACGTCCTCGTTGTGTTTCTTCTCCATTGCATTAAACTCGGTGGGGATGTGTCCATGATCCCTCTTCTCTCCCCATTTTTGTGTAAAGACATTTTCCATCTCTTCATAGGTGTGGACGGAATGATCCATTAAGGATTTAAACCATTTCTGAGCCTTACCATCCAAATATTAGTCCAAGAGTCTCAACACCACATCTAGGTGTTTCACATTTAAGTTTTCTGCAAAAGCACAGAAGTTTTCAATGTGTCTCTGTGCTGCAATGTTATCTTCTCCCATGAACCTAGGAAGAATCTTTAGATAGTATTCATGTCATTCAATAATTTGGGAAAAGCTAATGGGGTGTACTATTTTAGAAGAAAGCCAGGTACCGCCATATTGTGCACAGAGGGGGGGAAGATTTATAATCTTAATTTGTTGATGCAAAATATGGGGGATGATAGGTTTACTCTGCGAGGAAGGAATATGTATATGGAGGTGGAGGTGATTTTTGTGATCTCTTTAACCAATTTGACCTCGGGTGTGTGGTGAAACTTGGGAATGAAAAAATTAGTTGACTTTGCCTCGTCTTTCACAAATTGTTTGAAAGGATGCAAGACATTAGTGGGGTATTCCGAAACTTGGGATACAGAATAAGGGCTATAGATGTCACTTATTTGTGTGGAGGGAGACGCTTCAAGGGAGAAAGGGGGTAAATCAGACTGACTGAGGACCTTTTCCTTCCAAATTATCTTGAATATTAGTCTCTCAGTGTCAGATATAGAGGGTGTTCTTTGCGAAGTGGTATCTGATTGGGTGTGAGGCATGGTGAAATATAGGGTTAGTTATACTTTTAATTTTATAGCAGTGGATTTGCCAAGGTGAGAGATATACAACCCCCAACCCTTCTTTATGACTTGAATGAAGGGTGGATTATGTTGTATCCTAGGGAAAGGTTTTCTAATTCGTTCCCCAGCAACGGCACCATAAAAAGATGTTTTCGCTCCTAGAGACAGCCTCTGGTTTGTTGAGAGACCAGTGCCTAAGACATCTTAAAATCATAGGATAATGATCCTACCTACAACTTCCTCTGGATTCCTTGATTCAGGAAATTTTATGGTATAACGGTTCAAGAATAGTGAAGATTATTGATACTGATCTTGTAGAGACATTAGAACTAGTAAAGGGCTTCGAGAAGCTGTATTTAACTGGAATGCATCAACAGGGCCAAACTTAAACCAATGAACAGACTTAAATCTAAAAGTGCTGTGAAATGGGGACCTTGAGAAGTAATCCCGACGAGATGGTATTATAAGAGCTAAGAATCTGAGTTGTTCAGGATTAGAGGAAAAGACAATATGGAAGTGGCATACAATGGTGTGATTCCATGGAGCGTGATTTAAGGTTGTGAACCAATTCAAAACATGATTTCCATCCTTCCTCTACGAGAACATAAACAAATTCATAAAATTAAACAAGTTGCAACCAGTGGATTTTACACACTGAATCTGAGAAATAGCATATATAGAGAATGAATGATAAACATCAACTAGAGAAAATACATATAAATATTTTTCACGAAAAATAAGTGGAAACTAGTCAAAAGTGGGATTTATATTATATTAGATGCAAAATAGCTTCTCAAAATATGCAGTTCATAACCCAAAATGCTTATACATCGTTCATAACATATAGGAAAAAAAACTTAGACAAAATTCATAACCTGTTGTATGTCCTTGATTCTTCCTTTTATAGATTTTTCTTTTGGGCTCTACCCCATATATTCTTTCTTGATCTTACAGTTCAGCATCATCATCAAAAAATGGAGCGTGATCCAAGCACAACTCTCTTAACAGAAAACAAAATAAAATACCAACAGTGAAACCATAATTTCACTGACGGGACAAGGTAAAAGTAAAAACAAAAATATTTGAAGGCCACATGGGCCCGATCTTGAAACATTTATCTGATGTGGTGAGGGGTTTCATAAGGCCCTGATTTTCACGACTACGCTGGGTTGGACGATAAGCCAGAATTATGAGATGGCATGGGAGCTCTCGGCTGTGAGGTGGAGGTTTTTGGTGGTTTGGCATGTTCGTACCACCTTTTCCACATGATCTCTGAGGGCAAGGGTGTCGTGCTAAAAAGATCAAACAGAGCACGAATTTGAGTTAACTTGGAGTAGTCTAGGTTGGCTGAGAAGAGTTGTTTTACCTTGGCCATAAGCATGAATTATTTTCTGATAGTGGTCACCAAATTTCCGGCCTTAAACCGAGTCATTTTCTCCTGTGCTGAGTTAGCTCTACATTTACTTTCCTCTAGTCTCTCCTCATAAGTTTCCCAGTGAATGAATGCACCTTACGCATTCCAGCAAGTAGGTAATCCTGCATGAAATACTTTGCCTAGTTCACTGTCAAAAGCTTCCACTCCTCTAGCCACAAACCCATGGCACCCAACATCCTTAGCCTGAGCATCTAATTTCTGTATCATTCTCATGATGTCCATCACTGTCCCAAATCGATCCACCCCTCCTCACATTCCTAACTCCTCAGCCGATTATTTGTTCACGAACTGCATGTAGTTTTGTGCAATCATTACATTTTCAATCCCTTCCCGTCGGCCTGAGTCCAATTGAGTTTTATAGTCACGGATGGTGATCTTATTATCATTATCCAGATTAATACACTCCTAGTGATCTTTAACCTCTTTCATAATGTCATCCCATGCCATTTTCCAAGTTTATACTAGTGCCATATTCCCCTTGAGGTGGATTTTAATATCTTTGACTGATTTTTTCAACTCATGTACCTCTCTGTGACCAGCATCGACCTCCATTTACAGTGAAGATATCTTCTTATCCTTATCGGCCAAAGTTTTCTTAGACTCTTGCAGGTACCTGTGCACTGTCTGGGCCTCATCTTTTGAGACTTTCAGTTCAACGAGTCCCTTGGTCAACTACTCTAAGGGTTCTGTGGGCCTTCTGGTCAGACTCCTCTTTAAATCCACTACCTCATTGTTAGTATGAATATTAATTGCAAGTGTATGAAAAAAGACGACTTTAGTTGTGCATAACAAACAGCCGTAACAGCAAAGATGGCTGCCAATATCTTCAAATCTGCAATTAGTTGATCAAGATAAATGTCGTAAAAATCTGGATCTATGCATCAAAAGACATTAAGCAGTAAATAAAAACGAGATTTACTCCATGCATCCAATAGACAAGACAA
Source organism: Pinus albicaulis (assembly GCA_034641835.2). NCBI lineage: Eukaryota > Viridiplantae > Streptophyta > Pinopsida > Pinales > Pinaceae > Pinus > Pinus albicaulis. Next base: position 127,728,966 of record CM076574.1, on the reverse strand, counting down.
GAATATGTTGAATGAATTTTATATTAAGGGCACCTAAGAGGAAAACATAAAATGATGTTACCAGTTCTCCTCAATGGGATGGGTTCTTGTAAGCCCTCAGCACTTCTGATCTAAAATTCCTCTCTCTTGATGGTGTAGAAAACCCAGACAAAAATGGAACTCAAAGGGAGCTCACAAGCAAAAAGATAGAAAAATATGACAATGATGGTGGATCAAAGTCAGACCAAAAGTATGGATCCAGAGTGATCTTTAGGCAAAAAAAGGTGATGAATGAATGGAAAAACCCTTCTATTTATAACAAAATATTGAGTTAGTCTAGATATTGTGCATAATTAAAATATTATTAACCAAATCAAGATCCAAATTTTATGGAATATTTTATTTTTTTTGTTGGAGGGAAAAAGAATTTGACTTGGGTTAAATCCCTTTATTTATAAATAATAAATAAATAAATGATTTATTTATCATTTTAAGGATGTGGTTGAGTAATAATTAAATAAATAATGATTTATTTAACTATTTATGAGTGATTTAGTCAAATTTAACAAGGAATATTATTTAAATAAGGTTTAAATAGTTATTCCTAGAAAATAATAAGAAAAATAATAAATTATCTAATTAATTTTCCTATTTTGGGTTAAATATGACCAGGAATATTAATAAAATTGTTGTTTAACTAATTATTCCTTGAGGAAAATCAAACAAATGTGGATTTATTTAATATTTCCTCATGGGGTTTCCTGTTTATACAATAAACAACTTAATAAAGGTGGTTTACTAAGTTATTTTTCATAGTGAAAGCAATTTTACTTAGGGTAAAATTGGTGTTACATGGTGTACTTAGGTCCATCTAATAGTAACAGGTTAGATGACCAAAAAATGGTGTAACACTCATCGTTCTTTTAGACTAGTAGAGTCGACAGAGCCTCATTTTCCTTTTCTACTTGAGCGAGCTCGGGACTTTGAATGTGTTCTGAGCCAGGTATTTTCAATCTTCGTCAGAGGTCATGCACTTCTAACTCTGCCCTCTAGAGAAGATTTTGCGAGGCCTACTATTTCTCAGTCCCCTTCCCTTTCAACATTCATTTATATTGTGCGAGATGTCAAGAGAGAGCCTTGGATTTTTCCCTCTCCCTTTTAAGAGTTTCCACCATCTTATCCAATTGATTTTGCGCTCTCTCCATCGCTAGGGTGTGCTTCAGGACTCCATTATGTATCATATCCTCAATAGACTTATGTAGTTTTAACTCATCTTATAGGGGGATAGAGGCTAAGTCCAGGATCATATCTAGCGCTCTATATTTTGATCCAGGAGGGAGAGGGTGAGAGGAGGGGTGTTATACTGAAACCACCAATTGGTCATTCTCCACATCCAGGGCTGCTAACAATTCAGTGTGGTGTCTATCTATATGCTGATCCAACTCTATCTTCAACTTTTCTCTAGCTGACTAGCTATTTTCATTGATCCTTTCTCCTAAAGGCCATTCCATCCCTGTTCCTGTCTCTGCCTTCGAGGGGCCGTCACTTTGGGTGATTACCTGTGAAGAAGTGGATGGTGCTTATGAGGAGGCATAGTCCAAAGAAACCCAAAACTTGGCTTATTCTCACCTTAGTCTATGTAAGTTGAGACCACCTCATCTAGTTGTTCACTGACCTTTCCTTCAGGTCATTTTGTCCTGGGTTTTTTACTGACCTAGCCCTCTTCTTCCACCACAATTAAATCCTCCATCTGTCTGTATTCCTCCTCCTCCTCATGTAACTCCCCTTCACCTCTGATTCCTTCTACTTCTTGTGCACTGTCTCCCATCAATGGTTCATCTGCAAGTGGGGAGCCAGTCTCTATATTTGTATCCAAAGGCCATGATCCATGATTAGCTTTCCATTCAATATTTTTGTTGAAGTCCAACAAGAAATATCAGCACACACACTAGTGTGGGACCAATAGGTCCTAGCAGCACACACACTAATGTGAGCCAAATTAATTAATTAATTTGGTGCAATGTCTAATTTAATTTTCCCTTAATTAAATTGGACAATAAAATGTAATCTTATCTCATGATCACTTGTAACAGTTAAATAAGTTTGATAACCTCAGTTAGCTCATGTATTTCGATTTGAGTGTGGTTAGTGAGGCATGCAGAGTAATTATATTAGTTATGGAGTTCGAATTTCATTCGGTGCATTAGTTTAATGCATGAGTGATCAATTAACTCAATTAGGTGAGTTACAGTCAGCTGAACTAGTTGTAATTGTTTGTTGCACTAGTGAGAGATCAAGTGAATTAAATATTATTTAATTCACAATCAGTGATCTTCCATGCAACTGAAGATTTACTATTAATATATGCATGCATGTTAGTTCCAATGGAGACCCAGTTGAGACAAAGGTGAAAGGGAGGTTAATTATCAGTTGTGTGATTAGTAGGTTTCTTGCATGAAACCAGACATCCATTGGAGTGCCCATGATCCTTGCGTAGTTTAGGAAGGAAAAAATTCCTAAATAATATGGATTGCATTCCTTGGGAATTGCGCAAGGCAGGCAAGTTGTTTAGAGGCTGAGAATTGGCTAAGTGTTAGCCAGTTTTGTCGAGGACAATGTGAGACAGTTAGCAGAGTCTAGGAGAATCTTGTGAGAAGAGTGATTTTTAATTGTTTAATTATTCCATGGTTAATATACAATAGAAGATAGAGGAGTTTTGAGCAACAATCTTTCCCTAGGAAAGTACCTGTGGTGTGGTTTGATTTGATTCTTTCTTTGCTTCATGTGATTGGCGATTGTGTTTAACTTCCGCAATTGATTTGTAGAAGTGATTTAGTATCTAGATTTATTACATGGTTAGATTAGATTGAAACCATTGATATACATATGTTTGTATAATTTCTACATGGTATCGGAGCATAGGAAATCATTATAGTGGAGGAGAAGTTGAGTTTGTGACTGAATAGAATTCTAATTTGTAGAAGACATTCTTGGTGCTACAGGCGATTTAGGATCAGAATGGATTTCAATGGCTTGAGATTGGAGTATCCACTCGAGGGAAGCTCTGACTATATTTCTTGGAAAGATAGGATGGAGGCAGTACTAGAGGAAAATGGGTTGTAATAATTCATTGACAATGATGTTCCCAAACCCGTTGTAGCAGATGCTGCAAATCTTGATGCCTGGGAAAAGAAGGTTGCAAAAGTGAGAAGGATATTATTGGAAATAGTACAAGACCACATTGTCTCAAGTCTCTAGGGCAAAGTGACACAATATGAAATGTGGAAAGATTTGACAGATCTATTTCAGAGGAGCACTAATCATAGAAAATTGGCACTAAAGGATAAACTTGGGAAGATCAAAATGGAGAAATGTGAAACCATGCCGAAATATTTAACAAATCTTTTCCAATGTTGGGATGAGCTTAAGAGCATCGGAATTATTTTCGCTAATGATGTCTTGCTAAGCCTAGCTCTTCTAAGACTTCCCAAGAGTTGGCATAGTTATCAGGACTCTGTTAATGGAAGGGAAAAGCTACCAGATTGGGAACGACTTTGGTCGGATTTGGTGCAAGAAGAATTCAGGCGGAACACTAGGGATGGATCTTCATCTAAGAATGAAGATGAAAAATATTGTTCTTTGGCTAGAAAGGTGAATAAGGGGAAGGGAAATAAATTTCATTCTATCTGAGTCTGTTAAAGATGGAAAGAAGCGCGACATGTCTAGAGTGAAGTGTTTTCATTGTCAAGAGCATGGAAATTATGCCACTAATTATCCACAAAAGAATAACAAGAAGGCTTCATGATCTGCGGCAGGTGAGGCTTTGGCCTCGCAATTTGAGCTTGATTTCTTACTCATTGCATGCATGGTGTCAAGTGCAATGGGATTGGTGTGGTACTTGGATAGTGGTGCTTCCTTTTGCATGACGAGAGAAAAAGAACTCTTCAGTAGCTTGGAGGAGAAGAACCTTCAGATGCATATCAAAATGGGTGATGACGGGCGGTACAGTACTACCGGTATTGGTACCATTACCTTCCAGAGAAATTTAGGTAAACCCTTTCAATTAAAAGATGTAATGCATGTACCAGGCTTGAAGAAAAATTTGGTCTCAATTGCAATGTTGGAGGATAGAGACTATGATGTTGTTTTCAGTGAAGGAAAATCTTTCCTACGACACAAAACAACAGGACCATCCAAGAAGATTGGGATTCAAGTTAAGAATCTCTATAAACTTGTAGAAATTATAGAAGATGTATGTATATTACCGGACTCCCCTGATCTAAAAAATTAACTTATGTTAAATACATAATTCTTCTACTTAATTATTTGCGGAAATTAAATCGCCAATTGCAAAACACATATGAAGAAAAATCAATCGCACATAAACACAGTTATTTAACGGGAAATATTAAAGCTAAAAACCCCAACTATCATATATTATGTATATCAATGGATCATGTAATAATCTCATACAAAGCTTAGTACATCAAGCTCTCAGTACAATCAACAATCATTACACACTATCATGCAAAAATTTTCATATCTATGCACCAATTTCTTGCCTCCTGACAGCCTGCCTCCACTGCGCAATCCCTGCTGAAGAAGACCACTAAATGAATTTGAATTGGCCTTTCCTTGACTGCGCAATCCCCATTGGAATCTCCAATGTGTTTCAGATGCATTGAATGCATCACTATAGTCACAACAGATAGTCCATCTCACCCTTTCACCTATCTCTCCACTAGGTCTCCACTGGAACTGACATGCAAGTAGTTAAATTTTGTATTTGTTCAGTTGCAAGTGAGTCTCTAGTTATGAATTAATTAAATAATTAATTCACTAAACTCTCACTAGTGTATCTTCAGTTATAATTAGATACAACTAGTACAACTAATTTTAACTCACTTAACTGAGTTAAACTAAATAACAACTCCCATAACTACTCTTCCAACTCTGTCACAACTTTTCCACTTCAGTTATAACTGAGTCCTCCATGCATGAGTCACCGACCACCCTAGGAATTGTGTAATTTCTTTAGCCCACTGATTTTCCAAATCTGTTCACTAAAATAAAGTGCTCCAAGAGAATAAGTTGATATTTATTGTCGGATTATTATTAAGGGCTAATAATAATCGACATGCATCTATTTTTAGATTAGTGATCTATAAATAGACTTCGCCAAATCTTCTAAAAATAGAATTTCATCTATTTTTCCAACTTGATCAACCACCTACAAATAGCATCCTGCAACTTATAGAATATTCTCACCATGTCTAAAAAAAGATATACACCTAAAAATAACCTGCGAGCCCAACTTAGTGAAGGTGCTTAATTTTCACTAAGCTCATCATCTTGTTGAATCTCAACACTCCCTTTCAACAAGATAGTGATTATCCTTCACCCCGATCCTGCCTCTATGGTATTCAAATTTTCTCCTGGTGAGCGCCTTCGTCAGATTATTTGCATCCTAATCTTCCGTAGGAATGTACTGAAGCAACATGATCTTCCACTGCACACAATCTCTAATATGATGATTCTGAATATCTATGTGCTTAGATCTATCATGAAACATGGGATTAATTGAGAGTTTAATGCAACTCTCACTATCACAATGTATCATTGTAGGATCTAAATGAGAACCGAACAAACCGACCAAGATCTTCCTCATCCAGATAGCCTCACATGCAGCTTGACTTGCTGCCATGTATTATGCTTCCATTGAACTGACTTCCACGGATCTTTGTTTCCTGTTATACTAAGAAACTGTTGTAGATTTGATACTGAAAACCCATCCTGATGTGCTCTTTCTATTCATTGGGCTATCTTTCAATCTGCATCTGTGAAGCCATGCAACTTCACCTCATCTATCTATCTGTACCATAATCCATACTCATATGTGCCCCTGAGATATCTTAGGACATGCTTGTCTACCTTCCGAAAGAGCTTGGTGGGATTAACCATCGCTTGACTAAGTTGGTTCACCGCATAACATATGTCTAGTCTTGTATTAACTAAATACATGAGCGAACTCACCAACTGTCGATAGACAGTAGCATCCACTACTTCTGTTGATGTAGCATCCTCTTTCCTCCAATTTCTTGGAAGAGGAGTATCCATGGGCTTGCAGTCCTACATGTGAAACTTACAAGGTATCTCCCGAGCATACTTGTTTTTGTAGAGGTAAATCCCCTCTGCGGACAGATGTGATCCCTACTAGCCCAGATCAGGTCTAGCAAAAATCATATCACGCTAAGGCGCAAGTTCCTAATTGCAATAGACCAAATTGCGAGAAATGCCTACCTTAAGTCCAACGCTGTTGTTCGTAGAGAAGATAATGCTCCTGTTTCCTTGCTCCGGCAGATCACAATTCTCCCGCTTGTCGCAATCAAACACCTGCACATACAAGAAACACAACGAACACACAAGCGTAAAACCCAATATATGCAATTATGTATCAGTCAGAGAAGATACAAATCATGATCACAAAGTATGAACAATACAAGTGGAACCATAACCAAAGTCGCTTATCATTAATTAATACAAAGAAAGATACAACCTACGCTCTAATGCTGGATCTTCCTTCGGCGGGTCGACGGTTGAATACGTCTCGGTAAAGCTTGTCGAGAATGGGACAAGCCTCTCTCTTCAGTTGTCTTGACAATAATCTCCTTGCTATTGATTTGGCTCTATGAGGACTATCAAGGCTCTTGCAGCATTCTCTAGGCTATGAAGGCTCTTGAAGGCTCAACCATTCACCCCTTAATCAATGGAAGATGGCTATATTTACAAAGGAGAGGAGGAGGTTGGGATCCCTACAATACTGGAAAGGAGGCCTTATCCCTTGGGAGGTTCCCCACAAGGTGGAAACAAGAGGCCAAAGGAGGAAGGCCATGGTTATTCAGTCGAAACCACTCCTCATGACTCATCCATGAAGTTGTTGTAATCGAAACTTTGCCTCTTTTTTTAAAAAACTTTCCATAAGAAGATTGGCTCGAGTGCTTAACTAGGACAGAGCGCCAACTAGCATGGGCTTAGTGTTAATTTTCCTCATTGACGTGAGGACATAACAAGCTACCAGCGCCAAGGAAAAAACATGTGTTTTTAGGGGTCTGCTCAGGAAATGATCAACAGAAGGAATGTTGTCCTCATGGAAAGGGATGTAATGATGGTATTTGCAAGGCATGACACTGCTTATTGGTCACATAAATGACCCTCCAATGGGCGAGATGGGGATTGTAGGGACAGTGACAAATTGCTGTGTAACAGATGCCCCCTAAAGCATGAGGCCCGAGAGAGAGAGAGGGGCGAAATGCTTTACGAGAATGCGTCCAACTAAAAACACTGCCATCGGAAAACCTGCGTAGACAAGTAAAATTGATATCTCAAACACATGATGTGTGGTATGGGCACATCCATCCATAATAGAGTATACAATAATCAAGATCCAAGGTATGGACGCAGCCATCCAGTGAGGATCAATAAATAGACTCAGGTATGGTCGCAGCCATCCAATGAATGAGTCATGTAACCAATCATAATAATCCACAAAATCGCAGCCTGGATTCTAACAGACAAAACCCAAGGTCTTGTGCTCCATCTCAACCCGAAAAAAGTACAAGTTCAAGCATGCGAATAAGTGAGTTGAAGTCGAACATGCAAGAACATCGTCTGATTACCAACTAGTGATGAAAGTTGTTAACAGACGCGAGAGGAACCACCAATAATGACAATGGCCCTCAAGGTACTATAGGTACAATCCACAGAATGTGAACAGTGAGCTGACATCGAGCACCCGCAGAATCATCCGATCGAAGGCCAATGATGAAAAACTTGCGTCGAATGCGAAGAACCTACCATTGAGGCATGCAAGCTCCAAGGTACCGGAAGGGAGTCTCTAGATCAACTTCCTGGATAATGAGCTGAAGTCGACAAGAATTGACCTTGATCGAAGGTGGGCCTTAGTGTTTCCCACATCATCGACGCGAGACAGAGGAAAATAATGTTTGTGAATCAGGATCAGTAGAGAATCAGAGGGAGGTTGAAAACTGTAGAGGTCAACTTCTCTTGAACATATCGGCAGCACGATAGTGGATTTGGCAGTATTTGACATCAAAGGATCTAAGGTCATGATGACGAGGAAAAGAGCAGATGAGAGGTCAAAAAGGATTACCCCAACCCACAGAGGCAAACGGATAATGAGATGAGATGTCCCCAACCCGACACGAATGCAGACAAGTGCCATGTTCAAGAGCGACATACTGCCGACACGACGATGATACTGGTTCCATTTTTCCCCCACCATTTCTGGCAAGTACCTCTTTATTTTTACACAAGCTTGAAGAGGATACCATATGCTTTTCATATAAGTTCGTCCTTCGGACGAATCCATCCTAGTACACTTAACGAGCCCTAGGAAGGAGGAACTTGAATATCGTCATTACGACTGAATCCGATGTCATGAGGGTTTAATGAGTCTGAAAAAGGGAGAACTCGGCATCTTATCATGTTTAGAGAGTTTGAAAAGACAGCGGAAAAGTAAACTCCAACAGTCCCTTTTCGTAAATAGTCCCTCAGATCCGAAAAGGTAGAAAACTATGTCTGATAAAACCTCCCAGTCGTGATAGGCTAGGGTATTCCTTTTTTGTAAATAATCTATCCCAGCCCGAAAAAGGGGTAAACGTATACTGGGTAGATGTCTTTTCACATACAATTTAACGAGATCAAAACGACAAGCAACTCGGCAATATTTTCAGTTTTAGGGAGTTAGAAAAGAGCTGAAAGTTGACTCCTCCTGGAGGAACGAGTGCTATACAGGGTAGCTACTGGTTCCGGTAATGGTGGAATTTCTCAGAACAAGATAAAGGTCAAGAGGCTGGCTAACAAGACCACTCATCGTAGTGGTTCCTCAGGAACGGGTAAAACAATCAAGTGGCGGCATATGATCGGCCAAGCAGATAGTGACAATGGAGTGAGAAAACCAAGGCTCATCTGGCAAAAACAGGGGGATAAAATGGCATTCACAAGAGGTAAAATGGGAATGGTTTCATTTTTACACAAGCTTGAAATTAGGAAACTCTGCTTGAAGTTGGTTTCATTTTTACACAAGCTTGAAACAAAGATAAACTATGCTTGAAACCGGTTTCATTTTTACACAAGCTTGAAATGGAAACAAACTATGCTTGAAAAAGTAAGCATGCCCCCAGCATGGTGACTCAATTCGAGTTACATTCCCCCAACATGGTGACTCAATTCGAGGTGCATGCCCCCCAAGCTTCGGCCCATATGAAAGGCAGATGGATTGAAGGCTCAAATTACGAGATCAAGAGAAAGACTCAACTGGGATTTTACAAGATCTTATCAAAGACTCGAATTGAAAGGGAACGTGTTTCATTGTTTTAATGTGGTTGACACATTAAAAGAACTATCCTCGGACACCTTGTTTCATTTTTTAAGGAGCTTGACACAAGAAAACGAACTCTGCTCCGATGACCTTGTTTCATTTTTTAAGGAGCTTGACACAAGAGAATGAACTGTGCTCCAGGAACCTTGTTACGATGAACAAGAAGTCATCGCTTCCAAGAGTTCCACTCCCGATGGAAGGAAAACATCTTGGAAGTCAGGACCCAATGCCCCCAGCACCTGATGTACAACGGCACTATCACTGAGTACAGGCACGGGGTAGGTAGCCACATAGTTTACATGCGGCGGGGATGATACAACAGGTGGGTAAAAACTAGGAAGGGATGATGGCGAGCTAGTTTCCACATCAGGACCAAAGAACGAAAGCTGATCAATGGTCACGATCCGTCCTTCATGTGGAAAACAAATCACACGAAAAAGGGAGGAGACAAGCGCTCCCATGGCATAGGTGTAATTGCGTCCCAAAAGCATATTGAAATCCAAGGGGCCTGGAACAACCATCACGTCCATATGGATGGTTTTACCTCCCAATGTAACAGGTAACCTTGGAAGGATCCCCACCTGCCAGATCAGTTCTCTCTCGTTAAATGCCAGTCGTATTTTGCATAACAAAAGCGGCGGCGAACCGAAAGCTTTCCAAGTAGTTGAGGATAACACTAACAAGACACTTTTATCTATAACAAAGCAGTGGTAGGTACGACCAAACCAAACCAAAGGCTCCGTAAAATCTTACCGTTATCTCAAAATTCAACATAAGATGGAAGGTGTATCCTAAAAATCGACCTTACCAAAGGAAGCGACCAAACTACTGCCGTGAGGGGGCTACCATCGAATCGAGATGGTCTTCCTCTCAGCATTGAAGAAGAAGGAGCATCCTCCACGACCTCCATCTCAAAGGTGAGGAGTATCCTCCGGGACCTCCACTGCGGAGTGGGGCCGACGAGCAAATTCTTCAGTATAAGGATAGGAGTGCATATTTCTCCAAATCCGAGGAATCTGAAGAAACAAGAAGAACCTGAGGGGGATGAGATCCACTCTCAACGGAAAAGACCTGGTGCACCGTAGACGGGGCGAGTTCAACCGATCCCATGACCAATGGCTGGTCGGGGATGGATTCCCGAATTTGAATTTCCGGGGGAGTGGGATCGACCAAGGATGACTCTTGACCAATCGTGGAATCAGCAGGTGGAAGACTCAAAGAAAGCTGTTTGTAACCAGCAGGAAGGCATGGTGTAGAAACATTCGGGTTGTCCAACACTCGTTTGGCTTCATCCATATACGGACAAAGGTGAATGGCATGGTGCCCCCCACACAAATTACAGGGATTAGTAATCTTACCCTTCTTCTTAGGAGCCTTACCAACACCAGTTGAAGACGTGCCCCCAACTTGACTCCCGGAAGCCAAAGGCAACGGTGGACGACCATTGGACCATTCTTCAAGCACCTTGGGAATGCCAGGGCAGTCTCGGAGAAGATGGTCTCCCGTGCACAACATGCAAGGGAACTTGACTTTCCGTGGAGGGTTGGTAGGTTTATCAAGAGGAGATGTTTCAGAAGCAGTAGCTGCAGCCTTAGCCTCTCTCTTATCGGACTTCTTCTTCTTTGTCTTCTTCTTCTTCTTCTTAGCCACATGGTTACTCGAATCCAGACTTTCACTAGGTGAAGTAGAAGAGGAGGATGCAGAATCAGGCGAAGAATGGGAGAGGTCCACCTTGGAATCATCATGATGTTGTTCAGGCGGAGGAACTGATTGACCAGTAGCCGAGACATTCGGGACCACGGAGGTTGAAAATAACCAAACAGGCAACCCAACAGTTAACCCAGTAAGGGACAACGTTGCCATGTAAGGAGCACCAACATTTCCAAAAGGAGGAAAAGGACCATGATTCCCATCGGAGGGCATTCCTTGGTTGGTGAACTCCGGAAAAGTTGCCATAAGAAACGATCTTTAGAACAACACCCTAAGGAAACTAACTTTAACCAGGAATATTTCGTGGGCAGTTAATTTTTAAAACATTGAAACAAAACTCTGTTGTTTCATCTTTTAAGAGTTGAGAAACAGGCAAAAGGTGACTCTATCGCTTTCAGATTGGAAACAAGCGTGAAAGGACAAGCGCTTGATGACCTTTTCAAATTTAAAGAGTCAGAAAAGATCAAAATGACTTCTCAGGAATACTAGGAAAAGGGTGTACCAAATAACCGTGAACTGCAATATACACCTTGGTTTCAATAATGAAAGAGAAATCACCAAGGACTGAACATATTTAACGTACGTGCAGCAATCTCCCGAATGTTGTGTCCGGTATCACGGTATAGGGTATGTGACTTCGCTTCCTATGGATAAGCATACAACCTAGTGGGGTCTCCCTTTTATATACGCAATGGTACAAAGGAGCACAATCATACTAGCGCTCGTCTAAAGCCAAGAGGCGAACGACACTACTAGGTTTAAAGTTTTAACAACGCCGAACACGTCTCTAGCCTAGACCTCTAAATATTTCTTTAATGTTTCAATGTTGCCTTAGTGTAAATTGAATAAATTTTAACGTTAATCTTCAATTATGTTTCAATTTTCAGGCCCTAACGAGTGTTATATCTCAAAATATCCTAAATGCACACTACATGCCACAATATATCATTTCATTCGATGAAAGCTAATTACAAGAGAGTTAAGAGCTTTTCATACAATAACAAAATGACCAGAAAACAATCACTAACGTCTCTAATGCAAGCTAATGAAAACAGAAAGCCTTTTCTTTCAGAGTTATAAATCACTAATAACACATAAAAGATTCAATTTTCATTAACTAATCAAGAGAAAAAGAGATTTTTTTTTTTTTTATATTTCCATTGTTTAAGAGCAAAGTGCACTAAAAAAATGAAAACTAATGAAATGAGAAATTTGAGAAGTGATAGAAAAGGAGTAAAAACAAGCAAGTTTCACTCAATGCAAACACACAATCAGACCTCAAATTGACAAAACAATCCCTCAAAACCAAGAGAATCCCAAAGACTCAAATGAACCATGTAATCTAGGCCCAAAACGAGACAAGGAGGAATTCGAATGAGGAAGAAACCAATCAGTCAAACAACGCAAAAAAATGATATACAACCACCAAACGAATGTAGAGAAGCAATCACAAAGTTGACTGAACAGATAGAAACCAAAAACTCCCACGGGAGGCTCGACACACTATAGCACCTAGATGCCCTAGGGCTAGAATGCAAAATTGATAGACAAGGGAAAAAAACCAAAGGATGAAGGTCACAGTCAATAAAACAAGGCTCCAAAACACTCAGGCAGTCATAAAAATGAAACCAAAATCACAAATCAAGCTCAGAAAGCTCAAAATAGAGCAAACCCTAGCACCTTACAGAAATGGCGCGGCTGTCAGGCTGAATCTAGCGCCAGAACATAATTGGCGCGAGTAATACACTGGCAACATGCACCAATTGGCGCGACTGTCAGGCTAATAAGCGCGCCAGTCGAGTTTACTAAGCAAAAATAAAAAGGAGCAATCCAAGAAACAGACTAGTGATGGTGAAGCTAAACAAAATCCAAACACATGAAAAGAGCCAGCCAAAAGCGGTGATCAAGCAAGCAAAGTCAAGAATCGACCTAAAAGACAAGACAATACTCCAAATCAACGTCTCCCCAGCGGAGTCGCCAATTTGTTGTAGAGGTAAATCCCCTCTACGGACAGAGGCAATCCCTACTAGCTTAGATCGGGTCTAGCAACAAGCGTATCATGCTAAGGCGCAAGTTCCTAATTGCAATAGACAAAATTGCGAAGAAGGCCTACCTTAAGTCCAATTCTGTTGTTCATAGGGAAGATGGTGCTCCCGTTTCCTTGCTCTGGCAGATCACAATTATCTCGCTTGTCACAATCAAACACCTGCACATGCAAGAAACACGACGAACACACAAGCGTAAAACCCAATATATGAAATTATGTATCAGTCAGAGAAGACACAACTCATGATCACAATGAACAATACGAGTGGAACCATAACCAAAGTCGCTTATCATTAATTAATACAAAGAAAGATACAACCTGGCTCTGACGCTGAATCTTCCTTCGGTGGGTCGACAACGGAATACGTCTTGGTAAAGCTCGTCGGGAATGGGACAAGCCTCTCTCTTCAGTTGTCTTGACAATAATCTCCTTGCTACTGATTTGGCTCTATGAGGACTATCAAGGCTCTTGCAGCATTCTTTAGGCTATGAAGGCTCCGAAGGCTCAACCATTCAGCGCCTTCATCAATGGATGAAGGCTATATTTATAGAGGAGAGGGGAAGGTTTGGATCCCTAAAATAGTGGAAGGGAGGCCTTATCCCTTTGGAGGCTCCCCATAAGGTGGAAACAAGAGGCCAAAGGAGCAAGACCATGGTTATTCAGTCGAAACCACTCCTCATGACTCATCCACGAAGTTGTTGTAATCGAAACTTCGCCTCTTTTTTTTAAAAAAATTCTATAAGAAAATTGGCACGGGTGCTTAACTGGGACAGAGCGCCAATTGGCGCAGGCTCAATGTTAATTTTCCTCATTGGCATGAGGACATAATGGGCTACCAGCGCCAAGGAAAAAACAGGTGTTTTTAGGGTCCTGGCCAGGAAATTATCAATGCCAGGAATGTTGTCCTCAAGGAAAGGATGCAATGATGGTATTTGCAAGGCGTGACACTCGCTTATTGGTCACATAAACGACCCTCCAATGGGCGAGATGGGGGATTGCATGACTATGAAAAATTGTTGTGTAACACTTGCCTTAAGACACAAAAATTTCACCTTCTCACTGCCATATTTCCAATCCAAGGAAATAGTGAAGGAGGCCCATATCCTTCATCTCGAACTCCTTTGCAAGGTCCTCCTTGCATGAGTGTATCAACTGCTCATCACCAGTCAGTATTAAATCATCAACATAAAAAACAATGAATAAAAGCTTACCCTCCACCAAAATTTGGTATAGGTTTGCATCCGCCTCACTCTTGGTGAAGCCAAGTCCAGTGAAATAGTTGTCGATCCAAGTGTACCAAGCACGGGGTGCTTGCTTCAGCCCGTACAATACTCTTTTGAGTCTACACACATGCGAATCGCTGCTGAAGATCTCAAATCCTTCAGGCTGCTCAATGTACACTTCTTCCTAAATGATCCCATTAAGGAATGTAGTCTTCACATCCATCTGATGAATTTTCCAACCCATCTGCACTGAGAGAGCAAGGATGGTCCTTATGGAAGAATATCGTGCGATAGGTGCAAAGGTTTCTTCATAATAAATCCCCTCGATCTGTGAGAAGCCCCGGGCCACAAATTTGGCCTTGTATTTCTCAACGCTCCCATCAACAACTTGCTTTACCTTGTAGATCCATCTTGAACCTACCACTAATTTATCAACTGACCTTGGAACAATTTCCCAAGCACTATTTCTGACAATGGATTCATACTCCTCCACCATTGCATCTACCCATGTGGGCTCCCGCACTTCTTCTTGAAAGGAAGATGACTCTGTCACAATACATTTGCTCATGAGAGCCATGTATCTAGTGAATCGGTTAGGAGACTGTCTCTGTTTGCGTTGTGAAGTAGGAACTCCTACATTCTGTGCCGCATCAAGCTTCACCCTCTCAGATTCTGTGGTATGCCTTCTTCTAGTTCTGATGTTTGGCTCTACGTGAGTAGACTCCTCCACTCCATGAACCTCCTCCTGTGGCTGATCCACATCTAGAGACTCATCTTTGGGAAAAAACAGTTCCTCCTCTGCATGTAAGTCTAGTTCCCTCTCAAGCGACAACTTCATGGATTTATCCTCATTGAATTTTATATCCCGTTGCACCATAGTCATTCGACTGTTTGGAAAATACACACGATAATTATGGGGTGTTTCTGTGTACCCGAAAAATATACCAACTTCCGAAGTCGCTCCAGCCTTCTTCTCATCCTTTGTCACATGATTTTAAACATATGAGCCAAAAATCTTCAAATGAGAAATACGTTCTTACGCAAAAGCTTTGTGTACCATGCCAAGTACTCTATGAGGAAAATCTGCTTGCACATAAACCGCAATGTTGCATGCTTCCGCCCACAAGTGCACGCAGGGGCCCCGGTCATGCATCATAGCTCATGCATCACCCACAATCGTTCTTTCTTCCCTCTCCATGACCTCATTCCATCGGTTATGAGGCGTTATGAGTTCTCTTCGATTCCTTCTTTACTACAGAATTTTTTAGGTTCCTATATTAATACCGTAGTCCCTTATTATGTTAGTAGCTCTCTTATTGTTATTGTTGTACCCCCGTGACCCCAATATTGTTATTATTGTAGTCCTTAAATTATTATCATAGCTGGGTTAGGATTAACAGGCCCCACTAGGAACATATCAGGCCCCATGGACTCCTATATATAGAAGGAGGTTTTGTAATTTGTATCATCCAAGAATTGTTCATTCATGTAATGTAGTGGAGGTTTCCCCCTCGAAGTGACTTATTTATAAGGCATTGATATCTCTTTTCTTATATTTTTGGAGTTGGTTTCACAATATTTGGTATCAGAGCTTTGGGATTCTAGGGTTTTGCTGCTCCAAACAGGTCATCGTGGAATTTGCACTATAAACTTTTTTCTACGAAGGTTCAGAAGATGAAACTTTTAGAGTGTGAAGCCAAAATCTCGAGGAACATCTTCGCAAAATTTCAGAGCTTGGTTCGCACTATTTTTGGAGATATGATCTGTAGAAGGTAGTACTTTTCAGTGCTTTCGAATTTCATCTCAAAGAGGTGATCATGGGAAAAGATTCATAACTCTCTCTCTGAGCATCGAATTGGTGTGCCATAAAAAGTGGTCACAATCACACAGACTGCAGTTTATTTTCTATCAATTTTAGAGTCGAAGGACAAAACAGTGACACATGGAAAGTCTTAGAAGTTTTCTCTACTGAACCAAACCATAATTAGGTCATTGTGGGAGATTGGACATAAGTTTTCCTTGGAGAATGCAAATCAGGTCAGACCTGTGGCATTCAAAAGAGAATTCAGAGAGCTAACTCAGTACCAAATTTTAGATATTGAAGAGCCAAAATCGTAGAGATGATCCAATTTCAATATTGATCTCCTCAAAAGTAAGAAAACGGTGTGTATTTTTTTTCCAAATTGCATAAGTTGTGTTTGAAGAATCAATTTGAATTGATTACAAGGGCATATTGTAGAATAGATATCAGTATTGGGTTCTAAAAAATGCCCCATAAAAATAATTGAACACCCATTAAGCCTTCAGAATGCTCTACTATGACTCATGAAGATGAAGAATTGCAACATGATGTATCAAAATTACAAGAGCAAGTGCACCAAATTTCGCTCTCGCAAAGAACAACAAAAAATGAAATGGAAGATTTGAAGAAAGGTGTGGAAGCGAAGATGGATGGTTTGAAGAATAATATGGATGGTTTGAATAAAGGCGTGGAATCTAAGATAGATGGCATAGAAGTTGGCATGGAATCTAAGATGGATGACATGGAAGCTAAGATCGATGAAAAAATGGAAAACATGAAGAAGGATCTAAAAGCAGACATGGAAGGTTTGACAAAGTTGATACAAGAAATGTTTCCTAGTGGTGAAAAGATAGTAGAGGAAACTCATGATGAGAACAAAATAAATGTTAATCTTGATTTCATAAACTCTAATGTTGGCGGGAAGAACCACCATATTCCAAAAATGGATATGAGGAAGTTTGATGGAAAGGATCATGTAACATGGATACTACAGATGGAGAAATATTTTGATCTCCATAACGTGCAAAACACACAAAAGGTACGCATTGCAACTTTACATTTAGAGAAAAATACATTTGTATGGTATCGATGGCTTTGCTCCCGTAAAAAAATTGTCACTTGGTCAATTTTTACGGAGGAAATGATAGCACATTATGAGGATACGAAGAGCAACACCTTCTTTAGCCAATTGATAAATCTCAAACAAAAGGGTTTAGTGGGGGAGCACATTGAGGACTTCCAAAAATTGAATATAAGGGTAAATGATATTCCAGAAGAACACAGGATTGATCTCTTCATAGGTATTTTAAAGGATAACATCCAACATGAATTTCGCGTTTTGGAACCTGATTCATTGGAAAAGGCATTCAGGTTGGCAATAAAAATTGAATGTAAAATTATGGCGGCAAGGAATCCTACCACTCACTTCTATAAAGAAGGAAGTGTTTCTACGCCTAGATTTCCACAACCTACAAGGTTGACACCACAACAATTGGAAGAAAAAAGAGCAAAAGGGATTTGCTACAGTTGTGATAGTAAATACACTAAAGGTCATAGGTGTGCTGAGAAGAAATTATTTTACATAGATTGTGAAGAGGAAGAAAAAAATGAACAAGACGAGGATATACACTTGGAACCAACCCTAGAAGAAGAAGAAATGAGTCTGACTATATCATGTAATGCATAAGCAGTAATTACCACTCCTCAAACTCTCAAGATAGAAGGACATATCAAGAATAAAAAGGTAATAGTGTTGATTTATTTGAGTAGTACCCATAATTTTATTCATTATAAGGTAGCCAAGGAATTGAATTATTTCCTATACCCAGCACTAGAATTTCAAGTGATGGTTGCAAATGGAGGAGCTATAAATTGCTCTGGAAAATTCCATAATATCAAGCTAGCCATGGGGGAATATGTATTGAATAGTTCAATGCTTTCCATCCCAATGTGAGGTCTTGATGTTGTACTAGGAGTACAATGGTTACAATATTTAGAGGTGGTAGCTTTTAATTTTCAAGAACTTTTCTTGAAATTTTTTTCGAAAGGAAAGGAAATCAAATTACGAGGTATCATAGGGAAGCCAGGAAAGATGATAAGCTCTAATGTCATGACAAAGCTTCTAAAGAAAGAATAATGGGACGTAATTTCACAATTATGCTCACTAGAAGTTCCAACATTAAAATCATCTATTTCTCCATATCTCCATAAAGTCTTGGACAATTATTCCAAGGTGTTTGATATTCCCAAAGGACTCCCACCTATTCGTGATCATGATCATGATATTCATTTGATTCCACGAAGTGTTCCTCCAAACATTAGGCCTTACAGATATCCTTATGTCCAAAATATCAAAATTGAACGTATGATTGCAGAAATGTTAGAGGTTGGTATAATTCAACCTAGTCAAATTTCTTTCTCTTCTCCCGTATTTTTGGTTCACAAAAAATATGGATCATGGTGCATGTTTCCGGATTATAGGGAGCTCAATAAGCTCACTATTAAAGATAAATTTCCCATTCCTATGATTGATGAATTATTGGATGAATTAGATGGAGCAAATTATTTTACCAAATTGGATCTTCATTCAGGATATCATCAAATTAGAATGAAGACTGAAGATATTCCAAAAACAACATTTCAAACTCATGAGAGTCATTATGAATTTTTAGTCATGCCTTTTGGCCTTACCAATGCACCTTCTACATTTCAAGGGTTGATGAATTCCATTTTCAAACCCTTCCTTAGAAAATTTGTGCTAGTATTTTTTGATGATATACTAATCTCCAGCAGGTCTTGGAAGGATCATGTTGAACATGTTGACAGGGTGCTCAAACTATTGCAGGAGAAACAATTATATGCAAAAAAATCCAAATGTTTCTTTGGAGTACAAGAGGTGGAATATCCGGGTCATATTGTATCTCACGAGGGTGTTAAAGTAGACCCTAACAAAATTAAAGCCATTAAGGAATGGAAAGTCCCCACAACCATAAAGAAGTTGCGAGGATTTCTCGGGTTAACAGGGTATTATCGCAAGTTTGTTAGAATTATGGGAGAATAGCAGCACCTCTAACAACATTATTGAAGAAAGATGCATTTTCATGGACTCCTGAAGCAACTAAGGCCTTTGAACGTCTTAAAGAGGCAATGTGCCTAGCACCGGTCTTAGCTACACCGGACTTCACAAAAACCTTTATTGTGGAATGTGATGCCTCAGGAAATGGAATTGGTGCAGTTTTAATGCAGGAAGGAAGACCCATTTCTTTTGAAAGTGGTCCAATCAAAGGAAAGTATTTACAGAAACCTATTTATGAGAAGGAAATGTTAGCAATACTGCATGCACCAAAGAAATGGTGAACTTACCTAATGGGAAGAAACTTCAAGGTAAAAACAGATCATGATAGTCTTAAACACTTTTTGGAACAAAGACTATCTTCAGAAGAGCAGCAAAAATGGGTCACAAAGATGTTGGGTTATGACTTTGAAATAATCTACAAAAAAGGAAAGCTTAATGTTGTTGCAGATGCACTCTCAAGAAAGAATGAAGAGGTGGAAGCAATGCTTTGTGCCATTTCTATTATCCAACCAGATTGGATAACCGAAGCAAGAGATGAATGGAAGAAGGACAAAGATGTATGGACACTCATTCAAAAGTTGCAGCAAGATCCTAGTACATCTGATACATTTAGTTGGAAAAATGATTCCTTGTGGTACAAAGATCGCTTATATCTTTGTAAGAATTCCAAACTAAAACAAAAGATTCTTCTGGAATTGCACACTTCTCCTTTAGGAGGACACTCAGGATTTTTAAAAACTTACCACAGGGTGAAGAAAGAATTTTTTTGGGATGGCCTTAAATCTGATATTCAAAAGTTTGTGGCAGAATGTTTAGTTTGCCAACAGAATAAAGTTGAGACAATTAAGACCATGGGTCTTCTACAACCTTCATCCATTCCAATTCAACGCTGGGAGGAGATTTCAATGGATTTTATCACAGGTTTACCTAAGTCCGAAGGAAAGAGTGTCATCATGGTGGTAGTTGATAGACTTACCAAGTATGCACACTTTTGTGCATTATCACATCCATTTAAAGCAAGTACAGTTGCTACTACATTTATGGACAGAATTCAAAAGCTACATGGAAGCCCAAGGGTTATTGTGAGCGACAGAGATCCCATTTTTACTGGAAATTTTTGGACGGAGTTATTTTCTTGTTTGGGTACACAATTAGCTCATAGCTCATCTTATCATCCTCAATCTGATGGTCAAACTGAGATAGTAAATAAATGTTTGGAAGGATATCTTCGTTGTTTTGTATCTGATAAACAAGAACAATGGGTCAAGTGGTTACCTCTCGCTGAATGGTGGTATAACACTTCCTTCCATACTGCAGCAAAAATGACCCCATTTATGGCACTTTATGGATATCATCCACCATCCATCACATCTTATTTGAGGGAAAATTCTAGGGTTCAAGCAGTGGAGGATCACATCAAGCATCAACAAGAAGTTCTCCAACTCTTAAAGGATAACCTAAATTTGGCACAAAATCGAATGAAACAACAGGCAGATCAACATCGCAGTGAGAGAATTTTTGATGTGCGAGACTGGGTATTTTTACAGCTACAACCATACAAACAAATGTCCCTCAAGCAAGTGAAGAAGGATAATAAATTATCGCCAAATTACTATGGTCCCTACAAGGTTTTGCAAAAGATTGGTACTATGGCATACAAATTGGAGCTTCCTGCTTCTTCGCGAGTGCATCCAGTTTTCCATGTTTCATGCTTAAAAAAGGTTATAGGGGTCAAACTTCCAGTTCAAACAATATTACTAGAACTTGATGAGGAAGGAAAAACCATATTCGAACCTGAAGCAGTCACGGAAACAAGAACTCGACAACTATGAAATCGATCAATTTCAGAGTATCTCATCAAATGGAAGAACTTACCCACTGAAGATTCTACATGGGAGGATGAGAATTTTATACAAAAGCACCCGGAGCTACTGAAGCATTGAGGAAAACACTTGTTTGAAGGAGAGGGGCATGTTAGGTCCCTATATTTTTAGTGTAGTACCTTATTATGTTAGTGTAGCCCCCCTTATTTTTATTGTTGTACCCCTGTAACCCCAATATTGTTATTATTGTGCCCTTAAATTATTATTGTTAGGTGGGCTAGGATTACATTGTGGCCCCATGGACTCCTATATATAGAAGGAGGTTTTGGTCATTTGTATCATCCAATAATTGTTCATTTATGTAATGTATTGGAGGTTTCCCCCTCGAAGTGGCTTATTTCTAAGGCATTGATATCTCTTTTCTTCTATTTTTGGAGTTGGTTTCCCAACAGAAGTCTTTGAATTCGTTCGAGATATATTCACCACCATTGTCTCTTCGTAGAGCCTTCACTTTCTTCCCCGACTCCTTCTCCACCATTACTTTAAACTTACAAAAATTTGAGAATTTTTCGCTCTTCTTCTGCATGAAGAAGATCCAGCATCTACAAGAATAGTCATCAACAAATATAACATAATACCTTTGTTTTTGTGTTGAAGCAACCGAGAAAGGTCCACACACGTCTGTGTGAATTCTCTCCAGGATCACCGAAGCACAGTTCTCCTTCTCATGAAAGGTGGTCTTCACAAACTTACCCATAGTACATCCCTTGCACTGATCTGACTGTGCAAGAGTACCCTTGGGAAGTCCAGTATAAATCTGTTGCAAAAACTTCAAGGCACCATGGTGAAGATGGCCCAAACTCCTGTGCCATAATTCACCCTCATCCCGGCTCACCACTTCTTCTGCTTTGCCCATCATTGCAGCATAGCAATCTACCTCCAGCTTGTAGATATTATTAACTTAAATCCCTATCCTCTTGGTTTGACCCGTTGTTTTATGTCGCAGGAAATCTTTTCCCTCGCTGAAAACAACGTCATAACCTCTGTCCTCCAACATCGCGACCGAGACCAAGTTCTTCTTCAAACCTGGAACATGCATAACATATTTCAACAGAAATGGTTTACTTGACTCCCTCTCAAAGGTAATGGTTCCAATGTCAATCACACTGTATCTACCATCATTTACCATCTCTATATGCATTTGGAGATCTTTCTCCTCCAAGTCACTAAACAACTCCTTATCTCCTGTCATGTGGAAGGAAGCACCACTATCAAGATACCACACTGATCCCATTGTGCTTGAAACCAAGCATGCGATCAAAGATAAATCAATTTCAAATTGTGAGGCTAAGGCCTCACCCACTGTAGCTCCAGCATCCTTCTTGTTCTTATTTTTCAGTGGGCAGTTAGTGGCGAGATGACCATGTACGTGACAGTGAAAACACTTCACCTTGGACAAATCCAGATTCTTGCCTTTAGCCTTGTATTTTGGATGGGATTTCTTCCCCTTCCCTTTCCTTGATTTGGAAGCCAAAGCGCAATTCTCTTCATCATCATTCTTCGATGAAGAGCCATCCCTAGTACTTCGCCTTATCTCCTCCTGCACAAGATCCGACCAAAGTCTCTCCCAATCCGGCAGTTTCTCCCGTCCATTGACAGAGTCCTAATAACTGTGCCAACTCTTTGGTAGTCCAAGGAGAGCCAAGCTCACCAAGTCATCATCCGCAACTATGATTCCAACGCTCCCCATCTCATCCCTACATTCACTAGTACATTTGGCAGAAATTCCGACACTTTTGACCAAATGTCGGAAATTTCCCCAAATTTTTTCAACTTTTTCAAATCCCGCCTAAAACCGTCACTATACCGACGTTTAGACACAAGTGTCACAATACTGACACTTAGAAAAAGTGTCGCAATTGCGACGTTTGGAGGAATCCATCGGAATTGCAACAGTTTCGGCAATAGCGTCGGAATTGCGATGGGATAGAGGAAAGTGTCGCTATTGCGACGTTTGAGGATCGTCGCTATTGCGATAGTTTAGGAAAAGGTGTCGCTATTGCAAAAGTTTCAGTAGAAACGTCGCTATTGCGACGGTTTGGGATAAGTGTCTCTCTTGCGACGGTTTTGGCTACGTTTCGCTCTTGCGACGGTTTGGGCTACGTCTCGATTCTAATTCACTCTCTAACTGACTTTCGACATATGTCAACAATGTTTTGATATTATTTGAATTAAGTAGGGTAAGTTCAACATTATTGCTATAAAAATTTTATGTGAGGTTGCGAGCCATGAAACTTCGACCATGTTAAGGATAATTTTTTTTGAACATCTAGTCCAAGCGTCAGATCTTTGTTCGTTATATTTTTAGAGTTATGCTCTAAGGAAGTTAGGGTTTATGTATGCTCTAGAATTATTTCTCAAATCATGGTCAGCTTGGTATTTTGGCTATCTTCTCATCTGGAAATTTTTAAGCTATGAAATCTTCATACATGGCTCGTTTTCCGTTTGCTACCTTGTGTCTCCGGGCGGTCGGGCGCGCCGTGTTGCGTCGTGTGACGCCGCACGAACAAGGGCGCCTGGGTCGGGCCGTTTCGTGCGAGGACGCCCGTGTCAGATTTGCTAACTTGTGACCGCCCAGGTGCCTTAATGTGCACGTTCAAGTGGCCCATTTGCTGTTTTCTACCTTGTGTCTCCGGGCGGCCGGGCACACCGTGTGACGTCACACGACCAAGGGCGCCCGGGTCGGGCCGTTTCATGCGAGGGCGCCTGTGTCAGATTTTCTAATTTGTGACCGCCTGGGTGCCTTAATTTGCACATTCAGGCAGCCCATTTTCCATTTTCTACCTTATGTCTCCGGGCAGCCAGGTGCGCCGTGTGACGTCGCACGACCAAGGGCGCCCGGGTCGGTCCGTTTCGTGCGAGGGCGCCAGTGTCAGATTTGCTAAGTTGTGACCGCCTGAGTGTCTTAATTTGTGCATTCAGGTCAGGCCATTTCATTCGAGGGTGCCCGTATCATTTTTTCTAAGTTGTGACCGCCCGGGTGCCTTGTGCACGTTTGGGCGGCCCGTTTGTTGTTTGCTCCCTTGTGGCATCGTTCGGTCGAGCGCACCGTGTGAGGTAACCTGACTGGGCACGTTCGGGTCGGGCTATTTCGTTTGAGGGCGCCCATATCAGTTTTGCTAAGTTGTGACCACCCGGGTGCCTTGTGCACGTTCGGGCGGGCCATTTTCCATTTGCTACCTTGTGGCATCGTTCGGTTGGGTGCGTCGTGTCGCGTCGTGTGAGGTTGCCCGACTGGACGCGTTTGGGTTGGGTTGTTTCGTTCGAGGGTGCCCGTATTAGTTTTGCTAAGTTTTGACTGCCTGGGTGCCTTGTGCATGTTCAAGCGGCTCATTTTCCATTTTCTCCCATGATGTGGCATCGTTCGGTCGGGTGCGTCGTGTCGCGCCATGTGAGGACACTCGACCGGGCGCGTTCGGGTCGGGCCATTTCATTTGAGGGTGCCCGTATCAGTTTTGCTAATTTTTGACTGCCCTGGTGCCTTGTGCATGTTCGGGCGACCCATTTTCCGTTTTCTCCCTTGTGGCATCGTTTGGTCGGGCGCGCAGTGTGAGGTCGCCCGACCGGGCGCGTTCGGGTCGGGCCATTTTTTTCGAGGGCACCCGCATCATTTTTTCTAAGTTGTGACTGCCCATGTGCCTTGTGCACATTCAGGCAGCCCGTTTTCAATTTTCTACCTTGTGGCATCGCTCCATTGGGCGCCCTGTGTCGCGCCATGTGAGGTAGCCCGACCGGGCACATTCGGGTCAGGTTGTTTTGTTTGAGGGTGCCCGTATCAATTTTGCTAAGTTTTTACTGCCCAGGTGCCTTTTTTCACGTTTGAGCGGCCTGTTTTTCATTTTCTCCCATGATGTGGCATCGTTCAGTCAGGCGCGGCGTGTCGCGCCATGTGAGGTCACCTGACCGGGCTCGTTCGGGTCGGGCCATTTCGTTCGAGGGCGCCCGTATTAGTTTTGCTAAGTTTTGACCGCTAGGGTGCCTTGTGCACGTTTGGGCGGCTCGTTTTCCATTTTCTCCCATGATGTGGCATCGTTCGGTCAAGCGCACCGTGTCGTGCCTTGTGAGGTTGCCCGACCGAGCGTGTTCGGGTCGGGTCGTTTCGTTCGAGCGCACCCGTATCAGTTTTGCTAAGTTGTGACCGCCCAAGTGCCTTGTGCACATTGTGGCATCGTTTGGTCGGGTGCGTCGTGTCGCGCCATGTAAGGTCACCTGACCAAGCGCGTTCGAGTCGGGTCGTTTCGTTCAAGGGAGCCCATATCAGTTTTGCCAAGTTGTGACCGCTTGGGTGCCTTGTGCACGTTCGGGCGGCCCGTTTTCCATTTTCTCCCATGATGTGGCATCGTTTGGTCAAGCGCGCCATGTCGCGCCGTGTGAGGTCATCTGACCAGGCGCGTTTGGATCGGGTCATTTCGTTCGAGGGCGCACGTATTAGTTTTGCTAAGTTGTGACCATATGGATGCCTTGTGCACTTTCGGGCGGCCCGTTTTCCATTTTCTTCCATGATGTGGCATCATTCGGTCGGGCGTGCCGTGTCGCACCATGTGAGGTCGCTTGACTAGGTGCGTTCAGGTCGGTTCGTTTCGTTCGATGGCACCCGTATCAGTTTTGCTAAGTTGTGACCGCACGAGTGCCTTGTGCACATTTAGGCGGCCCATTTTCCGTTTTCTCCCATGATGTGGCATCCTTCGGTCAAGCGTGTTGTGTCGCGTTGTGTGAGGTTGCCCGACTGGGCATGTTCAGGTCAGGTCATTTCGTTCAAGGGCACCCGTATCAGTTTTGCTAAGTTGTGACCACCTGGGTGCCTTATGCATGTTCGAGCGGTCTGTTTGTCGTTTGCTCCCTTATGGCATCGTTCGATCGGGCGCACCATGTCGCGCCGTGTGAGGTCACCCGACCGGGCGCGTTCGGGTCGAGTCATTTCGTTCGAGGGCACCCGTATCTGTTTTGCTAAGTTGTGACTACCCAGGTGCCTTGTACACGTTCGGGCGGCCCGTTTTCCATTTGCTCCCTTGTTGCATCGTTCGATCGGGCACGTCATGTCGCGTCGTGTGAGGTCGGCCAACTGGGCGCATTCAGGTTAGGTTTTTTCGTTCGAGGGTGCCCGTATCAGGTTTTCTAAGTTGTACTGACCGCCGGGGTGACTTGTGCACATTTGGGCAGCCCGTAATTTCCCTGGGTGCTAAAGGAAATGTGTTTGGGCCGCTCGTATGAGGGCACCCAAGGAACATGTCTGACCGGGTCGAGTCGTGTCAGGCCGGGTCATGAGGGCGCCCAGGGAAATTACATGTTCGGGTGGGTCAGGTCGAGCCATGTGATGCTGCCCAGGGAAACGCGTTCGGGTCGGGTCAGGTCGGGTCATGCCATATTGTGAGGTCACTTAAGGAAACACATTCAGGCGGGTTGGGTCGGGTCCCATCTGTTCAAGTCGTGTCGTGTCATGAGGCCGCCCAAGGAAACATGTTCGAGTGGATCGGGTCGATTTGGGTTGGGTCGTGTGAGGGTGGTCGTATCAAAAATGCTAAATTGTGACCACCTTAAAATCCAGTGCCTCCTCATAAAATCATCTCCTCGTATAATCGACCACAATTATAAACGTTTACACAACATTTGATTTAGACATTTAGTAGGTAGGTAGGGTGCCCCTATCTCCCATCTCCATAATATAGAGTAATACAGAGACCAATGAAAGTATCATCTTAACCCCTAACCCCTTAAACACTAATTCGCAACCCCTAACCCATTTAACCCCCTAAACCTCTAAACCCCTAAACCATAAACCTCTAAACCCTTAACCACTAACCCCTAACCCATTTAACCTCCTAAACCCCTAGTAAACCCCTAACCCATTTAACCCCCTAAACCCTAAACCTATAAACCCTTAACCCCTAACCCCTTAAACCCTTAACCCTAACCCCTTAAACCATAATTCTCAACCTGTAACCCATATAACCCCCTAAAACCTAACCCCATTAGCCCCTAACTTCTAACCCCTAAAATCCTTAACTGCTAAATCCCCTAACCCCCTAAACCCCTAACCCATTTAACCCCCTAAACCGGCCTAAACCTATAACCCCTTAACCCCTTAACCCCTTACCCATTTAACCCCCTAAACCTCTAAGGCCCTAACCAATTTAACCCCTAAACCATAAACCTCTAAACCCTTAACCCCTAAACCCTAACCCATTTAACCCCCTAAACCCTAAACCTATAACCCCTTAACCCCTAACCCATTTAACCCCCTAAACCATAAACCTCTAAACCCTTAACCTCTTTAAGAGCCTGCTTTGTAGCCTCCACAGTCTCTAAATTCAATGCAAATCCCCTAGATTGTTGGTATTCTTATCATATGCAGCTAAACCTTCTTCTATCTCTCCATATTTGGAAAAAACTTCTAAAAGCTTATCATTGGCTGTGTCATATGAAAGACCACCAATGTAAAGTTTCCTTTGAGCTTGATCTATACTTTGACCAGGACCTGTGCTAATTGCCACTACTAGATTGCTTACAGTAATCCTCCCATCAATAGTCTTGCTAGGCTCTTTCAATGCCCTTTGAGCAGAATCCATATGCTTAAATGTGACAAAGCCAAATCCTCGTGACTTTCCTCATGTCTTATCCATAATGACAATGCCTTCTTCAATCTCCCCATACTGTTCAAATGCATCACATAGGGTATATGAAGAAGTCTCCCAAGCCAATCCATGCACAAACAGCTTCCGATGAGCAGGGTCCTTGATTGCAACATCTTTAATTTATTATGCAATTGCAGGGTATGAAGAACCTGCATTGACCATAAAAGAGATCATCTGCTCTTTGCTCAGTGGCTCCAACAACGAGTGCAGATCGTCCTTTGAGAGTTGCAGAGTGGCGCCTTTAGCTTCCTCGTCCAGCTTTCTCTTCTTACCATCGCCCTTGACGTCCGTGATTTTTTCTCTGGTTTGAGAAGAGGGGGTTTCATACTAGCTTCAATTCCCCAAATTGACTCATGTCAAGTCTTTTAAAGATTGAATGATTACAAAAGCTTCCCTATTAGACATGTAGTTTGGTCAGTCGCTTATAGGAGGATAATTTAAATTTTAAACCACATTTTGATATCTAGATTCCAAAGCTCAGGTATAAGCCTGAACTGTAGCAAGGGTTAATGCCATTGTTCATGGGGTACATAGCCTGTGACATACAAGCTACCATAATGTTTTATTTTTTTTATTGTAAATACTTTAAACAATCAAAATAAACAAACATTTAATTATTTAGAAATTATTTTAATTATTTAAAAATTATTATAATTATTAACGATATATATTTTTTTAAATTAATTTGAGTGGCCTTAAAGAAAAACACACGTTTTTAATTTCAAAATGTCAAAAATTTTCAAATATCAAAATTTTTAATTTCCCTCGTTCATTTCCCTCCGGTTGCATGGTTTGTCCAAGGAAGGAGGGAGGATGCGGCCATACTTTTGCCGGTTTTGAGGAAGGATGCAACCATACTATCATAGGTTTGGAGGAAGGATGCAGTATATTTGTGCCCCGAGTCGTGCTCATGGATATGGAGCCTGGCACCATGGACAGTCTGAGAATCTCTGCATTGCTCTCAAATCCACAACTCCAAAAATAGGTACTCTTATTATGCAACCCATTAGCAACCCGATCTGATGAAACAAATGCACAGTGGCCTCTATGGGAGCTTATAAGTTTGATCCAGGCTTGGATCTTCCTCTCCAGGTAAACAATACCCAAATGTGATTCTTAATCCAGTTTCCTAGACAGTGTAATAGCATTGTTGACGCAAGCTCTAAGCCCTAATCTACCCTAAGTGTATAGATAAAGAATATATATGAAACCCTAGGTGCATATATTTTCTTCAATGAGTGTTAGACATTCGAATTATATCTGGTATGCAACTGCAAGTATTCTCAATCCTTGTTATATGGTGCACAAAATGTGAATATGGAAAATTCTGGTTGTGCTCTGAGCATATTCACTTATTGTCCACTTCTACAGGTCTTGGAACAACTTCTGTTATTGTCGTGGATAAGTTAATAGATGTAGTATGTTGCTTCTTTCCTGAGATAATTATGTTTGAGGAGATGGTTATTTCAAGATCTAAATCTTCATGATTGCTTATGTGGGAGGTAATTTTTTTGTTTTTATTCCCCTCAACTTGTAGGCTTCCTGGAATTTTTGTTCTGCAAAGTGACTCTTTAGATTTTCTGTTTGAATTTCCTAATAGGCTGCCTCTGGGGTGCTTCTTGATATTTTCTTAGACCATTGGCCTTTTTTATGGCTATGTTGTTGGGCTTTTAAAGTTTTGTTTTGTGGATAATCCGTCTGGACATTGGGAAACGATCAATGCAAATGTAAATTCCTTTTTTTTAATGAAGGTCATTGTGTTTTTTTCTTCTGAAAAAAAGTCAACAGATGTAGTAGATGCAATAGTTCGTCTTTCCTAGTTTTATAAGCATGAAATTTGTGCAGAAGAGCGGGTCAAATGAAATGAAATTTTAAGAGATGTTTTTTCAATTGATTGGAGGATTCATCGCTAATATACAATGTGCTAAAGTATGTAGCCTATGATTTATAGTGTTCTTTTCAAAGAAAGGATGAGTAGTCTTAAAATCAGTTTAAATAAATATTGAAAATTGCATAGGTCAGATCCCTCCATACCAAAAGACGTCCTTTTACATATTCAAATAATTATAAATATAAAGCCGAAATTTTCATTCTGGCATGGAATATCAGTCAAGGAATAAGAAATAATTTACATATGAAGAAGAAAAACAACTGAAGAAAATGGGGAGATTTGAATCTGAGGCAGGGGGACAAAGACATTTGGCACCTTTTGGAGAAACGTCTATATTTTTGTTATATTTCCTGTTGACATAACTTTGGGAAAATATATTTGCTTGAATTATAACTCAGGCTCTTTTGCAAACCCCTAGCAACTTGGACCTGTAACCAACTTATGACTTGTGGCACTTAATAATTCAGATCTGTTGCACATTCGGACCTGTGGCACACCTTGGATCTATTGCGGAGAAGTCCAAACCTGTGACCAGTGACTATACCTCGAACCTGTGGGAATATCTCAGCCATGAGTTAACATATTTTGGACCTGTGGTTTATTACAAACCTGTTCCTAATAGGTATTCTATGCCTCATCAAGACCCAAGCAGCTGCTAAGGTACTCTATTGTTACTAATATCTACTAAGGCTTGTGCATGGAATAGGTCACCTGGCCTAAAATAGAATATTGTTGTCTTTGTTTCATTCATGAGGACCTCCTCGAGGATGGTGCCCTGTTAGTATGTAGTAGGGTAAAGCCACTCATACCGAATGAATGTTTACAATCCCTGACAGCAATTCTAGACTCTATATTTCTGTAGGTATGATGGTCTAAATCCAGGTGCAATAATTTGAGTAATTCATAGGCATTGCCTCAAACTGAGGATACAAAAAGTTAGTGTGCTTGAGCTTGAAAATCTAGCCCTACAGAATGTTTTGAGTAACTGTTATGTGTTAATTTTTTTACCAAGAGTAGGTAAGCGCAATAAGTAAGAGTAATAGCACCCCTAAGCCTTAGGCAGAACATGGGTTTACTCCTTATTTGACATTGTTGCCTTAGGTGAATCGTTAAACAAGAAGAGACAAGGGACGTGCACAAGTCACCCATAACTATTATGTGTTAATTTTTTTACCAAGAGTAGGTAAGCGCAATAAGTAAGAGTAGTAGCACCCCTAAGCCCTGGGCAGAACATGGGTTTACTCCTTATTTGACAATGTTGCCTTAGGTGAATCATTTTCTCCCTTGTGTTCGAGTTTAGAATTATAGATTAGCACATGGTTAATTGCTGCAAAGTGTTGATTGTGGTACTGTACAGTTACAATAGCAATGGCTTTTTGTTTTGAAATGAAATCCTTTTGTGTAATCCCCTCTCCTTCCTCGACACATCTAGATAGAGGGCAGCTATTCTGAGTCAGTTAATTTGATTTGAACCCATGATCAATGTGCTGTTGTTTGCCATAAAATTGCATTGTCCTGACAGGTCTATGTGAGATGGCCTATCAACGTGCCTTTATTTCTCATCTTGCAGGTCCAAGCCAAGCATTGAGTCCAGTTTTTCTTCCTTTATTTCTCATCTATTTGTTTTTACTATTGTTTATATGTACCAAAAGTGCCATTTCCAATGAAGGTAGGTGTTACTGATAATTTTAGGTGCAATTTCTTTAAATTTCTCAAGTTTTTGCCCTGAAAGTTGAACTCTTGAGCATGCATTTCATCCTTGCCTCAGCTCTGTCTGGCAGAGAAGACTAAAAATGTAATGGCAGACATGTTTTTTCAAGTGAAGGCTGGCCATATAGAACTACCACCTTTATGGACTCTGCAAGAGGATTGCCTTTTTTTTTGTTGCAATTAAAGTTGCATTTTGTTCATCAGGCAATACAAACTCTTATCAAATTGCAAGGTGTAATTACAATCTAACTAAGATGGGGCAGACAACATGCCATGAACATCCAATTCAAAAGTGCTTGTTAGGGTTTAAGTAGCTTACAGTTCTTGTTCCTGACATTATTTTTTGAAATATCAATTTGCTAAATTGTTTTAACCCAATTTTCTCTTGATTTTATGGAAATTGGGTGTTTGGATCTAGAAAATTTAATCTCTATTATTTTGGCTTCTCTTAGTATGAATACAATTTTAATATGTAAAACCCATTATAGTAAGTAATCAAGTGTTCACTGGAGAAGAAATACCCAGTTTCAATACTCATGCTCTCCTCCTTAGTATGGTAGTTCACTCAAGTCCTCCGCCTCCTGCATACATCTTGACCTCTGAATCAATTAATTGTGAGACTATCATGTTGGGATACACCATGTTCAAAATCTTTGCTAGAAGAGCAGACAAATTCATCTCCATATGGGCAGAGAGGAAGAAATTGCAGGTTTAAGGTTTAGTCATTGAAAATGGAATCACCGTACTTTTGACTATTTTTCAATCCTCCCAAATGCTATTGAGGAAGCAAAAGTAAGTATATTGTTGATCCATGGACACCTGTTAAGCCTTTCAGATAGTTGTAAGAAACCTACTATTTGAAAGGCTGAAGGTATACCTCTCCTATGCTTAGTGATCTCTATAATTATGACCCTATATGAGATTCAAATGATCATCTATGGGGTCTATTATATACATTAACATAGTATTCAAGAAAGGGTTTCGACTGCCTCACATTCTTTGGACTTCATATTTATGGATGAGAGTTTCTCATTTCAAAATCCATGGGTGGTAAAGGTGAAGGCCCTCTATGGGATCTCCATTTCACTATTTTTTGACAACATTGTCCTTCTATTTCACGAATCCAAAAACAAAAGTACATTTTGAGCTCATTCTGGGATGAACATGGTCTTCAAGTCCACCTTGTAAACACAAAATAATGTAAGTTAGCTCTCCTTCTTTTCAAGGATCGCAGGTAGAAATGGTGACATCCTATTCTTTCCTTTGAATGTTATTATTTGGCTTATCTTATAACTTGTTTTCGACATTTGTATCAATGTTGAACAGAGGATTGCAACATTAACAACCTTGGAGAGATGATGTTTCCAACTTCAGTTTTAGGATATTCAGGCTAAGTTCTGGTTTCTTGAAGTCTTTTCATAATACTTTGTTACACATGAATTTCATTTTCTTCTTGCATAATTTCTAGAAATGAATGGATATCTTGTGGACTGTTGTAAACAAATTTAGTTCTATTACCATGCTCAAGAGAATTTAATGTTTGTCATTATTGGAGGACAGAGACATACCATAAGAGCTCGGTTTTGTGTTGTATATTTTTATTAATACTTGAATCAGTTAAACCCTCAAACCTACTGCAACCCTATATTGAGGCTTGATTCTATTGAAGCCGCCATACTTTGGACCTCTTCATTGCAGTCTCAGGCCAAGGATATAGCTACAGGATTTTGACATATTTTATGTAGTTAACATCTATTAAAATCTCAGACAATGTGAGGATCTCTGCATTGCTCTCAACTCCACAACTCCAAAAACAGGTATCTTATTCTTCAATACACCAAGAATTTTGGTTGGCGTTTTATCTTTTTTTCAGGATCTTGTCTCATGGGTCTGCTTGTAATTTGTTCTATTGGGACTGTAACCCATTACCAACCCGATCTGATGAAACAAATGCATAGTGGCCTCTATGGGAGCTTATAAGCCTGATCAGACCTTACCACAGAAGCTGCACTACTATCACTCATTACAGGCATTACACTGGCTAAGCTTCACTTGGCTTCATCGCCTTTTCCCCCTTGTTGGAACCCTACTATATGGCACATTTGATTGTCTAGATGAATAATATTATTTGTGTGCGCACGCAGTGTAGTCAAGAACCCTGAAATATCTGCACTAGTTTCATCATTGATCTTGAGTATCTCAGATCCCAATGAATACACAAAGCATCCCTTGACATTCTTCTGCAGGTATTTTTTAAAGTTTTGTGTTAGGCCTTCTATACCATTTTTTGTGAGATTTGATGTTGTTTATTTATTGCCAACATCTTGTATTCCTTTATCTCTTACCATCATTGCATACAACGTTTGTCAATACTATTGATGCTCCATCACTAGCATTTTTGGTGCCTACAGTCCACCACGGTCTTAGGGAAAGAAGTGTAGATACGTGCAAAGAAAGCAGCCCAGATTTTTGGAAACATGTGTTCTTTGGTAACAGAGCCAAAGGATGTGCTATCATATATAAGCTTGATGCTTCCTGAAGTGAAGAAGGTATTGGCAGAATCTTTTTCCCTGTATGTGTCTTATTGAGATATTTTGTTTAGACATTTCTAATTAATTTAAATTATGCACGGGTTCTTGTAGACCCTATACCAGAAGTACGTGTTGTTTCAGCTAGAGCTCTTGGGTCGCTCATAAGGGGCATGGTTGAAGAGAACTTCCCAGATCTAGTGCCTTGGTTACTGGAGACTCTGAAATATGATAACAGCAATGTTGAGCAATCAGGAGCTACACAGGGCTTGAGTGAGGTAATTGAAATTATGCTAAAAAATTCTTTAATTGTGGGAAACTTATGCATGCCTAGACACTTATGCCTATGAAAAACCTGCCCGAACTACAAAAATTAATTTGTTGGCACCACCATGATAGTTCCCTCCACTAAGAAGAAAAGTTTCTTTCTCTCATGCCAGTGGACTTGCTGGCTGGCTTACCATTTGGTTGACGTAAAGCCTTACTATAAGGATGGACAAAATGATTGCACTTTTCTAAGTCTTTCATGTATATGTGTTCGAGTTTAGAATTATATATTAGCACATGGTTAATTGCTACAAAGTGTTGATTGTGGTACTGTACAGTTACAGTAGCAATGGCTTTTTGTTTTGAAAGGAAATCCTTGTAATCCCCTCTCCTTCCTCGACACATTTGGATAGAGGGCAGCTATTCTGAGTCAGTTAATTTCATTTGAACCCATGATCTTGTCTCTAAGAACATCCTCAAGCAAATTCCTTTTCCCTTGCTTTGTCTTATAGTTCCTGGATCCTTCTTGAAGCTTATCAATGAGTCTTTTACCCTGTTCTTGACCTGCAACTTCTGAAAATTCAAAAAATTCTTTGGAATTCGACTCCATGTCCCCTGTTTTGGCCTTCATTTCTTTGATATCCTTGTATATTATTATTCTTAAGTAGGTTTTTTTTCCATATTGATGTTTTCTTGTATGTTTCTTTTCAGGGTATGTTATACACCTTTTCATATCAGACTTGTCATTCATTTGCTTTATCTCGTCTTCATATTGAAACCTGAGATCATTATTACAAAACAGAGATGCTTCTTCAATTTCTCTCTGTACATGCATCCATAGTTCATAAAAGACTTGTACTAGGCTGGATCTCTATACATTTGACATTTCCATAACAGAATTTTTTTAGAATTTTGATTGCCATCTATTCCATCTTGTGAAATCTTGGAGCTTTCCTTCAGTTAGTCCTCTACCATGTTTATTTGAGGTCCATGACTTTTTATTTGCATTGCATTTATTTTCAAGAGACAAATTTTTGTCTTTCTCCTTTATGACAGCTTCTTGTACTCGTTCATCTTCATATTCTTCAAGTCCTGCAAACAAACACTCATATAAACAAGTTAGACTGAAAAAATTGACGCCCATTTGCCCCTGTTGATGCCTCTAGGATTGACATTTCTCCTCTATGCTAGATTGAACTTCTTAAGTTTTCCATGAGACTCTTGCCTCTCATCCACCTCTTCTTCATCAAAAATTGGTCCTCTCTCAATTTCACAGATAAATATTGCTTTCTCTGCCCCTAAGGACTAATTTTCATACCTTTTTCTTCCTTCAACTCATTTTTTTCTCCATGCCCCTAATTTGGGCAGAGAGCTTGATGGAAAACTTTGATTTCAGTGAGTCTCAGGAAGGATACAATGTTTTGTTAAACGTGTATGATCTAAGCCAAGGACTTGCATGATAATTGACTTCC